>JAQIUQ010002966.1:0-385358 GCA_030378365.1 Hybognathus amarus | reverse complement strand
CCTAGAGCTTGATTCATTTCAACAAAAATAGAAAGAATTAACTAATTGACAACTCAATTGCTGAATAATATTAAATAAAAGGTAGACAGACACACAGACAGACAGACAGACAGACAGACATACACGAAACTGCGACGATATAGATGGATGGATGGATGGATGGATGGATGGATATGGATAGATAGATAGATAGATAGATAGATAGATAGATAGATAGATAGATAGATAGATAGATAGATAGATAGTATAGATAGATAGATAGATAGACAGATTACATTAGACTAGATATTGTTTAATAAATAATAGACTGAAAAGTGTGGCAGTGTCAGTTTACGGTGAGGTACTCTACGGCTCCCGCTCTGAGGACACGTCTCCGTCGGCTCCGCTGCTGGCGCTGGGATCAGCTTTAGAGCGCGGCGTCGGCTTCTCTCTGCTGGACTCAGAAGGACCTTTCGAACGGCTTTTTTCTTTTCGCTGTTGTTGCTTCTCTCTGTTTGTACAGCTGAGG
This sequence comes from Hybognathus amarus, assembly GCA_030378365.1. Classification (NCBI taxonomy): domain Eukaryota; kingdom Metazoa; phylum Chordata; class Actinopteri; order Cypriniformes; family Leuciscidae; genus Hybognathus; species Hybognathus amarus. The sequence goes on along the minus strand of JAQIUQ010002966.1, from coordinate 384,850 downwards.
CATGAATAAAAGTAAGAGAGGCAAACTGTTTTATGGGTTCATACAGTCCCAAAATAAAGTCATGCAGTATTAAGAACAGATAAAGAATTTATCGGTTTAGTTTATCAAGAAGATATTGATAAAGGAGAAGTTCACTTAAAAAAAAAAAACTTTTGCTGATAATTTACTCACCTCCATGTCATTCAAGATGTCCATGTCTTTCTTTCTTCAGTTGAAAAGAAATTAAGGTTTTTGATGAAAACATTCCAGAATTTTCTCCATATAATGGACTTAAATGGGAACCAAATGGTTCAAGGCCCAAATGAGAGTTTCAGTGCAGCTTCAAAGGGCTTTAAAACAACACCAGACGATGAATAAGGGTCTTATCTAGGACCATTTGAGACATGACTCCAAAAAAGATTTGTTTTCAGGAGAAAAAAACAGGAGAGTCACTAACATGCATCAGAGAACAGAGCAAGGCATTTGTGCCTTTGAGCATTTGTGCTTGTAAAACAAACTTTTTTATTTATTTTTTAAATGATTCGATCGTTTCGCTAGATAAGACCCTTATTCATCGTCTGGTGTCGTTTAAAGCCCTTTGAAGCTGCACTGAAACTCTCATTTGGACCTTGAACCGTTTGGTTCCCATTGAAGTCCATTATATGGAGAAAAATCCTGGAATGTTTTCATCAAAAACCTTCATTTCTTTTCGACTGAAGAAATAAAGACATGAACATCTTGAATGACATGGGGGTGAGTAAATTATCAGCAAAAGTTTTTTTTAAAAAGTGAATTACTTCTTTAAGGCATCCATTGCAGCACAAGATACCTGTTTAGGGTCTGTAGGGCCAGTGGGAGACTCCAGCTGGATGGTCACAGGTCCATCATTCTGAATAAGTACCTGCATTTTAGCACCAAACTTCCCATCTACAAGACAAAGCTGCTCAGTTTCCAACCTTTTTACTAACGGAAACTACGAGTGTTGATGTGTTAATTAACAGCTAATCATTTTGGGATTACAGAAATTTCAAAAACTGCATAAAAAAACACTACTTATTGACAATACAGGTATTATAATAGTTGCAATAGCAGGGTAAGTGGTGTATTGAACATTTGGAGTATTTTTACTTTTTAGCATTTCAATTAAGTTAGATAGAATTTTTTTAGGGTTATAATTGTTAACTAACGCTAACATTTCTCTTAACTGACAAAGATGAATAAAATAAATAATTAGCAGCAATATTAAAAAAAGACAAAAAGTAGATAAAAATTACAAAAAAAAAAGGCTTTTAACCCATCATGAGAGCATGATGTCTTCTGTATGTTGAAATTGTCTGGTGTTGTATTGTTTCTAATTATTTGTATTTATTGTATTTTATTTATTTACCCTTTGAAATTGAACAGCACTTTGGCAAACCTTGTTGTTTTTAAATGTGCTATAGAAATAAAGCTTGACAAAAACACAAAGCGCAGAAACACAAGTCATTTTGTCAAATACAAATTATACTTCAATTAAAATTAAGTACTTTTAATAATTGATACAATTATTAAATCAATTACATAATAATGTATTATTTTAGTAATTAAAGCAATAAACAACCACTACTCTAGCTGTCTTTTACTAAACAGTAAGTAGTTTAATTAATTATTTAGTGACTATATATATTAAAGGAATAGTTCATTTTTCATAATTTACTCACCCCCAAAACAGTTGAAATATTCTTCAAAATATCTTCAGTAGAAAAAGGTCAAACATTATTGGAATGACATGAGAGTAAAAATGTCATTTTTGTGTGAACTATCCCTTTAATGCGGCAAAAACCTTAAGCAAGCTAATCTTAATCAGAAGAATGAAATCTTCAGGGTTTATCGGGTCTAGCCTCACCTTTGATGAGTTGTGGTTGATACGTTTCCCTCATCTGCTCCAGCATGCGGTTGTAGAAGGGCTGAGCCAGTTCAGCTGGCATGGCGGAGTGGAAGTCCGGCTTATTTCCCTTGAGGATACACTGAAGCAGTGAACTGACTCACACACAACACCTCCAGCCCTCCGTCCATCAGCGCTGCGGCTCCAGGCACGGCCGTCTCTCATCCTCAAACAGACGCAAGTTAAGAATCTTACGTACCCTGATGAAACACATCATACTGATCAGACGCACATATTCCCTGGTCACTGTATGCTAAAACGGCAAAGAGCAGCATGGACATTCCTTGAAACATCTTTAAGGAAACACATTTGAAAAACAGAGTGAAATAATGATGACTATAGGGGCCAGTTGTTCAAAACATTTAATCTGGATCAAAATGATCCGGATTTGGAAATCCCATTTTTTCTATCCAGGATCAGGTAATTCGTCTTACTTTTTATGACGGTTTTTCAAAGCAACATTGGACTGGAATGAATAACCCTGATCCAGATACACAGTTTTCAAGATTACCAAATCCAGATTACCAGTGCTCTAAATGGGACAACATATCACAATGTGGGCTACCAGCTATGGAAAGAACAGGTAGAAGAGCCAACATGGCGTCACTGTAAGTGTTTCTTATTTTGCGACAAAACACAAATGGGGACAAGATATTTTTTATTATTTTTTTTATTTACTATACTGAATAGCTTAATTGTTAGCCTATGTATACTTTATCACTGTTACAACGGTTACACAAGTCAAGTGCAAAATATAAATAAAAGTATACACTAAATGATACAAATGTATTATTTGACCAATTTTTAAGTTTTACTACATTTTCTTCCTGAAATCCACCTTGAAACCCCCTGTTGGGATCAGGATAATCCTGTTTTTTTGGATCAAAGTTACCCAAATCCCACTGACAAGTTTTGAACAACACAAACTGAAGGTTTGATCCAGATTAAAACTAGGATTGGATTCCCTGATCCAATCTGATTTCAGATTCCTTCTTTCCCTTTTGAACAACCCATTTTCAAGATTTGATCCAATCCGATAACCAAAATCAGATCAGATTACCTTTGAACAACTGGCCCTAGAAAATACATTTTTTGACTCAACTGGTCCTTTAACTGTCACCCCCCCCCCCCTTTTTTGAATAGGCATGAAAATGCACATTTCAAACTTAAATGGTTGTAATTCAAGAATGCTTTGGAATATAGACATATGATTGGTCTTGTTTTAAAGAAGACATTTGGCAGATTTTTGTAGAAGTGAAATAAATTAAGAAAGTTAAACATAAAAAAAGTTATAGAATTTTGAGTTTATGGAAATGTACAATGTAAAAATATTAATTATTTATATTTTACATAAAATATATATTTTCAAAACCTGGGCTACTCTAAAACTGCAGAAAAATCAAAGCCAAAAATCTGAACAAGTTGTGTTTCAAATTTTAGGTTGATATCTCAAAAAATTTGCTTTCAGTAGTTTTTACTGCCCATATAAGGGCACCTCCATTATTTTTTCTTTATATTTCAAATTTTCAGTCCTTTTTTTCCAAAATAATTGTATGGATGCTATCTTTAGAACTTTTGGCATGAAAACAAACTGAGGTATCTACCATTTTTTCATGATTTTTTCATGATCTCTGCTATTTTAAAATAAAGGTCTGCTCGCTTTATGAGTATGAAAATATTCTTGTTGCATATTGATAAATTATGGTTCCTCTGTAATATATTTTGAAAATCAGTCACTAAATATGGAAACTAGAGATTGTAAGCTTTCAAATGAGATATAGTTTGTCAATATTACTAAAGGTATTTACTAAGATATAATTGATTTAAAAATATAGTGGCAAATGTCCCACATGTGGGACGGTGACAGTTAAGTGGTTAAGGGGTTAAGGCCACAATGGCACTACATTTACACATTTCTATATGTCATGTCAGTCTTATGCACACCCCTTCAAGTAAAGTGTTACCCAAAAGTGTCAGTGTAACATCACAAAAATCAAATGACACTTTTCCAAGATACACCACTTACTCAATCAATCAATCAATCCTACAGCCCTTATGATTGAAATCGGATCTCAAACAATAAGCAGGCAATGAATGCAATTTCTTCATTAGTATATATTATATTAAATATGAACTCATTTTGACCAGACATCAGTACTTACATGTAGTCAACATCTTTCTGTGTGTCCTCCACTGAGATGCCAAGTAAGACACACAGTCCTCTGCCTATGGAACTGATCTGCTCCTCCCCAACTGTTCCATAAAGTGCATTGATGACGTCACCGTACAGTAAAGTGAAAGCAACACGAGCTGTCCTTAAAATAATTTACTGCTAATCTGAACAGTTTTATCTAATGACTAGATTTCAATGGGTATAGATGTTATTAAGTTATTAATGTTAAGTGGAGCACATTACTGACAGCATGTGTACGCTGCATTCAGTTTCATTTCAATAAATTCACCGAAAATATCAGGAAGGAATTAAAAGGAGCGCCCAGCTGAGAACAGCATTCGCTACGAAATTAGAAACTTTGTGCCGTACCTGTTACGCTTGCCCTCGTTACTCTTTGAATTGTCGCTTTCATTGTTTTGGTTTCCAAATTCCAATCATGTGCAACTCGAACACTTTGAGCTTCCGGTTTCTACGAAGCCCCGCCCATGTGTGCGGCCGCGCGCATTGACTCTTCTGCCCCCTTGTGGACTAAAAGCGCAGGCGTTTGAACATTTGTCAATAATTCCATTTAAAAATCCCCACTTCATTGGATACTTGTATAAAAACATCAAGGCCTAGTTTCACATACAGGGCTTAGATTAAGCTAAGAGTTGGCTTTATTTCAATTAGGTAGCTTTTAAAAATTTGCCTTATAAAAATTGACTGGTGTGCATCTTGAGACAAAACAATGGCATAACCGTATTCTGGACAAATGTGGGCAAACTAGTTTTGATTTATTTTTTTAAAATACTTCCCTTGATCTGAGCTGTACAACACTTGGCTAGTTTTCCTAAGTTTGCCTCCTGAACACACAATTTTTGTTGACTCAATTCTACAATGTTAAGTGGATGAAAAAAAAACAACCTCCTTAATCTTGTATTTGGGTCAAAAATGGGCACCTATAGAAATGAATGGGAAAAACTGTAATTTAGAGCATTTCTAAAATAAGCCAAAATAAGACACCAGGTGACAGCAATGTCACTTCATCTTTAGGTTTTAGCTCTAAGAACTTATTGGAATGATATTTTAATGTAGTTAAAAAATATATAAAAATAAAACAAAAATAAGCATAATTTACACAGAAAATATGGTACTTCTTGAAGTAAATAAATTCAAAAATACCCCCAAAATAAAAAACAAACAAAACACCATAAATGGATAGACAAAACTTTTCAAAGATAGTGATATAACATTTATAATAAATAAAATTTAGGATCACACTCTCAGTCAATTACAGGATACGACTAAGGGCTACGATGGGAGCGCCTGCCTTTAGATGGACATGAACTGTGGCCATGGAAGTGATTTGAACACCTGAATTCAATGATTTGGAGGGATGTCCCAATATTTGTACAATAGTGTATGTCATTCATTCTTTAAAATATCTTCTTTTGTGTTCAACAAAAGATAGAAACTCATACAGGTTTGGAACAACCTAAGGATGAGTAAATGATAACAGTTTCATTTTTGGGTGAATGCTCTCTTTAAGTCTTGTCTGGGAAACTGAGCATCAAAGTTAAAGCCAAAACACAACCCACCCATAAACCTGTTTTGGCTCTCTGTTAGTACACAAAACCAAACCCCCAATAATACGAAGTGACCATTGAAAAATACATTTCAATAAACACACCAACAAATGTTTTAGAAAGAATGTTATAATAAAAGCTTGGGATTTTCAGTGCAAATTAACTTAACAGATACCATTGGCACAGTATTTATTCCTGTAGAGGTGTAGACTGATGCAAAAGATGATCTTTAAGATGCAAGGCGTATATTCTGATTGCACAGGAGCTCGAGTCTCTTCTTTTAAACTGCAGGGGAAATTGATTGTCCCAAATGCATTCATATCTCTCTTTAATATTATTTTCAAAAATTACAGTTAATTTTTTCGCTCGGACAATGTCAAATCCTGTTCCTCATGTTTTTCACTTTCTTTTGTAGATCCGAAAAGGTTTAAAAACCTTGTGGAGAACGGCACAAAATTCTCCTTGTAGACAATGGTGGTTTTCAAGCTTCCCGATTCATATGTCTTCACATTTTGTCTGTCATCTTTCTCTTCGACTGGCTTTTTAACTAAAAAAACAAAACAACAACAGTGTTTTATGAATATGTGCAATACAGTTTTAAAATAGATGCAACGTTGTCATTTCTTTAGTATAATAATGTTTCAGTGATTATTAAGCTACATGACAAATAAAAAAATTGAAATCAATGACATTACAGAAAGATAAGTCAAAATGTCTGTAAGTTAGATTAATTGATGACAACTGATCTGTAACGTAAGTGTCCTGTTAATTCACCTGGAGAATCCTTTCCGTAGGTGTATTGGTAAAATCCGCAACCGAGCAGGGTCCAAACGCCAACAGCATAGACCAGCGAAGCACCGCGGTTCCATACTGCAGGGTCCATCAGTAAGATAATGTCAAAATATTAATTCAGGCTATTAGCAACAAGGGCAACAATCACAAGAGAGCTGCCATATTAAAACAAGCTGTCACTTCCGTAGAGAAGGAACGACCAATCAGAACGAGTGCATTCAAATATTCCCAAAAACTCTGGCTTACGTTTGAATTAATTAATTAAAATACTAGTGAATAGAGTAATAATTGTAAATAAATGGATATTTCGTCCTGCCTAAGTAGCAATAAATATAAATAAATAAATACAAATATGAATCGTGGTATCTGTTATTTTTCTCCGCGCCGAGGATGAGAAAACTGTTGTTTGATTACCGAATATATTCCCAACCCCACCCAAACATTTAATACAGCTTTATTTGAGTCAAAAAAAAAAAAAAAAAAAAAGATTCAAAACGTCTTTAGATTTGGATGCGACCCCAAATATTCCATTAAACCCGATATTAAGCGACCCCTAGAGGGCGCAAGTTACCACTAACCGGCCTAGAGTAGAGTTTCCGGTTTGAGGGTGAAAAAACATATGTTTATTTTTTACTTTCTCGTTACTATATTCAGAAGGTCAAATGGAATGAAAAAATACCAAATTTTGAAATATTTTAAAATTGATGTTATGATATATTTAGAAACTATTTCCAAAAGTAGAAATCCTTATGAACTAAACCTTTTTTATTTATTTATTTTTATTGATAAGAAGTAACATACAAAACTCTCGCAGGGGACAGAATGTAAGAAAAGTATTAGGCTATGAACTAACTAAACAGCTGTTTGACAAGTATAAGCTTTTTTGTAAAGTCTTTCAGTAGCCTATTTATTATTATTATTATTATTTTTTTTTTTTTTAAATGTTCTACCCCTGACATGTGTGGTTATATGTACTCTTGAATGTAAAATGTTTTGTTATTGTTAATTTAATAAAAAAATAAAACGTTTCCGGTCCATTTACTGAAATACTTTTTATCCTATAACATTTCATAATGCAGGCTACTCATTTTTACTTAATATCTAATGATATTGTCTAATGTTCTATAGGCTAACAACAATTGTAATTATTGATAATAGCAATTACATGCAGACATTGTTTATAATCAAGAAAAACTTTAGTTAAGTGATTAAAATGCAAAAGTACAATGTTTTTTTATTATTATTGTTATTTTGATGTTCCATTACTCAGGTATACAATCTTTCCTTAAGTACAGATTCCTCAGTCATTTTAATTTGTAATGTTTTATTTTTGATTAAGAACAAAGTTTGCACATTCAAAGTGCTCAACTTCATCTTTTGAAATGAAATAAACCTAATAGAGATTCTTACTATAAATATTATGCATAGTATTAGTTCATAATTGTTGATCAAAGACAAACTGGAATGTGGGTCACAATTCACATTTAAATTCTTTACATACAACAGTCATTTAATTACAGAACTGGAGGAACAGGACTAAATAACACTGTTTCTCCCTGCACATGAGCAGATCACAGGTACAGTTCATGACAGTGAGAAGACTGTAGATATGTGCAATACAAAAAAAGCACAAACCAACTCGCAAATAAGCCATAATAGAAATTTCAGTCTGAACATGCATGGGAAAGACCAACAAGCAACATGATGACAAAAGACATTCTCTCTTTGGGAAATCAGACGTTACAGGGGAACAAATGAAACGTAACACTTCCTGTTGGACAAACTAAATTAATTAAATAAGCAAACAAACAAACAAACAAACATGACAGACAAATCAGAACTACTTGAGTAGATGAGAATTAGAAAACATATAACAACTGTTTTTCTGGAGGACCTCCTAAACAAACACGGAGATGCATTTTGTTGTGTCAGGGTTGGATATGGAAGTTTCTCCCAGATAATTGGTTCAAAAGTTCTTCTCCAATCTAAATGTACATCCTTTGAGAATGTTTAGGCTGAACTCGAAACAGCCAGTTTCTTGAGATGGTCCATGAAAACTTGCAGACTGACGTCATCTGTGAGGATTGGTGCTCCGGACTCCTGCAAGAAAGATTTGTAATATTAGAGGTCAGGCATTCTTGAAAGGCCATTCATTTCAGAGCATCCAAGAGAAGCATGTGAAAGGGTGTGTACCTGGCCCCAGGCGTAGAGGTTGTTGTGTGTCTGGGACGGGTTGACTTTAAGAGAGGAGGAAGCGGGCCTGTGAACCTCCGTGCTCGGTGTCGACGTATCTGGGCATTGGGAAGCGCGTCTGCAAGATCTCCTGAGCGTCGTCCAGAGGAGCTTGAAGAAGCTGCTTGAAGTTCTCATACTCGGGCATCTCCTGGTATCCAGCCTTCCTCCACTGAGCAATAGTCTGTGAAGATGACAAATAACACCATCAATAAACTGAACCAAATTAATAGCAGGCTTTTATGGCTCATATAGTATGATATAGCAGAATATGGATCACATACATGAAAAAAAAAAATATTCAGAGCCCCAAACTGAGCAATCATATATAATATGCAAAAAGCCAAAGACGAAATTCTGATTCTGCTTATAAAGTAAATCAATGAGAAATCTTTATAACAGAATTGCGGCTTCTGACATAAAACACATATTAATATCAGTTGCCACTCAATTATATCCATTATTAAAATATGCTTTTTTTAATGTTCAAAGCTCTGTAGCTTTTATTATGGGGGCAAAAGTTATAATGCAATGCAATATAACGACGATTGAGAGATGAACAGATAAACGTTCCTGATAACACTTTACAAAACGGGTGCACTGAATAAGCATTAATTCATGCTTAACTAATGCACAGATAATACTGAATTAATAAGTAACTAATGATTATCTAAGCTATTCATTAATGATTACCACATTAGGAACTAATTAAGAGTCTGTAAGTTTAATGTATTAGTTAATACATTAATTGTTATTAATTAAATATGTAATTGTGGATTAATTCCATAATAACTCTTTTTTTACTAATATTGTTAATTAATAAGTTAATTACCAGAATGAGCCAAAGCCAATATGCAGGTACACTAATATGCATTAATACATGATTACTTACTTAATTATTAGTGCAAATTCATGTGCAAATTACTACAATTACTAGTTAATAATAATGATGTGCCTCAACAAGTAAAGTCATAACATAATGATATATTTGCAAATCATTTGCTAATGATTAATTAAAGGAGACAACTGGAAGTTGACTATTAGTTAATAAAATGTTAATAAGGAATAAATACACAATGAATTAATAGCAATACATGTATTACTTAATCTATTAATCATATAGACTCTGATGCAGTAATCATTAATTAATGGTTTAGTTCTTCAGGAGTTAAACATTAACTCATGATTATCTGTGCATTAGTTAAGCATAAATTTATGCATATTAGTGCACCCGTATTGTAAAGTGTTACCACGTTCCTCTAAAGCTAAAGAAATGGACAGACATTTCATCTCTAAAGATGTATCATATTTTCACATTGTAACATGATTTTTCTTAAAAATGATGCATGGATAATCAAGTAAACCTAAGTTGACTATAATCAAGGGATAATCAAGTAAACCCAAGTCCTAATAAGAGTCGGTCTTGAAATATTACTAACAATCTAAGTTATTTGAACGTTTACTCTATAAAAATAAAAGATTTCACAGAAAAAAAAAGACCTAAAGGTGACGTTTTTGGAATGATACTGAATGGCCTTTTACTTGCTAAAGAAACGCATTTTTAGGCATCTTACATGCACTTCCAACAGGAAATGAGGTGACCCTTCAAACTGCATTCCTGGATACATGCTACTTTAGAATCTAGCCAAAATGTCAATGCACTTTTGGCACTGATTTTTTTAAAGAAAGAAAGAGTCTAAAGAGTTTTGATATATTTTGCAAGCATTTGAATTTGTACCTCTCCATGGTAAATCACCAACTGGAAGAAGGTGTCCATCGACAGAATGCGATCAGGAAGGATACTGCTGCTGTCCAGAAGAACAGGCTACAAAACCAAACAAACACAGGATGAGTACAAGCTGAACTGAATTTCTCCATTGCTTCTGCTCTATAACATTACAGGGATGAATTTCTAATCACCTCTGGAGGGCCGTAGAAAGAGTACGAGTAGAGGATGGGCTGTATCATTATCAGCGACTGGGTCAGATCCTGACGCACAAAATGATGTCTGTAGTAGGACGACTCGTACGGACTGTTATTGAACACCTGCAGGAACGGGGATCTCCTCAAGTGGAACATGAACTGTCAAGAGAAAACCAACAACTTTTAATATCAGAAATGGGATATTCCCAAACAAAGTTTTTAAAAAACCAAACTCAAGACCTGCACATATAAAATTGTCCATACATCACATTAAATCATGTATTTAAACAGGTACACATTGAACTGCAGAAGTCATGTTTTCTTCAATATACACTACCGGTCAAAAGTTTAAGGTCGGTAAGATTTTTTATGTTTTTAAAAGAACATAAAATTAGAGGTCGGTCACTTCTGCTCACCAAGGCTGCAATTTTTTGATAAAAAATACACAAAAAACACAGTAATATTGTGAAATATTATGACAATTTAAAATGACTTTTTATGTGAATATATATTAAAATGTAATTTATTCCTCAAAATAATAAATTATTTTCAGGAATGGAAAATAATTGAATTTTGAAAAAAGCTGAATTTTCAGCATCATTACTCCAGTCTTCAGTGTCACATGTACCTTCACAAATCACTCTAATATGATGATTTTATGCTCCAAAAACATGTATGATTATTATCCATGTTGAAAACAGTTTTTTACATTTTTATTTTAGGATTCTTTCTTAATTAGAATCTTTCTAACATTATAAATGTCTTTACTGTAACTTTTGATCAATGTAACTCATCCTTGATGAATAGAAGTATTGATTTCTTATTTATTTCCCCCAAAAATAAAATACAAATTCTTACTGACCCCAAACTTTTTAAAGGGTAGTGTTTAATGTAACAAAAGCTTTCCATTTCAGATAAAAGCTGTTCTTTTGAACTTTCTATTCATCAAAGAATCCTGAAATAAAAACGTAAAAAACTGTTTTCAACATGGATAATAATCATACATGTTTTTGGAGCATAAAATCATCATATTAGAGTGATTTGTGAAGGATCATGTGACACTGAAGACTGGAGTAATGATGCTAAAAATTCAGCTTTTTTCAGAGGAATAAATTACATTTTAATATATATTAACATATTGTCATAATATTTCACAATATTACTGTGTTTGTGTATTTTTCATTAAAAAATTGCAGCCTTGGTGAGTAGAAGAGACTTCTTTTAAAAACATACAAAATCTTACCGATCTTAAACTTTTGACCGGTAGTGTACAAATGTACTGAAATTGGTTTATGTACTATTATATCAATACATACAAATTAGAGGTCGGTCAATATTGCTAAAATATGCACTCCCACAACAATCATTGTCATATTTCATCAACAGTATCAGGACTCAATGTTTTACCTGTGGGTAGAGTGAGAGAGATTCAGACAGTTTGAAGGAGTTCGGATCATCTTTACTAAACTGGCCAAACTTCTGACACTGTAACCAAACAACAAACACAAAACTTGAGTGTGAAGCAACTTTTACATTCAGAATTATAATAACGGCTAATCGATTTGTCATATCGCAGCTTATGAATGGAGGCATTGACCTACAGTTCTCTGAATAGCTGTGATACTCACCAAGCGAATGAGCTGCCTGTCCAGCCAGCGGAGGACGTCAGGCCCCTCCTCCGACTCCGCCCTGAAAACACCGAGCCGGGCCATAAGAACGGCAGAGGCTTCCTGATCAAATGACGACTCGATGTGCTGGATCTGGGACTGTGCGTCAGCCCAACTAGGTGTGACAACAGAAAGAACCGGTTTGACGAGAGCAAATGACGCACAAATTGAACACTCAAGAATTTGGGCTACAGAAGAGCTATTTATGAGTAAAACTACACGCACTAAGTCTATTTTGAGCAAGAGCAAACACAAGATATGTTGACTGTAGATAACTTGAAGGCCACATCAAACGTTTAACTCAACCTCAAAAGAAACAATCTTATGAATGAAACGGAAAAACAAAGTCAACACAGATATCCACTGATATCAGAATTTCATGAGGTTGTAAGCTGAAACCCAGACTCACTTCCTAGCAATGGTGGTGACACGGATCCGCCGCTGTGTGTTTGAGTGCTGGTACTGTGTGACAAACTGAACAGCTCCTCTTCCACCCTGAGGAACAGGGGCGTTGTGCTATAAAAATATAACATCAATGTAAACATAAGCCTTCACACCCGAGTGCACATCCAATTGAACAGCTAATTAAATGAAAACATACCTGATTTACCACTTCAAAATACATGGCCAGGGTGGTGGCAGGCGTAAGACTGCAAATCTTCCACTGACACGTTCCTCCGACACCCATTTCCTGCAAAAAAAGGAGACATTCTCACATATGTGTCCACATGGGTGAAGTCTTATTGGAATCCATTGCAAAACTAGCATAAGCTCTACTGCATTAATTCTTGTGCCTTACATTGTCTGAAACACAGGGTCCTTTGGAGTTCAGGGACACACATGGCCCAAATCGCACCTGATACCTTCAGCTCTCTTGAGGTCTGATAAGGAAAAGGCAAATGGGTTAAGAGGTTGGTTAAACAAGGGAGCGTTACATAATAGCTTACTTACTGTTCAAACGTTTGGGGTCGGCAAGAGTTTTTGAAAGAAGTCTCTTACGCTCACCAAGTCTGCATTGATTTAATAAGTAAAAACAGTAATATTGTGAAATACATAATGTACGTTTTGTAACATTATAATGTCTTTACTGCCACTTTGGATCAATTTAATGCAATAAAAGTATGAATAAAAGTACAGATCCCAAACTTCTAAACAGAGGTTTAAGGCCAACTTTATGTTACCTTCACTTCCAAAGTACCGCCAAACGCCATGCGGAACTCTCCGTTGTAGTCTTTGCTGAAGACTCTTTGGAAAGTCTGCTTGAACAGAGACGTATTGAAGGAATCGCCCATGACAATGTGGCCCCTAAAACAAAACAAAAAATAATTTCAGCCACACATTACATTTGACTAGTATCTGTTTAAATGACGTATAAAACTCAATAATCTTCAATCAATGCTCACCCTGAGAGGTTGGACAGACATTTCATCTCTAGCAGTCCCGTCTGATCCAGCGCACAGGCGTAGATGTCGACGCTGTGTCCGTTTACAGCTGCGCGGTTAGACAGAGTCTCGTAATACTAAAATGGAAGTCAACAGAAATTCTAATTTAGCTTTTGAGGAACGAAACAGACTGTTTATGGATAACTGGAAATACAAAAAGTACATCACTAGATCATTTAATTAAACTCTGCAATCACCTTAGTGGCCTTCTTTAGATGGCGAGCGTTGTCTTTTTGGAATGTTCGTGCCAGGAGCGGATGGGGGTCTTCAGTTCATCTCCTACCACCATGCCAGGCCCCTGTGTTGGGGGGCCACCAGTGAACAGCATCACACGGGCTCCTGTGTTAGGAAAAGTTCCCTACGAGCAGAATGATAGAGAGAGACAATGAATGAAATGCAAACTTGTATTTCATTTTTTCAAAACTGAATCTATGTTCACACTTTTAGTTCAAATCTATTGGTTCTTTTGGACCAGACCAAAAAAAAATAAAAATAGCGTTCACACTGTCATTTTTAACACCGAACCTAAAGATCGCTAACAATAAACAGCTTTTATGAGATATATTTCACGTCGGGACTGAAACATCCAAACCAATGCTGTGTGTTCAGCTTAATGTGCTCTTTGTGTGCGTGTACTGTACACATGATCTTTCTATCAGCTGATAACTCTTGAAGAGCTTATACAATGTGTAAAGGAGTCAAAATAGTGGCAGGAATTCCTCAGTTAGACAAACAAATAAAGATCTGCTGTATGAGACAGCAACTCCAACACCTAAACCTAACCGTAACGAGCAACGTAGCTCATATGTTGAGAAGTACCGGGTATGCTTGGGCATTCTATCCTTTTTTTTGGGTTTAATTAGAGTTAGAGTTAATTTGGACCTGAATCAAGACCCCCCGAAAATATGACTCTCTGTGCGCTTATTTGGTGCACACCAAGGTTTGGATGACCGTGTTCACACTCATTTAAATGAACCGCAATAATAGAGCAGGGTTTGTTTTAATCAAACCAAACAGGCCAAGGATAAACACACTCTAAATGGTTTCAATTAGAGTATTTATTCCAGTCTGAAACATTTTCAAAAATTATTGTTGTTTTTTAAAAGGTGCCATCTGGAGTTTTTGAGGTGAAACTATCCCAAAAATGAGCTACAGGCATCAAAAGAATGAGAAGAAATAAGTGCAATGATGTCATTAAAAAAGTGAAAAGTTATATTGCTGCCGAGATATAAACCTAAATTAGCATGCTAAATTACTAGCCCCGGCCCGTCAGGTGTCGTAATACCAGTTTCGGCCATGGGAGGCGGTATGCGGGCGGGCAACATAAACACCAGCCGCACACTGCAATAGACGAGTAAGTCGCGCGTCTTATGTTTGTACTTTGAACCTGAAGTCAGTCGTGTGGAAATACAGCCGATTACTACATTTCAGTTCAAGGAAGAGTTCAAAAAATGATTGGTCGACATGCATGAGGAATACATTTTGGTAAGTTGTAGCATACTGTATTTTTCAACAGTGTTCATGTTCTTTTCCATTAGCTAGAGACGATCGGTTCACGTGCGCTGTGGTGTAACATGTACAAGCGCCAAAACGGTATTTATTGTTTGAATTGTGTAATAAAATTGACAGAATCTGAGAGTCTTAACTAACCTTCTTGCTAAGTGTCAATTGCGTGCGTCTCACGGTGAATTCGTGAGAGTTGTCAGCTCTGAATGACGCTAGCTTGATCAACATCAGCCAATGCTGTCTGTCAAATTAATTCAAACTAACAATAAAGTGTAATATGAACAAAACGAATACCGTAAACTTAAAATAATTGCCCAGGCTTTTATTTTCCCATATCGTGGAAATGCACCAGCTTGTTTTTGAGACAGGCGTCTATGAGACGGTCTTCATCATTTAGTGTTGATGTTGTTCATTGAGTCTCTGATCTCTAAAAATCTCCAAATGCTCCACGTGAAACTGCGGTCTTCCAACCTTTTACTATCGTGTCAAATGATTTGAATAATATGCGTGAGAAAAGAGTGTGAGAGTGCGGCCGCGTTACAACTCAATTTCTGGAGGTATACTGCCCCCATCTGTTATGGAAAATTTAATATTTTTTGATTTAGAATTCCAGATGGTACCTTTAAAGGGGGAAAACAATGCATGCTTAAGTTCAGTCATGCTTGATGTATTATCAAACAAACCAGTCTGAATCTTATCTTGAGAGTTATGTAAGAATAATGATTAGGTCGAGTACTAGGTACAACTCTTCTGATATGACATGACAGCTGAAGTGGACCTTGAATCTCACAGCCAGCATTACTGACAACTCACAGCTCGAGCACAGCTACAATGTAAGGGAAAAAACTCTCTGCAGGAAGTCTCTCAGACACAGTAGTGAACGTTAGTTCAGTTAGTGCATTTCAGAATATCATCACCTAAACTAAGTGTTTCCACATTTTTACATGCTCTCAATCCTTCTTCGGTCAAATACAGATTTTATTACGCCATAGATGAGTTTTAAACGAATAATGTTCAGGCTGTACCTCCAATAGTCCAATAGCAATGGAAAGGGCGATGCCTGTGGAACGCAGAGGTCTCTTCCCCTGAGGAACAGGCCAAGGGTCTCTCTGCAACTCCCCAAGCAGATCGGTCAGGTTCATGTCCACTGCTTGCACAGGCTGCAGAAATCTAAACCAGGTGCAAAGAAAATAAAAAAATGAGCACAACTGCCTTCATGTACATGGTTTTCTTGCATGCTGAGGAGAGTGACGATTTCACAAGGTAAAATGTTGATACCTGCAGGAAGCAGCAGCATCATGAGGGGCTAGTGGTTTGCCTTGCTGTCCAGAGGTGGCGGGTTTCATCAGTCCCAGCATCTCCTGCAAACACCTGATTATTAATTTCACTGAAAAATACCCTCGCTTGTTGGCTTTTTTAGGAAGGGTAAATCAGTACACAATAAAGAAAGATCACTGACCTGTATCTGTTTGGGTGAAAGCTCCTTTGTGCCACGGAAGACGAAGCTCTTGGCAATACCTTCACAGCTGAGCTCATGGACCTGAACCATACGGCCGAAGGTGATGAGACCCACCAGGGCGTTGGGTGGCAAGAGACTCAGAGACATCTGTAGGGATTCTTTTAGGGCCTGGAGGTCTTCCTCCTCCAGACATGTGTCCACCACATACAGGAAGATGAGAGGGGTTGGATGTCCACGCTGAAGAGAGATGCATCAGGTTACATTATGGTGACAATACTTACAATTTTGAAAAAATATATATATTGTTAATTATAAATAATTTAATTTATTGATATTTATTTTGTTATATTACTCATATGAATAAATACACTATTCAAGGCTCAGTGAGACTTTTTAAAATTAAATTAATACTTTTATTCAGCAAGGAGGAATTTAATTGATGAAAAGTGACAGTAAAGGCATTTTTTTAACTTTCTATTAATCAAAGAATACCAAAACATTTATTTCACTGAGAATAGAGGGAATGCGCGTGACGTCACCGTCAGCCTGAGTGCTGCAGTTCCTCACAGTGAGTGGCAAAAAGACTGAGCGGCTGTATATGTGTTCAGCGTGAATGCAGCGAAAAAACAAACACAACACATATAAAATGGGAAAGAGCTTTGCGATTGACTGTACAACTAGATTTGACAAAAAATCTGAGGTATATTTTTACAGACTGCTATAGAAAGAGGCGCAAATGGATCGCTGCAATTCACAGAAACAACTGGACTCCAGTCAGCAAAAGGTGGATCTGCAGTTTTCATTTTGTGTCAATATGCTGAATTTAGCTGTAAAACCATACCCATATATTTTGTATTGTTATATATATTAACAACTCATCAATTAAATATTTATCATTCCATATTCTGCATTATTGGATGTTTTTTTTAATAAACACTGACTAAAAAAAACTATAAGTTTTAGGGCTGGACGATATGATATATATAGGCTATATATAACACTGATATAAGTGATCACCCGGATTTAAGACCTATATTGTATTTATATAAAGCGTTCACAGGCAAATTTGCTTTATGTTTAGGTCTATATTGCTTTTATTTCCCTCGGTGTTGAAATCAGGCAAACATAAATGTCAGGCAACACGATTCCTGGCTGCATGTCAATATCCATGGATCACGATCTTTAGTAAGTAGTAAAGAACACTATATTGAGTCCAAGGTTTAATTTAAATTGATAAAATTGTTCGTTTTAGTCGCATTTTCACCCTATTAAATCCAGTCACGCAGCAGATCTTTTGCCACTCGGTCAGGCTGAGGGGGGTTGTTCCGGCGGGAAAGTCACGTGAATGCATTCCCTCTATAGGAGAATTCCTTCAAAAACATTTAAAACATCTTACTGACCCCAAACTTTGGAACGGTATGTTTATATTGACAGGAAGAACACATAACTTTTAAACTTAAATAAGGGAAACTGTGGCCACTTATTTAAATTCACTGATCGTATCATCACACAGAATGACAACGTGGCGTTTGACGAGTCTGTGAGCTAAAGGAGTTGTAGCTAATATATATGTTTGTACAGTACAATGTCTATGTACACTACAGAATAAACAGAGTAAATGTAAATGTACCTGCACTATGTACTCAATGGTGGAGAACTGAGGCATTAGTTCAGCGGGCTGGTTCACTTCTGAAATGCCAGCGTATGATGGAGGAAACTGTGAAGAAAAAGATAATTATTTAATTGCAGTGACAAGTGTGACTGACGCTAGAGAATCACATGGAACAAAGCCAAGTCATGTATTCTTACAGAGTTTCTCTGGAAGCAGAAGTTGCAGGCCCATATCTTGGCTCTGAAGTCCACTTGACTGCAAAAAGAAATCAAGTGTTAAATGGGCTAAAGTTGTCCAAGACTAATCGTTTCATAAGAGAGTCATTAACACATGAAGAGAAACAATAGTCTTCCCTCATTCACAGCAGTTAAAAGCAATTAGCAGTTCATTAACCTGATCCAATTAACAATGTGAGTAAATATCTCTTTATAGATAACATTTTAAAAAGGAATAATGTGATTAGCAAGTCTTTGGAAAACTATGGACTAAATCTCCTCAAAATCAAAACCAAAATACAAATGCTGTGATGCGCTTTATTGTGGTTATAAATGGACGGCAACAACAATATGATAAAAGACACCAAGGTTTAATTGAAAAGACCGAATGAACTGTTCTTCTGCTGACTGTAAGCTTAATTCCAGCAATTTAGTCATTCAGATATCATAATGAAATGTCATCATATTATTTATCTATAATGGCCACACACTGTACAAACAAACCGAACTAACACTGTTTGGAAAAGTGATTCAGTCCTTACCAGAGTGGGTTGAGTACGGCTTTGCAATTGGCCCGGCTGCACAGTACGGGTTCGTACTGGACGGGAGGGCAGGTCCGGTCTCTCTTTGAGAGGAGTGTAAAGGCAGGACACAGGAACCACAAGCCGCGTGGCCTCCAGGTCGGCTGGAAGGCCAGAGGTTCCAGCTGCAGCGTATTCCATCACGATCCTCGTTCTGTTGGATGAACTCTTGGTAGGTCGCCATGACAGTGTGAACAACTGCGAACGACCGGAAAGAGCGAAATGAACAAACAGCAAGAAGAGATGTCTTTTTAACCCTAAACCACACCTAATGGGTTGTGTCTCCAAACTGGACGAGTGAGGATAGCAGAGCCTGAAATTAAAAGCAAATACCTGAGTGACAAGTGCTATTTCGCCCATGTCAGCAATGTGAACGGAAATTGCATTCTTTTATATTCGTTCTGACAGAAGGAATTCTTTCACGCAACTGTCATCTGTGAACAAAGCCACTTGGCTAGAGTGGTTAATATCTACGCCAAACCCCAAACGTCATTAAGATGTTGTTGATCAGAGATCTGCGTAGATGTTTTGAGTAGCAAAACCAGATGATATTTTTAACACACACCTGTCTTTAGAATACCTACACTATCAGGGCAGGGCAGCCCTCTTTTAAAAGGTACTTGTGTGGTACTTAGGTACTAGTATGCAGGTCTAGTAGTTGAATAAGGTACAAAGATGTAACTTTTGAAAGGGCACAGCCCTAGTGACAGCTTTTAAATATTTGGTTTCTGAGTATGTACTTAACTCAAGCCACATGTTTGCTGACTAGACACATATCAAAGTATTCAGAGAAGACTTTAACATCTGATAACCCTAAACCAGAGGGATCCCTGGAAATGACAAATCATGGTCCAAAACTAGTATTGACTGTTTGGTTACACAATGATAGTTTCCAGACGGGCATGAACTCACTGTTCTACGACACTAGACATGATGTGGATGACAAAAGTAAAAAAATAATAACATAAAACTACTAGGATAAAAAAAAAAACTGAATGAGAACAACAAATTGTTAATGGTCAGCAAAGTAGACACTGATTAATAACAACTGATTGAAAGGTTCTTAAATGTATTGTATTGGTGTTAACATTTAATAATAGTATATATTTTAGTCAATAAAACATCTGCATGATGTCACGCTAACATTTTAGTGGTTATTCAACTCGCGCTAACGTTAGATTATTCCCTCACATTTTCATTACACCACATACAAATTAAATCAGGTGAAAAGCTTGATATACCCCAGAAATATCATTTTAAAAATAGATTGTCCCTAAAATTATTGTCGAAACACACTGCTAAATAACGTTACATCCGTGTAACCGGTTAACACACAAACATTACTGACTTCCGTTAACCTAATCCTGGGTCTGCGATTTAAATCTAACACGTCACCGGGCCCCATTTAATTCCTAAAACACAGAAATAGACGTACCTTTTTAATCAATGAGGATTTTGAATCCAGGCTGTAATAAATAATATAATAATCGTGATCACACCACCATTGACAAGTGAAAATGACTTCGTCGTACGCGATTCGCCCCCGGCCGGTGTTCCTGAAGCTCAGAGGAGTGACGTGTTACTACACACTCAGTGCGCAACGATTTGGCTGCTTCCGCCTGACGTCAAGAGAACGTGAAGACGCAGTGTCGAATTTCTGTGCGTAGATACGTAGATGCAGCGTCAGGATGCAAATGAGATGCGTAAACACCTGTGCGTGACCACAGATTTCTCGCATTTTTTCCATGCCAAAGGTAATATAGTGAAAATAGCTCACGCACACTCAAAAAACTATGCCAAAGGTAAAAAGGGCTAAGGAATGTAATATAATAATATAATATAAAACTAGCATTTAATACTGAAATCTGTTTATTAATATCGATGGATTCATATAATATGTAAATAATAGCATTTTAATTAGATGTGCCTAATTTTACTGTTTATAAAAGTGTACAAAGATAAAGCCACAGTACCTATTGTGTAATATGTAATTTAATATGGTTATATTCAGAGAAAAACTTTAAGTCAAGGGGAAAAAATGTCACTGAATGCTAAATAAAAAAAATGTTATCTGTCAGTCGATATAATTAATATTATAATATTATTAAGCAAGCTAATTCTATATTTCCTATGTCTCAGTTAAGTTTAGACTATGAATGGGTGTTTTTTTAATGAAAAATGCATACAAATCAGCTTTGAAAATGCACTTAGCAGTGAAACATTAGTGAAACATGCACTTAAAAATATTCAGTACATTTTAAAGCGAAATCAATAAAATATACATCGAATTGAGTAAATGTAAAATTAAGTTAAATTTGGTAACACGACAAATACAACTTTAAGGTAATTCAAATATTTGAAAAAAAAAACATTTAAAAGCTAATATTTATGAATAATGTGAACTTGAATTGAACTTGAATCCACATATTTTGGTATGTCCAACAACTCAAATAATCACTTAAGTTCTGGTAATATCCAGAAATTGTATAGCAAAGTTTATTATTGTGATATATACAGCTACATAATTATTTTAGAGTGCACTGAATGCAGAAAAAGTACCTAAAATCGAAAATGTTTACATCCAAATATACAAAGAATGTAGACAGTAGAGCTGTATATTCGAACATAACTTAATATAAAATTAAAAAAGGAAAAAATATAGCCTATTCATCTGTAGAACCTCAATGTGGCCATAGATGGCGCATAGATACAATCTTAAATGCAACTTTCACAACAGCATCACCTCACAACACACACACACACAAACATAGACGGCACACGCACGGTGTGTGTGTGTGTGTGTGTGTGTGTGGAGAGAGAGAAGAGAGAGAGAGAGAGAGGATGGAAGAGAGAGTCGCTGCAGTCACGCTTCGTTTCCGGAGCTCAGGCTGAGGATGCTGCCGTCTCTCCATGAGGATGGTGAAGCGCGCAGAGGCAGACGGAGGCGAGCGCATCGGGCCGCCTGAAAGCACCTACATCTCCCCCGCTATCCTATACCGTTCACTTTTCTTAAACTTACAAGAACTATGAATAGGAGTCGATGCTGAATAATCCGCGCGGACTTGTTCTGTATGCCGCCCTTCTCTTCTCCTCGTCAGCTGCATCAGCTGTTGCTTTGGGAAAAGTAGAGGCGACTCCACTCTAAGGGCATCGGATACGGGCATCACTCCACGATGCGTCCTCTGTCTCCCTGACTCCTCCTAACAGCCTGCCTCATTAATATTTGATCAGCACCTGGTACCAGTAGCGGCTCACCTCTTCTGATGGAGCAGTCTCTACAAGCACAGCCTGGATCTAAGGCGTCAGAAAGTCCGGCAGAAGAAATCACCAACCTCACGGATGAAGAGCTCCTCCAATGGAGCAAAGAGGAGCTGGTGCAGCGACTCCGACGGTCTGAAGCCCATAAAATTAGCGTCATCCTGGATCACAGTAATCTGATTCGTGAGGTGAACCGCAGCCTCCAGCTGCATCTGAACGAGATCCGGGGGCTGAAGGTGAGCATTTGAGATCATGCGTCTGGAGCACACCTGCGCTCATGAGGATGCGCCAGAAACACCATTCGTCCTGTAGGAATAAAGCCTTGAATATGTTCGTGCCGTATGCATAACGTCTGATTAAAACAACTTTGCAAAAATCAAGCTAGAAACTTCTTAGCCAAAAAAGAATTTATTTGAGCCGTACCTGTTGTGTGTGAGCCTGTTTTTACACCTAATTTTAACTATGAATGATGCATAAAATAAACCAAGAATGTATCTTTTAATGGAACAGATTATATAAAAAAATAATTTAAAAAATCGTTAATTTGGCTATACACTGTAAAAATTAATATGCTTTATCTAATCAATATAAGTGTAGCCTTAGATTACAAGCAATATTATAAATTAAATTTAACAAATTACAATTGAGTAATAATTAATCAAATTATTCCTTAAAAGTTAACCATCTAAAATGAGTAAAGTTTACACCAAAAAAAATTAACAAAAATATCTTACCAGACAGAAGTCAAAGATTAATTGAGAACTCTTTATTTTATATTGCCAACATTGAAGACATCTGATGTTAACAAGCAGAATCACTGAAGGAGAAAACCGTAATTTTAAAATAAACCTAAAACAAACACTGATCCCCATAATGGTGACTTCAATTTGTTTAGTTTTTTTTTTTGGTTGTTGCAAGTTTTACTCATTTTGGAATTAGTTTGATTAAATATTACTCAATTCTAATTTGTTAAGTTTAATTCATAATATTGCTTGTTATCTGTTGCCACATTTTTTTTTTTGGATTAGATAAAGCATATTTCATTTTTACAGTGTATGATCAACCCAGCAAACAAATTTAGGTTCTGGGAAAGTTCTGGAACGTTTTGGTTCCCAGATAACCTTCCTAAGATTTTCCCTTAAGGTTAAGGGAACGTTCCCGAAACATTCTCAGTTGCAATTTTATAAAAATGGAACCTGAGAAATAACCTACATGGAACGTTCCTATAACATTCTTGTTTGGTTCCCCAAAAACATATGACCTCATGGGACCATTCGGAACTTCTGTGTTTGCTGGGAAGCTGTCTTTTCAATATGCTGTTATTTTTCTGTGAAACACAAATGTGAATTTTTTAACTTTGCAAACATTTTAATTTTACTTGAATTTCCTTTGGGATAAATAAACTATACATTATCATCAGTCATGACAATTCTTATAGTGACTATGTCAAGCTCCATAATAATAGTCCATACAACATAGAACAAATTCACAACAAATATTGTGAAGCTCTGAAATCTTAGCTCATCACGTTCAATCATCACTCATGCAAAAAATGCCATTGCTTCTCATGTGCGTCGGGTGAACTATTGCTTTAATTGAACAGACGTTTATACTTTAGACTGTTCTATCTTAGATGAATGATGGACTTTGCTTGAACAAACCACACTTCCAAACTTTAGTCTCATAATGAATGATTAAATCAGAGTTTGTGTGGTCTGAAAATGTCCATATCTTTTATTCCTTGCCTTTAACTCAAAACATTTTATGTCAAAACTCTATGTTTGTGTTCCCTATAATGCTGAAGGAGGTAAACCAGAAGCTGCAGGATGACAATCGGGAACTGCGAGACCTGTGCTGTTTCCTGGACGATGACCGGCAGAAGGGCAGAGCGAGTGTCAGCGTGAGTGGCAGCGTCTGGCCGCTTCAGTGCCAGCGTCATGCGTAAGGATGTGGCGCTGTACCTTCAGAAGCTGACAGAACTAGAGCACAAGCAGGAGGAGGTCATTCGGGAGAACCTGGAGCTGAGGGAACTTTGTCTGCTGATAGACGAAGACAAAGGTGGCAGCGGAGGGAAGGAGTCCAAGGTGGGGCGGGATCCATTGGATGTCGCAATTCTATTGACAGTCAAAGTGGGCTCCTGGTACCTGGCTTGCTGCGGGACGTTGGGGATGGAAGCAGCACTTCTAGCGCAGGAAGTGCCGACAGCGCCGAACATCCACACCAAAAGCAGCCACAGCCACCGACTAGTGGAGGAACTGGGAATAAAAGCCCGGATCTCCAGAAGTCTCGCCTTGGGAAGAGAGGGGACGGTGATCGCTGGGAGATCTCCAGCCCTGAACCTCCTGTCCGGCACAGAAGCACCAGCCTGGAGTATCCCTTCATTCTGCCCCAGCCCTGCCGACCTCGCTGTGGCTCCATATCTGTGCCTGACCATCGGATGATTAGAGGGCTAAGTCCAGAAAAGTACGGTCGATCTTTGGGCCACCGGAGTCCGGAGACTCATCCAAAGCACCATCTGGCTCAAGGGCAGCCCATGAGTCCCAGAGCTCTACATTCAGAGGCACAGGGAAGCTTAGGAGGTGGGCCTGGGAGTCCCGAGTCTAGACACATGCTGCTAGGAACGTCAGAGTTCCTCCATGACAAAAGCAAGCTGGGAGGAAGTAGTCCAGAGATGCTGAGGCACCAGTACAGCATGAGCCCTGAGCATGGGAAGTTCGGCAGCCCTGGTAGAGAGACGTCACCACGTAGACTGGCAGGAGACGAGCTGTCGCCACATCATCGGAGCCTTTACAATGGTGTGAATGGTGGGTCTGACTTGCAAAATGACACATATATGAAATTAAAGGGATAGTTCGGCCAAAAATGATATTTAAACCATGCATTACTCACCCTCAAGCCGTTCGAGATGCATATGTCCATCTAGTTTCAGACGAACACATTTTCAGTTATTTTAGAAAATGTCTTAGACCCTTCAGTGGATATAATGTGAAGAAATGGGGTCCAGCTCCTTCAAGTCCCAAAAATGTGCATAAATCCTTCACAAAAGTGATCCATCCGGCTCCAGAGTGATAAACGAAGGCCTTCTGAGGGTAATCCGTGCGGTATTGTCGTAAAAATATACATATTCAAAACTTAATAAATGAAAATATCTGACTTACGGCAACGATCGTCGCGACGGTTTCTACGCTACGTACGTTCACGGGTGATGGAAGTCAGCGTACGAGGTAGGACGTAGCGTAGGAAAGCGTCGCAACGTCATGAATGGTTCCTACGCTACGTGCGTCGACTTCCATCACCCGTGAATGTACGGCGATCGTTGCCGGAAGTCAGATATTCTCATTTATAAAGTTTTAAATATGTATATTTTTACGACAATACCTCACGGATTACCCTCAGAAGGCCTTCGTTTATCACCCTGGAGCTGGATGGATGACTATTGTGAAGGATTTATGCACATTTTTGGGACTTGAAGGAGCTGGACCCCATTTCTTCACATTATATCCCTGAAGGGTCTAAGACATTTTCTAAAATAACTGAAAATGTGTTTATCTGAAACAAGATGGACATATGCATCTCGAACGGCTTGAGGGTGAGTAATGCATGGTTTAAATATCATTTTTGGCCGAACTATCCCTTTAAATAACATTGCCTGATACATATTTTTATCCTATTCTATCTTTATCCTATTTTCACCCAGACCCAGCTTAGCATTTGCCAATAAGTAAGACATTACATGTTCCGATAAATGGCATAACGAGAAACAGACCATTACGAGATCCAATCAAAAGCATGTGCACGTTATCATGTGCTTTTCGAAATTTCCTACTTCTGAAGTCTTTATTATGAGTTCATCACGTTTAACTGCTTAATTGTCGAAAGAATAGGAATCATTAAGGATGGCAGGTTGATTCTTGCCTAATTTTTGGAGAAATCTTTATTAAAGCCAAAAATGTATAGAAGATAAATAAAATGTAGCATTCCTTCTGTTGGAAACCATCTAAACATTCCCCATATCTAGATCAGGATTGTCCAGTCCTGCTTCTGGAGGACACTGCATGTCCTGTAGAGTTTAATCAAGCACTTGTAAAATAGAATATTATGAATATACATATATACACATGACTGTAATTGAAAGAGAAAGCAATATAGATGTAGGAAATTAGGAAAAATACAATCAAATTTAACAGTCACTAGCAATGGGTCTCTCCTCTGCTATTTCTTAAAGTTTAAAGTTTATGGCTCACCCAACTTTGAAACAAGATTCCCAATCGTAAATATGACTTGAGAGCTGTTCAGGACCCATTTCTGACTAGGAAACGTATGTTTATGATAATCCCGATAGCACATGAAGGTGCAATAGATGCATAAAATCAAAAGAACACTTTTTTGGTCTCCTGTTGCTGTTGTTGAGGTCTAAATACAGTTTCCTTCAGACTAGCCTGCCCACAGTCAGATTGCCATTGACTCATCCAACTTAAAATAGAGTTAATTATTTTTTACAAAGACACTAGACCTATGCCTGGTATAATTGAGAATCAAACCAAAGCAAGTGGACACAGTGTGTTATACTTCCCCTTTCAGACAATATCTTATTTTGCCTTACTTTCTGATGCAAATTTCTGTGCAAAGTTACAAAACCCAGCTCTATAGTATAGCACATATATAGCATTATATTCTATAGCACGATATTAGCATGATAATTACCATGGTTTATGTCCTAAAAGCATCATTAGCATTAGCATTAGCAAAAAAAAATCTTGCTAATAGGCTACTATAGTGCTTTTTTTATAACTAAGACAAACACCTCAGCACACATAAGTAATATAGGCTATTAAAATGCTAAAAAGCAAAGTGATCGAAGCTGTGCTGAAATGGCATACAGTCTGAGTAGATACTGCATTTGATTAACTTTGCGGCTGTAACAAAAGTATGTTCTATACAGTATGAATGTGTGTAGTATTAATGATTGATGTACTACATCCACCATGTTGGTTTTGTCATGTGACCATCCGGTACTTTTCACTTATGTTTTTTGAATACTATTTATTTGGACAACCGGACTCACTATGCTGTACTGTTTTTCATGAACTAGCATATTCAGACAGCTAGCTAATATCTTTTATTTTTGCTGCTTTATGGAAGTTCTTTATGAAATCGTTATGGGATGAAAGATTTAGGCTACTGACTGTACAAAATCCCACATGATAAAAATAACACACACACACACACACACACACACACACAAATGCATATAACTTAGTTTATAAGAAATGGTGCAAATTAAAGGCGTTAGACAGCTATGTGCATATCCCACAGCTGCAGATAACGATTTCTACAGGAGAACATGCTGAGTAGTCTATAGTTCACATAAAACACTCACTTCAAGGTGAAAGATGTGACTCACTTTGCATTCATTAGCTTCAAGAAATGCCCCCTTAAGATGAAATAAGGAACTCTTTAACGTTGTTGAATTAGCTTCCCTCTATCTTTACAGATGAGATTTATTTGTTATGTTTTAAGATGGATCCTCCCTGATGGGAGAAATAACATTCTGTCACTTGACAAGGTCAAAATTAAATCAATAATAGTCGTTGAAAGATATCAGCTTTACTAATTGCAAAGAACCATAAGAATTCCTGTGAGCTAAGCGCTAACAATGAAAGGTAATTGCTAACAAGATGACTGTTGTTGTCGGATGCTGTGGTTTCAGTGCTGTCCTGTGTCTGTAATGCTTCTGTAGACATTTGTCACTGTCACAGCCTGTTCTGGTGTTGGTCCCAAAGCGAAAACCATTGTCCACTGACCCCAGTACACATACAGATCATCACTATCTTCCCCAAGACAACCCTAATGCTGCTCTGAAATGCTCAGTGGTGTTGATGAACTAATTGAGCATGTGTAAAGTAGTGTTTTCAAGGGATATTTTAGGCCTACCACAAAAATGAAACTTCAACATTTACTCACCATCATGTCATTTCAAACCTTCTGTAGAACATACATTTTTTTTAAATATTTTTTGTCCATACAGTGAAAGTCAATGGATTCCAATGTAGTTTGGAACCTAATATTCTACAAAATATCTTATTTTTTTGTTTCACAAATGAAAGAAATGCATAGGCCTGCAAGTTTGGAATGACATGAGGATGAGTAACATCATTTTTTAACTAAACTATCCTTTTAAAGAAAATCAGTCTACTTTAGCATCTGTGTTTATTGCCTACACCCTTACAAAATAAATATACTTAAGTAAAGTTCAAATATATTTTTAAGTATACTTTATGTAGGAAGTATCAATGTACTTGATGTATACTTGTAAGTGTGCCTACTTATTCAGTATACTTGGAACTAAATAGGTCCATTTTTACAGTATATAAGTATACTTTTAGGAAGCCAACATTTTTATTATACAACTAGTTTATAAGTGTTTTTTTTTCCATTTGTATGGCTACTATACTGCAAGTGACCATATGAATTGTTTACTACAGTAAAATACTTTTAGCACATTTTTAGTTTATGAATGTACACTTGTTTAGTAGTTTTATACTGCAAGTATATTTGTAAGTTTTCTTTAAGTGAACATAATATCATAGTTATAGTTTACTATTTGAATATAATTTAGGCACTTTAAGTATACTGCCATGTTCCTATTTAGGTATTTTTTAAATACTTGAAATATACCTTTAATTGTACTTTTTATTCTAGGTTTAATGCATACTTTTCTAGGCTAAGCGTATCCCATCATGCATTATGTTCAGGAAATCACGTGCCCGAAATCACGATGTTGAGGAAAACATTCCACTGTTATTTAAATTAATTAGATGCATATAATTTGGTAGTAAAAACATGTTGCACATTTTATTGGTGCAAAGATAAGTATTTATATTTTGTCAACTTTTTATCACTTAGCACCACAATTTTAAATGTGTGTCTAGCGACTACTGAACAGACATGTAGAAGTTTTAAAATGCAAAGTATTGGAAATATAATAAGTAAAAGCTCTGTAAACACTTGCATTTTTTCTATAAGACTATAAGTGTGTCCCATCGAGGAATCAAAAGTTCTACACAGACTTGCAGTCTTTACGCCTACTTGAACACTCGGGCCAAATAGAGAAATACATCATGCAAGTAGACAAGTGGTCAAGTACAAAGGCCGCAAGCGTGCTTAGAATACTTAATTACTTTTATGTATATATCTCAATCCAATGATTGATTACAAGTGTAGATCTTTTTGTCACTTAAGTGCAATTTTAAGTATATTTCTGTGAAGTACAGAAAAAGTTGACTGAAAGTATACTTTCTTATTTTTAGTTTAAAAGAAATACTAATTGCACACTTGAATAAACCTCTTTTTTGTAAGGGTGGATAACAAGAATACTGTTCTGACATCTGTATTTGTTGAAGCGCCCTGTCAGTGACCACTTTTATAGAGAATCTATCAGCATTGTCAGCATTTACTGTTGCAGTCATGGTGCCTAGGCAGCCAATGTTATTTATTTATTACCTCAGTGGTAGCTGAAGTGAATATAAACTGAACGTTTGAGTTATATCACAGTTTAACCACGATTATATAACAAAACGTGACATCAGAGCTTTGGTCGTCGATGGAAATGGTTAGCGGCTGACAGCATTGCTTTGTTTAGCTATTAAAAAAATCCATTCAAATTGAGTGTTGCAGTGTGTTAGCAGTCTCCACAACTTGTATTTGTTGTGGGAATTAAACTTGTGCATAGATGTAGACTAGGGATGTATGATGTTGAAGCTCTGGATAATCCTGTAAGAGGTTTTCAGAGAATTATTATTTTTCTGCTTTCTTAGCATGTGGCTCTTATTCAAAAAGCCAAATCACATGATTATAAACATTACAGTGCTTTAGTCAACAAAAGTTCATCTAAATAAGAGCGTCACAATACAATCCCTCTGCATATTTGCGGAAATCCTGCATGAAAACAAGCACCTCTTGACTTGGTTAAAACTAATCTTAATACCATCGTGCTGCTAGTTTTTTTGTTTCTTTCAGGGAGGCTTTATTTTGCATGGGAATCACGTTGTACAGTAGGCTAGCTAATGCTGTTAGCTCATGCCGGAAATGTGCTCGGCGGTTTTGGATTTCACATGAAAGCTGTTTTTATAGAGGCAGTACAGTATGACTACACTGATCTGGCCATGTCTGTCAATATCCAGCTTTATGCTGAAGAAAAAACGTCTTGACAAGTATGTCCACGTCACTAAACACTACAATTAGGGCATTGTTGTATAAGCAGAGAAAAATGGGCACTCTATTCTATGTTTATCTCTTGGCTCAGATTTGTATGTTTTGCTGACCCCCGCACTGTGAGCAGATGGATGGACCAAAGTGTGCACGTTTAAATGATTAGTTCACCCAAAAAGAAACTTCCGTCATCATGTCTTGCCAAACCTGAATGTCCTGTTTCCTCTGTGGAATAATACATTTTTAATAATGCCGAGCGTTTCCATCCAATTGAAATTAATAGGACTGGAGATTTCAAACTTCTAATGGACATTTAAGCTCTATAAAAATATAAAAGTAGTCCATGTGACTCATCAACAATATTCCAGGTCTTGTAAAGCCATACAGTGGCATTGTGTGATTGTGACATAAGGCTGAAATTTAATGATAATCTTACCTTTCATTGAGTCAGTAAACTCATAAACCAAATCATGGTTACTCTAGAAATAAAGGTTCCAAAGGGTATTTTTCACAACTATACAAGAACCATTAGTGGTCTTAATAACCTTTTGCTAAACAATTCGTAGCCCTCAAACTGTATTCACTTTATAGCCCTTAATCCTGTAATTGTAGACAAATGTGGGCACAGAGGACTCAAGTGTGATCCTAATTTTTATTTATTATAAATGTTATATCACTGTCTTCGATAAAGTTTTGTCTATCCATTTCTGGTGTTTTTTTTAACTTTAGGGGTATTTTTGAATTTATTTACTTCAAAAAGTACCATATTTTCTATGTAAATTATGCTTATTTTTATGTTTTATTTTTTTTAACTACATTAAAATATCATTCCAATAAGTTCTTAGAGCTAAATCCTAAAGATGAAGTGACTTTGCTGTCACCTGGTGTCTTATTTTGGCTTATTTTAGAATGCTCTAAATTAGTTTTTTCTATTAATTTCTATGGGTGGCCATTTTTGACCCAAATACAAGATTAAGGAGTTTTTTTCACCCACTTAACATTGTAGAATTGAGTTAAAAAAAGAGGCAAACTTAGGAAAAGTAGCCAAGTCTTGTACTGCTCAGATCAGGTGAAGTATTTTTTAAAAATAAATCAAAACTATTTTGCCCACATTTGTCCAGAATCCGGTTTTAGGGTTAAAAGAACCATTTCTGTCTTTGTGTGAAGAACATTTCTAAATCTAAAGAACCTTTTGTACTCTATAAAGAATGGATGTTAAAGATTCTTCCTAAAATGATAGATGCCAAAATAGAACCTTTACCTTTAAGATATTTTTATGAACAAAATTAACTCAACAAAAAGATCCTGAATTTGTTCTTAAATCAGACATTGTTACTTCTCTCAAACCTAATGACTATTATTTTCAATTTTTTTAGTAGCCAATATCAATGAGATGTGTTCTGGGAACCACATGTTCAAATTCTCGTATTTGAGGCGTGGTTTACGAATGCCCAGAGCCATTTATTGGGTGCTACGAATGTCTATCAAATGCGCCTATGTTGCCAGAGACAATTTATATAGAGACATGCCACTTCCTAAATCCTCAATACAACTATATAGGGAAAACCCATAACACCAAAGATGTCGGTTGTACGCACATGTCCCGCCCCTCCCGCTGGAATGCCAATCATCTGCTTTTAACAGTCAAGCCAGAAACATTTAAGCCTATCGCCTGGTTCCACTGATGCACGCGCACATTTGATAACGGAGACGAGAATCCTTGCAGCATACGTCAAAGTATAGCCTGTCGGGAAAGGGCGTTTTAAACCATATTTTGGTGCAAAGTCATCAAACTTTTTCAGCGATTTTTTATCATAATTTACTGACTGTTTCTATACATGCAGTTTTTATGTCCCGGTGACCAGTGAAAGTGCAGTTCTGACTCTCTGCATTCATTCATTTAGATCATAGCCTGATCTTGTTAGTCCGAAATAGTTGCCTGGAGACGTTGCCAAGATGGCGACCGAGTGGCATGACTTGCCTAAAAGGACTTTGATGTAGCTCATAGCCAATCGTTTCAATTAGACCAGATGACTATAAGAGCGACAGAAATTAGTTGAGGAAGAAGACGATGGTTCAGAGATGTATGTATACATGATGGCGTATAGATCTAAGGCTGCATTGAAAGGTAACTTCACGTCTGGTGCCATGTTTGATCCATAGGTATAAACAAACTGCTTTGGTGTGTCGCATCATCATCATCATCGTCTTGCTGCTCCCTCCTTTTCTGTGATTGGTTCCCTTGCTGAGGCGAAAATTTGGTCCATGGTATCCAGATGATAGATATCCATAATAAAGGCTAGATGTCTTACGGTGGAGTCTCGATCGTCATCACTGTCGGCCATCTTGTCACAGGCAAGCTTTCTGGCGGGCTCTGATGTAATCAGCATGAACAAGAATGCTCTTATCTCGTTGAAATCTTGATGGATTTACAAATGGTTTTGTTTCTTACAAACATTATTAACGTAGCTATAATTCTGGATGATTATTTATTTTTACACATATTATTCATAAGTATGCAGTGTCATAACTACATCTATGACGTTTATAACAAACCAAACCGTTTGAAAATCGATAGAAAATTAAGCAAGTTATGGCTATTTAAATAGTACATGCACCATTAAAACAACGTTACGAGTGAGCGAGCTGACTGTGACAAGATGGCCGCCAGGTGCAGACGTCGACCTCCATTGGCCAGGCAGCGTGGACGAGACATCTAGCCTTTATTATGGATATCTATGATCCAGACTGCCTAGCAGCGTTGAAACTTTTGAAACTCTTGAGCATGTGAGATTTCTTTCTCTGGTTTCACTTCAGTTTAAACCATGGCAAATCTGAGACCTTCCTAATACCACAGAAATGGGTTTTAAAGAGTAGACAAAGCGGCCATTACACAACTTCTGAAAAAAAGAAGCCATTTCCCGATAATACAGAAGTCAGACCTCTTCAGACTCAAACTCTCCAGTCCCCAGGGAAGCCTGTGGTTTAGGCAGACCTGTATC
This sequence comes from Hybognathus amarus, assembly GCA_030378365.1. Taxonomy (NCBI): domain Eukaryota; kingdom Metazoa; phylum Chordata; class Actinopteri; order Cypriniformes; family Leuciscidae; genus Hybognathus; species Hybognathus amarus. The sequence continues at coordinate 351,309 of JAQIUQ010002966.1, read as the reverse complement.
TCAATTGCTGTGTGTGTGTGGGTGTGTGTTAGTGTGAGCATGAATGCTGTTGTGTGTGCTTCTCCGTGACCTTGGGAGATACCCCCCTCGGACTCCAGCTCTAAATTTAGCCCTGAAGCTGAAGACTTACTCAGTGTTTACCTCCCCAAATACCTTTCCCCTACTTCCATTAACAGTCTTACAGGTGTCCTGCTAAATCAGTTTTTATTTTATCTTATTATTAATTGACACTCTAAAAAGTCTTGATAACTGAAGCCTATGTTTTTTAAATTATTTTAAATTTATTTTATTTTAATAAAGCTTTGTAAATTTGACACTTTAACAAATAACTGTATATATGCATTTTATTTTATTTGAGTAAAACGCACACTAACAAAAGTACTGTGTAGCCTACTGAAGCCTAGTTTTTATTCCATTTTATTTTATTTTCATAAAGTTTACACCTTTTTTACTGTATGTGTATGACTGAAGGCTACATTTTAGTTTTTTTGTTATTTTTATTAATTTTTTTTTTAGTTTTACAGTTTTTTTTAGTTTACAGTTTTTAACAAATTACAGTACTAGGCTATATATATATATATATATATATATATATATATATATATATATATTAGGGCTGTAATCAACCAAAGAAATCCTTCAGTCGACCAAGGTCTTGTCCTGCGTGACGATTAGTCGACTAAAAAAAAAAAAAAAAACGGATGTTTTGATTGAACATTTTTTAAACAATTGTCATAGAGCATTTATAAAACAACAACGAAAAAACATCGAAAATAAATAAAACTATAATAATAATACAATTCTTTGAAAATTAAGTGATTTGTTTAACTGCAAGTGAGGAGCTCTGTCCTTGGTCTATAGTGACGGTCACAATCGCGCACCTGATCACACCACACGCTACAAAATAATATAACTGCTATCTGCCACATAATGAAAAATCCTAACAAAAGCTCTCGTTTATACAGGCTGTATTCTTCTTTACTTACAAAGCTATGGGTTAACTTTTGTCCAGCCGATCTGTTAGGCGTCTTAAAACAACAGACAAAATAGCCTAAAAAACTATCTGAAATCTAGGCTGTGTTGTAAGATAGCATATAAGTTTAATTTCGTTTTGTTACATTATTTAGGCTACTTTCAAATGAGTCAAGTGTACAGATAAAAACCTATTAAGAAAACAATCTATTGAGTCAGTATGATAAAGCCGTTAAAAGAGCTGCTCACGTCTTTTGCGCGCTCAAGTTTGATTTCAAATAGGCACGCGATGTGCGCGCTCATAATGGAGCAACGCGGTCGCCACCGTCGCCTACCTCCACAAACATGTAGCCAGACAAAAGATTTAGATTTCTTGGACATTCTGTCGACTAAAGTAGCGTGAACTGAATGAATACAGCAAAACCACCTACCAGTACATCCTTTACTGAGCGCGAGCAGCAGCGCAGCCAGTAGGTGCGGTTCCCGAGTGTGTTATGTGTGTGCGCTAAACTGTGGCGCAGTTACAAGAAATAGCCTAAAAGCATTTAAAGTTGGGGATAAAACATAGGCTAATTATATTTAGAATACAGTAATAAATAACTGCTTTATAAAGGAATAAATATCAGGGAGTAAATCATTGAAAATGTATTTCTATTGGCAAAAAAAAAAAAAATGCGACTGGTCGACCAATAAGAATTTCAGTCGACCAAGACGGCATTCGACTTGATTAGTCGACTAAACGACTAAAGTTGACAGCCCTAATATATATATATATATACTAGGCATATTATTTATTTTAATTTAGTACGATTTACACGTACAAAGGTCTTGTACTTAAGCCTTCATTTTAGTATTTATTTTATATTATTTTATTGTAATACAATTTTAGAAAAGTTTAATAAGATTTAGTGAAGTTTACATTTTTTAACAAATTACTGTATATATTGTATTTTATTTGTAGTATAAAAATTTACTAACAAATTTACTAACAAAATTATTGTATACTAAAGGCTACATTTGAGTTTTTATATTGTTATTTAAAAAAATGTTAGTTTATATCTTAAACAAATTACAGTATATACATATTTTTTAATTTGATTTAAAATGTATTTATTTATTATAATTTGGGACTTAGTTACTTAAAAAAACAGACATTAACAAATCATCTGTGTTCAACAGAAATATAAGTTACAAGTATAAGTGATAAAAATATGTAAAAACTGTGAAAAAAATCGAAATAAGGAACTGATCACATGTGAAATGCATTGAATGATATGGCCTCTTTAGGAGTGTTTGACCGGTGCACAAAAATGCTATAGAGGAATAGCTTTACATTTAGGCAGTGGCTTGGTTTAAGCAGATGAACTGAACAAAAACAGGATCTGACAAGTGAGAAAATGTCCTATAATTCCTGCCCTGTGCGCCATATTTGAGTATTTTTATTTTCCCAAGAAAGAATATTACAGTGAGCTCTTAGTCACGGGTCCCTAATGGATTTTCATGGCGAGCTCAGCTTAGAGTGTTGAGTCATGGCTTTGTGTGAGGATTGTGCATTTCACAAAAAAAAAAACCTTCTTTGCATTTTTATCTCCACATATTTTTTTGGCACTAGCATTACTAAATGTAATTGCAAAAATAACTGTTTTCCAACATGTTTCCCAAACAGTGCAACATATTTAATGACATTTCAGTGAGTTTATATGGTCTTTTTAAAAAGCTTGACAATATTTTATGACAAGCACAATGCAGAATCAATTGATTTTGTGTAATTAACTATGTGTGGGATTAAGACAACAAACTCTGCGCTGACCATGGATCCCGGCATCCGCGTGAAGATGCTGAGCCGAGCATGACTCTGCCTGAAGGGATATGGGTTAACACTGTCATGCACAAATGTGCAGTGAGCTTCATTAGGCGATGACCTTCAGTTAGCATGCTCTGTGCTGGGCATTATGGGTATTCTTTGTTTGGATGATACAGTATGACAGCATATTAGTGCTGGAAGCTGTTGAAACGCACGCCATTCGGCAAAATCAAACAGACAAAATGATTGACAGCCAGAGAGCATTTCTGATTGGCACTGTAAAAAATATTTTCAAGATTTGTTATCACAACATTTTTTTCTTTTGTCAAATCAACTTAAATAATTTATTAAGTTCAGATGACTTATTATTTTGAGTTTCTGGTGATTAAATCAATCTCCTTCATTGTATTAACTCACTTTTTCCATTTCAATCAACTTAATTTTTTTTTAATTTTTTTTAGTTACTTAATTTTTTAAGTTAAACCAATAATATTTTTCTGCAGGTGCACTGAATCTTTTTCTTTTTCGCTGGTTACAAAGTCTATTTCTTCATTCAGTCTTTTCTTTTTCTGACTAAAATGAGATTTTAGTTGATTTTTTATTTGCAGAAAAGAAAACCATTCAAATGCTAAATGCTTTTTTGTTTTTGCATGATCTATTGCTAAAATCTCACGAATGGTGAATGCGCATTTGCATCATTAATTAAAAATTGATCTGGCAACATAACTTTCAGTTCCACAAAATCAGAGGAAAAGACTAAATAAAAATCATGTTTCCTCTGCAGAGTAAACAAAGCCCAAGGCTGTCAGAGAGGTTATTATTTCAATAATATATTATAATATTTTACATATCAATAATATGTAAGCATATATAGTACAGAATCTACAACTATGCATGTGTGAAAATAATAAACTGACAACATAAAAGACAACATCTGTGTTTGTTTAGGCAAGTATTTATGTGGAATTACAAATATGATGCAGGCAGATGTCCTTGTGTGACAGTGGTGATCATGGAAAAGAAAAGTGAACATTTACATAACGGCAATGTTTTTTTTTTTTCAACTATTTTTTATTAGTTCCAAACAATTCGGTGGAGAGCAAGTAGATCTTCTCATCGATAAGATCATTTTTTGGCCTCCTCCCATGTCAGAGCTTAATCGTTCCCATGATCTCTGAAAATATAGGACATTCTCCTCTAATCCCTGTTTTACGATGATGGAAATGTGTAAGTCTGTCTGTGTTTGTGGTAGCTGTGTGTGTGTGTTATAGAGGAGAAAGAGAAGGAGATAATCATCTTGACACAAGTTTCTGAACCTGCACAAATATGATATCACACATCTTGACCTTCGCACCTCCTCTCTCAGGATAGACTGTATATCTGACTGATCTGAGTCGCCACACATGGCATAAATATCTGACCATGAGCTTTCAGGGCAAATTGAATGTTGTAAGCTACCAGCCTAGAAGCACGGTGACATCATAAAAGCCTACACAATGCATTTTCAATATTCAAGCTCAAGAGCTAAACTCATGCTTAGACAATTATGCTAATGTGAAGTAGTATTAACGGTAGTATATAACAAGAGATTTGGATCTCCTGCCACATTTCAAATGACTGATCTAAGGCTCTGTTTACACCTGTATAATTATGCGTTTTGGTCGATCAGATCACAAGGGAGACACATTCCTGTTTATTGTAATACCTGGTATTTTAATACGCCTCTTTTGCCCACTTTCAACCACTTCTGTCCTGATTTCTTTGAGAGGATGGACTATGGGAGGGTAAAAACATGCAAGTGGTCGAAAGTGGACAAGCTCAAAACGTTTTAGATCCGTATTTAATGTCATCCACATGTGATCCGATCGACCAAAACGCATAATTTTTGGTATGTTTTAGCTTATCTCAAGGGCATCCAAGATGTAGGTGCCTTTGTTTCCACAGTAGTTTCAATTTTGATATTTTTATGTCAAACCGTTCTTGTCTGTCAGCCATATAATGGAGGTATATGGGGTTCACCTCAAAGAGCATGCACAGAGAAGTCCAAATTAAACATGATTTAATGACTCGTAAATGTAAGTACACATTGATGGCCTAAGACACGAAAACGAACAGTTTGTGTGAGAAAATGAACAGTATTTATATCGTTTTTACCTCTTGAAACCACAGCCACGTCCAAGTGATCTGAAGGCGTGGACCATAGACTGTAAAAAAGATGGACGACGCCCCTTCGCTCTTTTCCATCAGAGAGAACTGAAGCCGCCAGTGTCTCGATATGGCGCTGACATCTTGAACTTGAGTCTGCGCACTTGCGTGTTTTCGGGACCAGTCATGCGCAGTCGTGAGCAGGAAGTAAAGCCGCGAAATCAAGGCCGCGCCCTCATTCTCGCTGAATCAAGCGCAAGCACACACCCCGCACTTTCATTAAGTGGCCTCTGTCTGCTTCGTTCTTCACCAATGATGTCTGCTGATTGCAGAACCTCGTTAAAATAAGGTAAATACATCTACTAACCACATAGTCAACATTATGAAAAAAGTCCACTGGTGCTTCAGTGACTACCTCGCACAGAGAACCTGTCAATCACAGCTGTCAATCATGATGTCAGAGCACCGTTTTTATCATCACATAACTAGCTAAAAACAAACTTATTTTAAAAACGAACACTTGAAATTACATCAACGTGATAGAAACTACAGTAAATGACAGAAACTATCTTTGGAAAAAGGATATGTGAAGTGTAATTTAATTGTTTAGTTCATCTCGCGTCCCATTGAATAACATGGGGAGGCGGGGGTTATGAGCTATACTAGGACCGGTCACAGGGGGGCGATCGAGACGTTTTGGCTTCACTTTTGAGGGCTTGTGCGGCACGCTTGGCGTGGACGCTTTGGTCTGCGCAAGCGCCGGAAGTAATCTCTCGTGCGTGTACGTCACTTATTGTTTACACAGAGATTTCGTAAGTGTTACCTTTAACTGTGAAGATCTAAACATATTTAGATACAGGAAATCGCATTGAAAGACGATTTCGATATATCAACAGACAACGTTGAATTTTTTGCGCAACCGCGCGAGAGATCACTCCTGGCACTTTCCAGCGCTTGCGCAGACCAATGCGCCCGCGGCCTCAGATCACTTGGACGTTGCTGTGGTTACAAGAGGTAAAAACTAGTGCTGGGCGGTAAACCGGTTCAAACCGAAAACCGGATTATATTTTCGTCACGATTTTAGATTTTGAATAAACCGCCATACCGGTTTAATTACACAACGTTCGGAATGACCGTTACGCTGCACGACCATAGAGTGCGAGACACTGTTTCAGACGGACCCTTTACCCGTTGCACTACTAAGCACCGACGAGGGTAAACAAACAGCAGCGCTCTGTTACGTTACATGGACGATGGATTCTGAAGAATTAGTACAACATGACAGTGATGACTTGAAGAACTTGTGCCAAAAGAGGAGCCAGGTCTGTTGTTTGGAGGTTTTTTGTTTTCCAAAAATCCGACGTCGACCAAACAACCATTTTATGTAAGTGCTGTCGGGCTAAAATTCTCCGCTGGGGAGAATGACCCGGCAACACAAGCAAATTGCTCCAGCGCCTTAGCCGCAAACATGTCTTGGAATATCAAGAATGTATTAAATCAGCCGCGGATTCAGCCGCGGATTTAGCGCCCTCCACATCAGCATGTAACACGGGGAAAGCTAAAGAAAAGTAAGAGCCAAATATTGTTTCCATTATACAGGATAATCCTGTGTGCCAAGTAAGTTAGCACTTTATATTTATTTTATGTTTGTTCTGGTTTCGAAGCAATACTTTTGAAGGAATAACTAATGCAAGTTGCATAATTTTGTTTTAATTTCTTTAATAGACCTCAAAAGCAATGCTAGACAAGATTTCCTTTTATATTTACTTGAATGCACGTAATGTTCCTGGATTTGTACTTGAACTAGCAAAAGTATTCCAAGTTGTTCTAATTGTGTTGTTTAAAATAAAAGTTCTGTATTTTGACTGCAGTTGTCTTTGCATTTTGATTCCTCACTTCATTAGAATCATGAATGGCTCTTATTTGTAAACAGCATAATTTTCTGGGGCCATGCAAACCTGTATTACTAGTGTGGAATTATTCTACAATATTCACTAATGACAGTAAAATAGACCATCCTAAGTCGAATTTACTGCAGTAATTCCTCTCTTAACCAGTAGAAAATGCATTGAACACCTGACTATGCATAAAAAAATAAATTAAAAAACCGAACCGAAAAAAACGAAAAACCGTTATGATTTTGAAAAAAACCGTGATATCAATTTTTGGTCAAACCGCCCAGCACTAGTAAAAACTATATAAATACTGTTCATTTTCTTACACAACCCGCTCATTTTGTGTCTTAGGCCATGAATGTGTACTTACATTTAGGAGTCATTAAATCATGTTTAATTTGGACTTCTCTGTGCATGCTCTTTGAGGTATACCTGCATTATAAGACTGACAGACAAGAACGGTTTGACCTAAAAATATCAAAAGTGAAAATACTGTGGTAACAAAGACACCTACATCTTGGATGCCCTTGAGGTAAGCTAAAAAGATATCAAAAATTAATTTCAAAAACAGGGAATTCAATAATGCATATGAAAGAACTGTCTTTTAACCTAATACAGTATCATATTAGTCGCTACACTGTTGTAAAGATAGTGTGAGCACCATATTCTCTTATATCATAAGACACTTTCCACCGTCTGGCCAAACGGTTCTCAGGAACAGTCAGGAACAGTTAAGAGACTGAGGGTTGCCTGTAGGAAATAAGAAACTCCTAACATAAATTGTTGCCCTCTCAGTGCCTTAGCAGTTATTTCCTCTTTTTAAGGTTTAGTTGCACACTGGAGACCACAGGCAAATCCTCATTTGCCTGTTTTTACTGAGCTCTGCAAGACTTAACCAACTATAAACCTGCTCTGCTTTTCCCATATGCCACCCATCGAGCACACACACACTATAGCAGACATACGTGACAACCTTTGGGCTGAGAAACCTCACACTGTGGAGGCTGTAAGGTACTATTCACAGAGTCATGTCTACATCTCAGACTTCTTTATGAGTAAAATCTCACAACATATGAGCCCACCTTTCATTGGCAGGCTAATCTGAGGATATCTTCCCTGCACTCTGACTGTTCAAAGTCATTCGATATTCATTCATAAAGTGACGACACATCCATTCTGTCTGAGCTCGCCTCCATTAAGCCGGCATCAATAGTGCTCTATGTTTCATTCACCGCTTCTGTTTTTTCATTCTCGGTTATCATACTTGCTTCAGGCGTGCATTAAAGATTCATGCCAGTCAGTGGACTTCTAAGAAACACTTTAGGGGGTTTTAACAGACACCCTGACCGGTTTACCCGCCAACATGGCAACGTAAAAGCAGATAAAGCATGAAAGACGCAGAAACAACCGAGAAACGCAAACTAAATCTGATGTCCAAAGGAGCTTTGATCAAACAGCAGATAATAGAGAACGACAAAGTGGTTTAGGAATCTGCTCCACAAATGCTCAAAGGATGATCAAGGATAAGCATCCAATCAATATTTGGTGATGAAACAAATCAAAAGGCAAGGATTCCCAGTATCACGCGATCGTGAGTGAGATTTCCATCCATTGAAGCACAAGAAGCTCTTTGGAACAATCTCAAATCAGTGCTGGATAACATGATGATTTGCTGGTATTAAAGTTGGCATGATCTAAAAAATGATTTCACTTTATTTGAAAATGTTCTAACATGTAGTAATAACTATAAATTTTGTTACCTGCAACTAACCCTAAGCCAAACCTAATCCTAAACCTAACCCTTTTGGACGTATGTGTAATTTTATCAACACTTGACTGGGTAAGTTTCATAAAAAGCAACATTTTGAGCGAAAAGCTGAGAAAATCATGTTTTTGTCAAAGATATGTCAGAACTTATAATATCAAAACACAGATGGAGTAATATTGAGTCAATCAACATCCCTAATGGTTTCATAGTCCTATAGCTCGTCCTGTGTCGACATTTCATTCAGTAACATTAGGCAGTTTTGATTTATATGCTGTTTAATGTTGATGATCACGTTATTTTACACATGCATCTGCTTATATTTGATATCGCTTGTTTCTGCTTCTCTTACATGTCTTGATCTGGAGATTCTGTACTTTTGCCTGAGGCCGGATTCACATATGGCGGCTGAAAACGCATAAAGAAACGCTGGGCGCACCGCATTCTCCTTTTTCCCGAAGCGTTCGGGCAGTTGCGCTCCGGTCTGGTTCTTGTCACGTGACCTACTGTGCGCTTGCGATGCGCTTGCGCATTCTAAAAAGTTGAGATGTTTTTATCTCAAATGCAGCGCGGACGCACTTGGAAAAAATGAGCGCGTCGCACAGTGACGTGCCGCTTCCATTATGAGCGCCTACATTTGAAATAACGAACTTAGCGCGCAAAAGACATGATATGTGAACTGGCCCTAATAGCGCCCCCTACCGTGTAACAGTGAAAACACGGAAAGACGGAAAATTCTGTTCCATTCCGTGCTGATCCGGCCCAACCGATAAGGGCCATTGCCTACATTTGAAATAACGAACTTAAGCGCGCAAAAGACATGATATGTGAACTGGCCCTAATAGCACCCCCTGACCGTGTAACAGTGAAAACACGGAAAGCCGGAAAATTCTGTTCCATTCCGTGCTCGATCCGGCCCAACCAATAAGGGCCATTGCCTACATTTGAAATAACAAACTTAAGCGCGCAAAAGACATGATATGTGAACTGGCCCTAATAGTGCCCCCTATCGTATAACAGTGAAAAACATGGAAAGATGGAAAATTCTGTTCCATTCCGTGCTGATCCGGCCCAACCGATAAGGGCCATTGCCTACATTTGAAATAACGAATTTAAGCGCACAAAAGACATGATATGTGAACTGCCCCTAATAGCGCCCCCTATCGTGTAACAGTGAAAACACGGAAAGACAGAAAATTCTGTTCCATTCCGTGCTGATCCGGCCCAACCGGATAAGGGCCATTGCCTACATTTGAAATAACGAATTCAAGCGCACAAAAGACATGATATGTGAACTGCCCCTAATAGCGCCCCCTATCGTGTAACAGTGAAAACACGGAAAGACGGAAAATTCTGTTCCATTCCGTGCTGATCCGGCCCAACCGATAAGGGCCATCGGCTACATTTGAAATAACGAACTTAAGCGCGCAAAAGACATGATATGTGAACTGGCCCTAAATAGCGCCCCCTGATCGTGTAACAGTGAAAACACGGAAAGCCTGAAAATTCTGTTTCCATTCCCGTCGCTGATCCGGCCCAACCAATAAGGGCCATTCGCCTACATTTGAAATAACAAATTTAAGCGCGCAAAAGACATGATATGTGAACTGGCCCTAATAGCGCCCTATCGTAGTAACAGTGAAAACACGGAAAGATGGAAAATTCTGTTCCATTCCGTGCTGATCGCGGCCCAACCAGATAAGGGCCATCGCCTACATTTGAAATAACGAACTTCCAGCACGCAAAAGACATGATATGTGAATTGGCCCTAACAGCTGCCCCCTACCGTGTAACAGTGAAAACACGGAAAGACGGAAAATTCTGTTCCATTCCGTGCTGATCCGGCCCAACCGAATAAGGGCCATCGGCTACATTTGAAATAACGAACTTAAGCGCGCAAAAGACATGATATGTGAACTGGCCCTAATAGCGCCCCCTATCGTGTAACAGTGAAAACACGGAAAGACTGAAAATTCTGTTCCATTCCGTGCTGATCCGGCCCAACCGATAAGGGCCATTGCCTACATTTGAAATAACGAATTTCAGCGCGCAAAAGACATGATATGTGAACTGCCCCTAATAGCGCCCCCTATCGTGTAACAGTGAAAACACGGAAAGACGGAAAATTCTGTTCCATTCCGTGCTGATCCGGCCCAACCGATAAGGGCCATTGCCTACATTTGAAATAACGAATTTAAGCGCGCAAAAGACATGATATGTGAACTGCCCCTAATAGCGCCCCCTACCGCGTAACAGTGAAAACACGGAAAGACGGAAAATTCTGTTCCATTCCGTGCTGATCCGGCCCAACCGATAAGAGTCAGTTGCTGCCTTGTCAACAGTTTACAGACTATTTGAGATGTAAATAGCGACTTTGTAATGGAAGATGATAAGATATTTCTATTAGTTACACTATATTAACTTCACTCAAATAGTGCAAACCACATCACATTTTACCAACACCTCTGTTGACCAGCCAAAATCAAATGAGTTACATTTTGCGTCTGCTGCTGAGGATTGTATAAACACAATGTTACTTTTATGAGGGTCTCAATCCCATGAAACAATGTGAATAATGGTGCAACAGCAGTACAATATAAAACTTCAACAGATGGGTGATAAAGGTAAAATCAACATATTTTCAATGTATTGCAAAATATTAGATTTCTTTTTCATGTGTGGCCTCTGCAGAAGCATATATCATTGCTGAACCTCTAAGCTTTTGGTCTTGGAAGGTTTACAGGCTATCATTAAAAATAAAGAAAATTGGCTTTTTTTCTAACACTTCCAGACACTAAAATCCACAAAATTCTTTTTTTATCTTCACAGCTTTGATATCAGCAGGATGTTGCAGCAACAACTGCAGGAACGTGAAGCTCTGGGACAGGTGAGTTCTGCTTCAATGCCTAACCCTAGTGAGCTGCCTACCTAGACAGCATTTTTAGGCATCACTGGTGTGCTCCTGTTTATTCCAAAACAGTAGGCAGCTAAATTTGGCTGAGAATAAATTATTTTGACCAAGGCAGCATTATACTGTATGTTGCTAATGCATCACAACGAGCTAATTAATTGAGAATGAACTATTCTACCCAATATTTATGTGTCAAGTTGTTTATTTAGCAACATTCTTAAAGTCAAACTAGAATTAATAGAGAGCACTAGTCAAGACTATTACAGTTTGTTCAGATCAGTGTTATTATTATTAAAGTCCCCCTGTAGTCAATAATTTGATTAAACCACATCGCCAAAATTACATTTTTAAAAGTTTTTTTAAGTCTTCATGCCTTAGAATAGTTTGAATGTAACTCTCCACCCTTGCCTCATTTAGTATATGAGGTCCTATGGATATGCAAATGAGCCCCGCCTCCACTCACTCATACCAGCTCAGATCCACATGTTGACGTGATTGGTTACAAGGTTGTGACAGTCAGAAACACCAGCGATTTCAAATTACGTTTTTGAGACTGTCTTTAGTTCACTGCAGTTTTAAGGAGAAAATGCTCAGCAATGGTGCTGACTTTTCAATTTACACGTTTTTGTCTTAAAGCATTTTAAAAATAGAACACAGACACAAACAATATTAAAAAATTTATTTTTACCGCAGGGGTACTTTATCTAAAGCTAAAACCATTAAAAAACGTTTTTGTTAATTGAAGTAAAGCTGAAATATTCCACGAAAAGCTTAAACTGCCTTGGCAACTATAACTGAAATAAAATACGTTTACGTTTAAGTACTAATAATGACGAAAACACTTTTTTTTACTAAAACTTACACTAAAATTCAAATGAAAACTTGAACTTATAAAAATTAAAGCTATTATTGATACTAAAATAATTTTGATTCACAGCTTACGTTATTCTAGCTAAGAATGTCTTAATTAGGAAGGAAGAAACTGACTGACCGAATTGACATCGTTTAGACAAACTAAACCAGTGATGACAAAAACTATTGAAATTGTTCTACAGGTCTACAGAAAACACCAGGCTGTAAAGAAAGAGAATCTTCAAGATTTGATGCTACAAACCTAACAAACTTTGGCAAATCTAGAGACTAGCTCAGTGAAGGGCTCATTATGTTAAAGGAGTAGTTCACTTAAAAAAAAACAACTTTTGCTGATAATTTACTCATGCCCATGTCATCCAAGATGTCCATGTCTTTCTTTCTTCAGTCGAAAAACAAAAAACAAAAAAAAGGTTGTTGATGAAAACATTCCAGGATTTTCTCCATATAATGGACTTCATTGGGAACCAAATGGTTCAGGGTCCAAATGACAGTTTCAGTGCAGCTTCAAAGGGCTTTAAACGACACCAGACGATGAATAAGGTTATCAAATGAAGCGATCGGTCATTTCAAAAATAAAGAATATAAGTTTTATAAGCTCAAATGCTCACCTTGATCTGTTCTGTGATGCGTTCGTGACTCTCCTGTTCAGAACTCGTTCATCTAAATGAACAAATCTTTTTTTGAGTCATTTGGTTCATTCAACGAACGAAATGACTCGGAAAAAGATTTGTTCAATTGTTCATGTGCTTATACAACTTAAACTTTTTTTTTATTTTTGAAATGAGCGATCGTTTCGCTAGATGAGAGCCTTATTCATCTTCTGGTGTCGTTTAAAGCCCTTTGAAGCTGCACTGAAACTTCTCATTTGGATCTTGAACTCGTTTGTGCCCAGTAAAGTGCATTACATGGAGAAAATCCTGAAATGTTTTCATCAAAAACCTTAATTTCTTTCGACTGAAGAAAGAATGACATGGACATCTTGGATGGGGGTGAGTAAGCTATCAGCAAAAGTTTTTTTTTAAAAAGTGAACTACTCCTTTAACCAGGTACCTTTAAGGGTGTGTTCACCTTGGCAGGGTTGGTTTGATTAAAACAAACTCTGGTGCGATTCCTCTGTTAGCATGCGGTTCATTCGAATAAGTGTGAGCGCTGCCACCCGAACAAATTTGCTTCCGGTTGTCAAGAGTTCTGTCTGATCTTAGTTTCTCAAGTGCTTTCCAGTTTTGTGTGCAAAATGCATGAACAGACTGTACCGTCTGAGGCTAAGACTAATGGGGTTGCTGTCTGTATTGAACATTTCAATTGTCATTTCAGGTAGAAAGCTGTTAATGTAGAGAGAATCCAGTAAGCAGCTTACTATAGTCAAAACAGAGCACAAGTGTCACCATGATCCATGCATGTACTGTATGCTTCCTTGTGTGTATGAATGCAAGGTGACCCTTTCTTTCTGTGATCTCGTAAAGCTGCCCAGCAGGGGCAGAAAATGGCTTTGTTAATATTTAATAGCTCAAAGGCAGACATTTATCCTTAGGGATTACTCATCAATCCCATCAAGATTTCACTATGGTCACAGGAATGCTGATTTTTCCCATTTCTTGTTGTTTGTGGTAATTAATGCATGAGTGATTTCTGTAATCCTCTTGTAAAACCTGTGATTCTGAATTTTGTCATCATTAACTCACCTTCATGTTAAGACATCTGTATTGTTTTCTTTCCTCTGTAAAACAAAAAATTATGATATAAACTGCTAAGCTCCCAAATCCCCCTAAAATCTTCCCCTAAATGGTGGAGTTTTCAAATTTTTTTTTTAATGCTTGCATTCAGAAGACTTGAAATATAGAGCACAAGGAGTATGGATTTATGGTGCTATACGGTGCCTTTTTAAAAATATCACCATCCATTTTACTTGAATGAGTAACTAAAGCTCTTCTGAAGATATCTCTTTTTTTTGTTTCACAGAAGAAAGAAAATAATACAGGGTTGGAACAAAACAGAGGTTAGTATATGATGACACATTTCTGTCAAACAATTTGTGTAAAATCGCTTAAAAGGCACAGCTTGATGTCCAGTGTTGACAGTGCATACTATTCTTACTTTTTCTGCTCTATCTTTATATTGCAGAAAAAGTGTATTTAAGTGCTTTTAAAAATGTCCCATTAAAAGTTTTACTTAAAAAAAGTATAGAAATGAAATTATATACCGACATGGAAAAACTCATTAAAATTAAAATTGGCGATCTCTGAACCCATGAATCACTGTCTGATTTTTACCTGATCTCAGATCAGATTTATAAATTCATGGAAATTTTATGAAACATTTGTTATTTTTGTCAACTTGTTTTCTTTAAATTAGGAATGGTTATATTTTTATTTTTGAAACTGATTGATCGTTGGTGTATAAAGAGTTGGAATAAAAGTCTCTTTAGAGTCTCCATAAAACAAACAAAACAAGCTATACGATTTATTTTATATTAATATGAAGACTCTTAATTGTTAATGGTATTAGATGACTTGTTAATTGCAATTATTAGATTACACCTTCAATAAAACATTTGCAAGTGGTTTGTAAAAGGTATTTTTTTATGCATGTTTGGGCACGTTTCCAGCAAAGCGTTTTTTTCTCGCGGCTAGTGATTTTTTCCAATTGTTTTCAATGGTAGCTCTGCGTTTTAAAACGGCAAGAGTGTAATGAGGTGCTGAGTATCTATCTCACGCTGAAATGTTGAGACCTCACAGTTTTTTAGCAGTTATCGAGAGTTGAAGTATTTTCAACTTTGGGTAAAACGCACATGATGAAAACGCAGCGCTATCAGGTCACTTTTTACCCAGTCGTCCAATCACAGTGAAGGAGGGGTGGGACAAATACCACTGACCAACCGTCACATGCTTGCACAACATTATAGATGTATACAATAGATGTCGCCTTGGGGTTCTAAACATGCGTCAAAACCTCCGCCATCTTGGAACAGGGGTCTTGTCCATAGACAATGAAACTTGCCAGCCTTGAAAAGTTATTAAAGACATCGTTAAAATAGTCCAAGTGACTACAGTGGCTCGATCTAAACTATATCAGAGCGACGAGAATACTTTTGTGCGCAAAAACAAACAAAATAACGACTTTATTTCAACTATTCACTTCCTTCTCTATGGGCCTCTAGTTAGTTAACGACGTGTGATAGCGTAGAGCTACGTCACACGTAGGCTCACTATTGGCCGACGCTGGTCATGTGTGTGATGCGTGTGACGTACAACAACAGATCATACGCTGTTAAACTTGTAACCTGACTTCGAGGCGGAGAGAGAAGTAAATGAATAGTTGAAATAAAGTCGTTATTTTTGTTGGTTTTTGCGCTCAAAAAGTGTTCTCGTCGTTTGATAAACTTAAGATTGAGCCACTGAAGTCACTTGGACTATTTTAACGATGTCTTTAATAATTTTTTGAGGCCGGCAAGTTTCAATTCCTCAAGAAGCCTATGGACTAGTATGGAGGAGTGACCCAGCTCTCAGATTTCATCAAAAATATCTTAATTGTGTTCCGAAGAATTTTCATTTTTGGGTGAACTAGCCCTTTAAAGAGGAGGGGCTCCCCGTTCCATGATGGCGGCTCTATTTTCGCATTCGTTCCAATGAACTGCCATATAGGCAACATCTAGTGTATATATCTATGCTACAACATCAACTTATACAGTACAGAAACAAACTATCTGTGAAACGAGTAGCTCAGTAACAATTCCACGGATATTCCGCATTATAGCGAGTAAAGCGAGACGTGATTACTTCATGGTTGTGGTTTGCTATTGGCAGTGTTGGGGAAGCTACTCTGAAACTGTAGTTTGACAAGCTACAGGTAAGTTAAAGTAGTTTAACTACAGTCAAGCTACCGTTTAGAAAAGTAGCTCGCTACACTACAAGTTACAATAAAAAGTAGCTAGCTACATTGAAACTACTTTTGCTTTTTGAACAACGTATATTATAAATAACTGAATTAGTGTCTGAGGAATGTTTTAAGTAAAATATTTAGTGTTTAAAACAAGGCAATGCCATTACGATTTCAAAGAGTATTGTTTTATTACACACAACACTAAAATATCTCTGACTTTTTGTCAAAAGTGCAAAAAATAGCCTACAACATTGCAAGGACGAAATATACATCCAACGTAAATTGCATGTAGAACAATTTCTCAAAAATACTGATTGAACAAATAAGGCCATGGGTAATTAACGTTAGTTGTTTCTCCATCCTCCAAATCTGCCGTAACGTCTTGCTATATAATCATAATGTGGGTGTGTCAACCCACTTCTGTACGTCAGTGAACCGTTAGCCGCAAGATGCGTGATTAAACAACAGGTGGCGGTAATGGCAAAAATGAGTTTGTAATCTAACAAGAAGAAAAATATCCTTGCATTGCGCTGATTCGGGCAAGCTCGACACTGTAGCAATGTAGCTTTTGCTCACGCTACACCGCTACTTGCTGTAAAAAGTAGTTAGCTACTGGAAAAGCTACACTGTTTAAAAAGCAACTAAGCTACTGCCAAGCTACTGAAAAATGTAGTTAAGGTAGTAGCTACGCTACTTGTAGTTAACTACTCCCCAACACTGGCTATTGGTGGATCTCATGACAAGTTGTCCCACCCTCACACCAGTAAAGATGTCATTGCAAGTGTGAATCAAAGATCATGAAGTCACATGATGTCATGATTTTTACTGCTTTAAATTGCAACCGCTGAAAGTCAAATTTCTGTGTCCACAGTTTTGATGGCTCCTCTTGACCACACCCTTGCTTGGAGGTTTGGGGAGACGCGGACCTGGAGCCCCAACTCTGACCAGGCAGATATTACATCCCCTCACCTTGCGCGCGATGGGCCGAGCAGTCTGACCCCATTTCAGTCGTCATAACAGCAGTTCGCTTTGTGGACCCTCTGGTGCAATCATTTCAAAGGGGACTAGAGAGAGACGCAGGATGTTTTCCCAACCCGTTCTGGTGAAAGAAGACGCTCGCACAAACCACAGAACAGACACACCCACACACAGCTATGAGAATCGAAATGTCTCCTGTGGTTTACAGATGTTTAACAGCACTGCATTTGGGTAATCAAACACTCGAGCCGGCCCTCTCTCTATATCGGTGTCTCTCTGTATCATTCTGAGTAGCAATAGGACACATGAAACATGATGCTGTGGCTTCTCTGAAGGTGCTTCCCCGTCCTTGATATTTATTTATGCAGTTTCTTTTCAGCCAAAGCTATTTGAAATATCTTTAATGTTCATTTTTCATCCAGACATCTATGAAGGAGCATCAGTGTCATGTTTTCTAGGTTTTCCATATCTTGTTTTTTTACATAACTGACACCAGTGCAAGGTGTTTATGTATGGTTTATGGTCATCAACAAAAGCCGAATGGACTCTGTATATGTTGTCAGTGACTGAATAACCTCATCAGTGTTTTGCACTGATTCCGTATGTGTATGCGTGTTTATCGGCTTTATTATCCCTTCCCTAAAAGCTCCTGTATATAAGCTAATGAGGTGTTTCTTTATGTTGTTTTCTATACAGACGTACAGCATAGTATAGTAAATTAATGGATTAGTTTTATATGCATATAATGACTATTATTTTTGACTCACAGTTATTATTATAACAATAATAATATGAATATATCTATGTGCAAAATATTAAAGGATTTTCATTATGTATGCATGCATGGAATTTATTATTTGTTTCACTAGTACTAAAGCACAAAGCTTTAATCAGCAATCTGCAGGAGCAGTTATTCCCAGGTTGCTAATTTGAGTTTAATCATCCGATCTATTTTTAAAATCAAACATCTCTCTCTCTCTTTATTGTGCCATAACATCAGTGAGTATTTTATTACAAACCTTTATTTTTGTGTGTCATGAATAAATTCATATTTTCTCAACTGTTATACCATGAAATCAGAAGCTTTTCGCTTTGGTTTTGAGATCCGGCTTCTGAGCCGACCTCAATCCGCTTCATCATTACTCAAGCAGGGAGGCTCCGGACGGATTTAAGTTTCTGAGCATTTGCCTGTGATGAAATCAATTGATCCTCTTATCGACGACAGAAATGCTGTTTAGATAAGATCTGGTGCTTTAAGGTCCCTGTTAAAAAGGCCTTTTATCATAGAGCTGCACATACCTTTATGTTCTTTGCAGATACTTTCTCTTAGTGTCTTTGAATGTGCAATTCTCTGTGGCTTGCAGCCAAATTACTGCTAAAATCAAATCCCTTGTGGTTCTGGCTATGAAATATAAAACTAGTGGGCTACTACTGAATATTACGCAGTCTATGCTGCCCATTCTTCCGTGAAACCCTGTGCATCATATCACGATAAATATTTCAAACAGTGGTACAACATGCTGTAGTTAAATTTTGCATCTGGAATTTTTCTTTTAATTTAGTTTTATTTTAGTTGAAAAATGTGGTCCACTTTAAATATTCTACTAGCTATAAGAAACTTTGCTACTACATGTCAACTCTCATTAGATTAAAGTATTAGTATGCTCAGGTTAAGGTTTGGGAATAAGTTAGTCACTGGCTGTTCAGAACATCAAAATAAAGAGTTAGCAGATATTAATCAATATTAATTTATATGAACAGATATTAATTAAGAGTCTACTACACTCTAAGGCCATGTCCACACTAATACGTTTTCGTTTGAAAACGTATACTTTTCTCTCCGTTTTGGCCTTCCGTCCACACTGAGACGCCGTTTTAAGTCAACAAAAACGTATCGTTTGGAAAACGCTCTCCAAAGTGGATAAATTTGAAAACGCCGTTTTCGCGTTGTAGTGTGGACAGTGAAACCGGAGGTATTTCAAAACGATGACGTAAGTTTAGTCATGTGATCCATGTAGTACCAATAGATATTAATGTTTATCGGTATTGTGCCTGTTATTTGTTATTCATTTTTACACTATTGCTAAAATATGTTACTTTCTATGTACTTAATATGTGCTATTCTTCATAGCACAGTACTGCAAAGATGACAGATAATGTACTCACATTTGCTGTCCTGCTGCAAAACAGGAGAGCAGTTGCGTTTTAGACCAAACATATGGTGACTGAATGCGACCTGGACGCATCCGTGATGGTGAGATATTTTGCTAAATAAAATTATCCTGTTATTGTGCGATAACATTATTATTTATTTTCCCATCTGTATCATCTCAGTGAGCTTTTGTGAAGTTTCACACATGCGCAGTAAAGTGAATTTAGAAGTTTCTCATCCACACTGAAACGTCGAAAACGCCTGAAAACGCAAGTGTGGACGGAGAGCGTTTTAAACGAAAACCCCGTTTTCAAATCTATCCGGATTAATGTAGACGTAGCCTAAAAATTGCTGGGTTGTTTTAACCCAACCTGGGGTCAAATATGGACAAACCCAGACATTGGGTTAAATTTTTTAATGACCTTTTTAACCCAACATTTTGGTTTGTCCATATTTTACCCAAAGTTGGGTTAAAACAACCCAGCATTTTTAGAGTGTAATTATCTAATGAAAGTTAGTTGACATGTAGTTGCAAAGTTGCTTATAGTTAGCTAGTAGGATGTCTAATGCAGACTATCGAAATACATTTTTACAAAAAATGTCTTAAAAGTTATCAGCCAAATCATGAAGCAAACTAGTCATTTTTACAAACACTCTAAAAATGCTAGGGTTGTTAAAATATGAACAAACCTAAATGTTGGGTTAAAATGTAAGGTAAAAATTTAAACCAACAGCTGGGTTTGTCCATGTTTGACCCAAAGTTGGGTTAAAACAACCTCGAATTTTTTAGAGTGAATGGAGATAGATTATTTAATTATTTATTATTTATTTCCACTTCATTCATAACTGTGGAAATATAAAGTTACATGCATTGCATTGTGGAATACAGCATTTGAAATATACACATTTTGCAGTAAGTCATGGGTCTCTATGGATACAAAAATGTGCATAGTATACGTAAATACTGCAGAAATAATAGTAGGCCATTAGTTTATTAATACAGAACATACAGAAGTCTTATTTGGTAGAAGATTCCTCTCTTTAACTGTGGAAAAGTATCTGAATTTTGAGGAAGCATCCCTTTATGGAGCAATTGATGCACATATCTATGAATCAATATCAGTCTCAAATTCAGACAAACTCATCCAGTGTAGACTGTATGTCTGATGGGGAGAGTAAAGCAGTGCAGTGTGATTAAGAAGCATCCTTGCCAGTGCAGGCGAGCTGACAGAGGGCTGGTCTCTCAGGTTCCCTGAGCTGCGCCCAGTTCCGCTCTGCTGCATTGCAGTACAGTAAAGAGACGTGAATGAGAGAAAAGTGAGGAGAAGAGGAGGTAAGTAGAGATAGCAGAGATATGCAAAGGAAAGATGGAGAGGAGATGAATCAGAGCAAGGAAGTAGAAGGCCAGTGGGCAATTAGAACTCTAAGGAACAGGAAAGTTATGAATAAAGGTTACGTTAGAGTGGAGTTTATGTAACAGAGGAGTTTACATTTGTGGAAAGAAGGTGCGGTAAATAAGTTAAAGGTTTAGAGAAAAGAATAATATTAATAATATAATAATATAAATTATTATTATGCATAATGAAATGAAAGATCAGAGAGCAGGAGGTGCAATAGAGGAATTATGTTTAGAGGGAAGGGATGCAGTAGAAGAAATGAAATTAGAAGGGAGGAGGTGTAGAAAAGGAGATATTGGCAAATGTGATGTAGAGGTACAGGAAGTACCTTAGTGTAAAATGGAAATGCATGGTAAAAACGAAATGGTGTAACAGTTTTAGAACAAATCTTTCTGCATTAATAGCCAAAATAAAATATAACTACAACAGTCCATGTTTGATCGGACTTCAAACCCATGTCTTTGTAATGGTAGAACCGTAGGCCTATGTTCTACCACTCAGCCATGTCTTCACTCACGCTCAATGAGGAGCCCAAACATATTTTTCCAGTGTGTGTGTTCGCTTAAATGAGCAAGAAAACGTTTTGTCGTTAGCCTATTGGGAATGTAGACCTGGGCTACTTAACATGAAAAAGTTTTACAGTTTTAAAAGATGATTTTATTTTAGCTGTTATGAGAAAAGTAAATAAATTCAAGTGAGCACCGCCGCGTTTGTCGAACAATGTATTAAGTCCACTGAAACTGAAAAGAGCATGTCTCAATACAGGAGCAAAAGCGCTGGTTCAGATTTTATTAGGCTATTTGTTGTTTAAACGTACAAGTCATATATTTAAAAAAATATTACCAATATATTAACGATAACGGATGCCATGTGCGTAGTATAGCGCCGTTTTGTCATATAGCGTTCTATATGACGATAAAGGATGAGAATGCGTTGGAATATTTTCTAGAAATAAAAAGTTCCAAATACAGTATATTAATTTTTCATCAATTCTTGCACCAAACAACACTACAAGATGACATTTAATAATAGTAACAGTAATTCAAGCTCCTTATTATGTAGCCGAATCTGTGGTGGTT
Source organism: Hybognathus amarus (assembly GCA_030378365.1). NCBI lineage: Eukaryota > Metazoa > Chordata > Actinopteri > Cypriniformes > Leuciscidae > Hybognathus > Hybognathus amarus. The sequence continues at coordinate 329,459 of JAQIUQ010002966.1, read as the reverse complement.
TGCATTGGCCGCCTCCAGTTTTCACTTTGTTTTTCCTCCAGCTAGCGCCGTGACGTAACTGTGACGTCGGCGCAAAGAGGGTCTATAGCAGCAGAGGATCGAGAAGGAGGAGTATTGAGGAATAATGGCTATATAGAACGAGGAGCATTCCCTAAAGAAGGAGTTGGAGTCCAGCAGTTATGATTAATAGAAGTCGAATTGAGAAGTTAAAATATAAAAGATAAGGAGGTGCTGCGGAGGAGAGGAGATAATGATTACAAGGAGGTGGTGTTGAGGAGTAATGCTATAGAGGAGGAGGAGCATAAGGGAAAAGGAGAAAAGGAGGCTGTATAATATCTCACCGGCCACTTTATTAGGTACACCTGTCCAACTGCTCGTTAAGACTTAATTTCTAAGCAGCCAATCACATGGCGGCAACTCAGTGCATTTAGGCATGTAGACATGGTCAAGACAATCTCCTGCAGTTCAAACCGAGCATCAGTATGGGGAAGAAAGGTGATTTGAGTGACTTTGAACGTGGCATGATTGTTGGTGCCAGAAGGGCTGGTCTGAGTATTTCAGAAACTGCTAATCTACTGGGATTTTCACGCACAACCATCTCTAGGGTTTACAGAGAATGGTCGGAAAAAGAAAAAACATCCAGTGAGCGGCAGTTCTGTGGGCGGAAATGCCTTGTTGATGCCAGAGGTCAGAGGAGAATGGCCAGACTGGTTCAGAGCTGATAGAAGGGCAACAGTGACTCAAATAACCACCCGTACAACCAAGGTGGGCAGAAGAGCATCTCTGAACGCACAGTACGTGGAACTTTGAGGCAGATGGGCTACAGCAGCAGAAGACCACACCGGGTGCCACTCCTTTCAGCTAAGAACAGGAAACTGAGGCTACAATTTGCACAAGCTCATCGAAATTGGACAATAGAAGATTGGAAAAACGTTGCCTGGTCTGATGAGTCTCGATTTCTGCTGCGACATTCGGATGGTAGAGTCAGAATTTGGCGTCTACAACATGAAAGCATGGATCCATCCTGCCTTGTATCAACGGTTCAGGCTGGTGGTGGTGGTGTCATGGTGTGGGGAATATTTTCTTGGCACTCTTTGGGCCCCTTGGTACCAATTGAGCATCGTTGCAACGCCACAGCCTACCTGAGTATTGTTGCTGACCATGTCCATCCCTTTATCACCACAATGTACCCAACTTCTAATGGCTACTTTCAGCAGGATAATGCGCCATGTCATAAAGCTGGAATCATCTCAGACTGGTTTCTTGAACATGACAATGAGTTCGCTGTACTCAATTGACCTCCACAGTCACCAGATCTCAATCCAAAAGAGCATCTTTGGGATGTGGTGGAACGGGAGATCGCATCATGGATGTGCAGCCGACAAATCTGCGGCAACTGTGTGATGCCATCATGTCAATATGGACCAAACTCCCTGAGGAATGCTTCCAGCACCTTGTTGAATCTATGCCACGAAGAATTGAGGCAGTTCTGAAGGCAAAAGGGGGTCCAACCCGTTACTAGCATGGGGTACCTAATAAAGTGGCCGGTGAGTGTATGTGTTATGATTAGAGGGAAGGAGGTGTAGTAGAGGAGTAATCATAAAGATGGAGGTGGAGTCACGGTTAGAGAAAAGGAGGTGCAGCAGAGGAGACGGCATAATGATTATAAAGAAGGAGGTGTAGTTGAGGAGCTGAACATAGGGATTCTGATTTGTAGAAAGGTGATGATTAGTAATGACTAGTAATAATTAGATGGAGAAATGTGCATTAAGGAGGTGAAGTAGAAGAGATGAACGAAGAGAGGGCAGGAGGTGCAATAGTGCAATTACGGTTAAAGGGAAGAATGACAGTAGAAGAAGGAAAGAGGTACAGCAAAGGAAATTAATTGAAATAGAGAAAGAGATGCAGAAAAAGAATTAGGACGAGTATGCAATAGTTCAGTGTGTTCTAAAGAAGGAGGTGCAGCAGGAGTATAAAGAAAGAGATGCAGAATAAGAATTATAATAGGACGAGTGTGCAATAGTTCAATTGGTTATAAAGAAAAAGGTGCATAAGAGGAGTATACTCACCGGCCACTTTATTCAGGTACCCCATGCTAGTAACGGGTTGAACCCCTTTTGCCTTCAGAACTGCCTCAATTCTTCGTGGCATAGATTCAACAAGGTGCTGGAAGCATTCCTCAGGGAGTTTGGTCCATATTGACATGATGGCATCACACAGTTGCCGCAGATTTGTCGGCTGCACATCCATGATGCGAATCTCCCGTTCCACCACATCCCAAAGATGCTCTATTGGATTGAGATCTGGTGACTGTGGAGGCCATTTGAGTACAGCGAACTCATTGTCATGTTCAAGAAACCAGTCTGAGATGATTCCAGCTTTATGACATGGCGCATTATCCTGCTGAAAGTAGCCATCAGAAGTTGGGTACATTGTGGTCATAAAGGGATGGACATGGTCAGCAACAATACTCAGGTAGGCTGTGGCGTTGCAACGATGCTCAATTGGTACCAAGGGGCCCAAAGAGTGCCAAGCAAATATTCCCCACACCATGACACCACCACCACCAGCCTGAACCGTTGATACAAGGCAGGATGGATCCATGCTTTCATGTTGTAGACGCCAAATTCTGACCCTACCATCCGAATGTCGCAGCAGAAATCGAGACTCATCAGACCAGGCAACGTTTTTCCAATCTTCTATTGTCCAATTTCGATGAGCTTGTGCAAATTGTAGCCTCAGTTTCCTGTTCTTAGCTGAAAGGAGTGGCACCCGGTGTGGTCTTCTGCTGCTGTAGCCCATCTGCCTCAAAGTTTGACGTACTGTGCGTCAGAGATGCTCTTCTGCCCACCTTGGTTGTAACGGGTGGTTATTTGAGTCACTGTTGCCCTTCTATCAGCTCGAACCAGTCTGGCCATTCTCCTCTGACCTCTGGCATCAACAAGGCATTTCCGCCCACAGAACTGCCGCTCACTGGATGTTTTTTTCTTTTCGGACCATTCTCTGTAAACCCTAGAGATGGTTGTGCGTGAAAACCCCAGTAGATTAACAGTTTCTGAAATACTCAGACCAGCCCTTCTGGCACCAACAATCATGCCACGTTCAAAGTCACTCAAATCACCTTTCTTCCCCATACTGATGCTCGGTTTGAACTGCAGGAGATTGTCTTGACCATGTCTACATGCCTAAATGCACTGAGTTGCCGCCATGTGATTGGCTGCTTAGAAATTAAGTGTTAACAAGCAGTTGGACAGGTGTACCTAATAAAGTGGCCGGTGAGTGTATGTGCCCTAAAAGAAGGAGGTGCAGCAGCTGAGTTACAATTAGATTGAAGGAGGTACAGTAGATGAGAGGTGACAAGTAAAGAAAGTTTACTTGAGGAGTCATGGCTATAAAGGAGGAGGTGCATAAGAGGAGCAATGAGAGAGAAGGAGGGATGAGCTGTACAATAGTTTTGATTATTTAAAAGGAGGAACAGAAGATGCGTCACAGTTACAGTGGAGGAGGATGATGGTAAAGGAGCTGTAGTTGAGGAGCTCTAATTTTATGAAAAAGATGCAGGAACAGTTGAGAGGATGGATAAAGAAAAAGAGCATCATGGAGACAGACTATCAGAAATGTAAAATAACCTGTCATTGTTCCAGGGAAGGGCACCAGTGCAGTCTGGGCATCCCAACAAGGTCGAAGCAGGTCAATTGCTCAATCTGCATATGGAGCCTAGCACAGAATCTATAAATGTTGAACACATGCACATGATCTGGTTGTGATGAAGGTGGACTGACTGCTCAAGGTTTTATGGCATGATGGAGACGTCAGTCTGTGAGCAGATCAGTTACATTGTCACAATTGGATATCAACTGAATGCGTTTTCTTGATCATAAGTCATATTTCAGAAGTTCGGAGAAAACCAGAGAGCAATTTAAGTAAAGACTTTTTATATATTAAAATATAAGTTAAATTTTTCTAAAGCTGAAAGATGGTGAGAGGCGGTTTATAAAATTCTTTCTGAAAGTCAGAATCTGTTATCTGAAGTGAACATTTATGGAAAGTATACATCAAATGTTAAATTAAACCCTCTTATTTAATTAACAAAATGAAGGGACTCAAATAAAGGGTCAAATGGCATCGCAAAACGGCAAAACAAAAATAACTTGAAATTCTTAATATATTAAAGGGATAGTTCACTTTGAAATACATTTTTTGGTATGTATTAGCTTGCCTCAAGGGCATCCAAGATGTAGGTGTCTTTGTTTCAGTTTTAGTTTTGATATTTTTAGGTCAAACCGTTCTTGTCTGTCAGTCATATATTGCAGGTCTATGGTCACCACCTCAAAGATCTATGCACAGATAAGTCCAAATAAAACATGATTTAATGACTCGTAAATTGATGGCCTAAGACACAAACAAGCGGATTGTGTGAGAAAACTAACAGTATTTATATTGTTTTACCTCTTGTAACCACAGCCACGTCCAAGTGTTCTCTCGCACGGTTGTGAAATAAATTCTACGTTGTCTATGTCGTTATATCGAAATCCGTCTTCCATTGCGATTCCCTGTATATCTAAATATGTCTTCACATTGAAAGGTAACACTTCCGAAATCTCTGCGTAAACAATGAGTGACGTACACGCGTACAAGATCACTTCCGGCAGACCGAAGCGGCCGCACCCTCAGATCACTGGCTTTGGTTACAAGAGGTAAAAAAGATATAAATACTGTTCGTTTTCTAACACAACCTGCTCGTTTCGTGTCTTTAGGCCATCAATGTGTACTTACATTTACGAGTCATTAAATCATGTTTAATTTGGACTTCCTTTTGAGGTGGTGACCATAGACCTGCATTATATGACTGACAGACAAGAACGGTTTGACCTAAAAATATCAAAATTGAAACTACTGCGGAAACAAAGACACCTACATCTTGGATGCCCTTGAGAATAAGCTAAAACATAACAAAAATGTATTTCAAAGTGAACTTTCCCTTTAAGATTATATTTAAAACCTGTTACACTTAAAGCTTGAGACTTTAAACTTGTTGGTGACTAAATACATAATTGCATGGTGACGGACGAGACTAAATGTCTCGATAGAGATCAAAGGCAGAGATAATTCACTTGGGAACTGTTTTATAAGCACTGTGTGAATGATAGTCTTTAGTCTGAATGGGGTCTAATTAACCAGCTCTAATTACTGACTGTAAGTTCTCAAAGTGCAGAGAGATAGCATCAGCCATTAAACCTTTCTTAATTTCCCAGCCTGTCCATTTTCTACCATAACCAGCCTTATATTATCTGCTCTGTGCAAGCGCCAAGAATAGAGCAGGGGAAAGAGTGTTTTAGGCTTCATCTGACTCACATTGAGATGGATAAAAAACTGAAAGCAGATGAATGTTGCAGATTGTTTGCTGCACTCAGGTGCAGGACTACCTGTTTGTTCAACCAATGTGCGCTGTTACCACAATGCCATGTCCACTGGGAAAAGGGAAGGTCTTTGAGAGGTTTAGAGTAGTTTAGAGGATGTTTTTGAAGTGAAGTGTGATAGATGTCGACAACTATAAAGGAGTACAGCACAAAGCTTTGCAGGTCACTGCACAGTCATGCAGTACAGAGACCAAATCTGAATGCAACTCACTCACAAACTAAAGCATAATACTACTCAAGAGCATAGCAAATTGAATGCATCATTGGCCATGTTTCCATGCACCTTTTTGTTTGTGAATTTTGGGATGTTGCATATAAACACTGCCAAGACGCACAATTTCATTGCACATAATCTAAAATGTCATTTTAGTTTTTCTAAAATGCCAGAGCCAAAGTCTGTCATTAAAATGATTTGGTTTGATTTCCTCCCAGAAGTGTCGTACATGACTGCGTTCACAAACACCAGGCATCCAAATGCAAGGTACACTGTAATGAATTATGCTTTATCTATATAAATATCAATCAATAGAATCAATAGAATTGTGGCAACAGATTATAAGCAATATTATTATTTAACAAATTAGAATTGAGTAATAATTAATTAAAATATTCCTTAAAAGTTAACCATTTAAAATGAGTAAAGTTTACACCCAATTTTTTTTTACAAAAATATCTCACTAACAGACAGACGTCAAAGATTAACTAACAACTCTTTATATTATATTGCCAACATTGAAGACACCTGATGTTAACAAGCAGAATCACTGAAGGAGAAAACCGTAATTTTAAAACAAACCTAAAACAAACACCGATCACCATAATGGTGACTTCAATTTGTTTTTTTGGTTGTTGTTGTAAGTTTTACTCATTTGAAATGGTTAACTTTTAAGGAATTAATTTGATGAATTATTATTCAATTCTAATTTGTTAAATTTATTTAATAATTAGGGCTCTATAATTTCTGTGATCACGGAATAAAAAAGCACACTCTTTTTACAACTAAAATAACAGTAAAGGGTAAAAAAAAAATTCCCAAAAATTAAAACGGAAAAAACGGAATTTGCAAAAATTAAAACGGAAAAACGGAATTTGGGAAAAAATAAAATGGAATTTGGGAATTTTTTTATAGGGCCCTAAATAATATTGCTTGTAATCTGTTTGCCACATATTTTTTGATTAGATAAAGCATATTCATTTTTATAGTGTAACATGACAGCGCTTATTGCGTCATGTATATAAGAAAAAAGAGCCACAGTTTCTTCCCAAGATTGCAGAAACTTCTAATATTATTACAGATATGTTGTGCCAATTTCCCTGGAAGTGAAGTGATCTTTTGAACACATGGGATGGAAACGCTGCTTTATTCACAAATGTTTTATGTGATATTCCGATTATGCGCATAAGTTAAATTCACAATTTTGTATGGAAACATATTAATTGCACGATGACACTTTTTATTAGAAATTATAATGGTCGATTTCCCTTACATCAGTGAAGCATATGTCTGTAATTATTTAACCACACTATCTGTAAACTATTATCTGTATAGTGCCCATGAGACCGTAAAACCCGACTCTGCATGAAAAAAGTTCAAATGAAAGTAAATACCTCCCAATTAGAAGGTCTTTATCGCGTCTCAGACAAGACAGACTGTTGTAAATGGGAGAAATCTGTTCCAGGCTGTTTACTGAGTGTCTTTCAGTAATGCAGAGTTTGCTAAAAATACTAGATGCCGTGAGCTATCTCTGGGGTGGAGAAACAAACAAATACATCTAAATAAATAAATAAAGAGAAATGAACACTGCAATTTCGACTGGACTCTTATGACTCTCATGGTCTGTTATAAGCATGAATACTGGCTTTTTATGCTAATGTGCTGAATGAATCCATAGGGATTTCTTTGGCCAGCAGTATAATCAGACAGAATTAGACACCGCAGTCACTGCCAAGTAGACTTTACTTTTAATGACAAGAGAGTCATTTTTTTTTGTTGCAAATGCGCTTGACTAACTCCTGCTGAGGTGATTGTTAAAGAATATATAAAGTAAGTTCCCTCAAGGTGACAAGAAGACCTATAATATCTGAAAAAAAAAACATATCAATCTTATTCATTTCAATGACCACCATTACTGTAGGTATGTGTACAAAATAGTGATAAACACATTATTTGCACGTTTGCATCATCTGACAGTGTTTACATTTATGCAAATATTTACAAATCCTTTCAGGCTCATATAATAATATATGGAATAAATAGGTTGATTTTATTTTTTTATTTTATTTAATCAACTAATTAAATATTTTCACTTTGGTTACCTATTTGGATTCCATCCCTTTACCAAAGCCAAAATATTTGAAATTTTAAATTGAATGAAAATCTGCCATCATTCTTTAACGGGATAGTTCGGCCAAAAATGATATTTAAACCATGCATTACTCACCCTCAAGTCGTTCGAGATGCATATGTCAATCTTGTTTCAGACGAACACATTTTCAGTTATTTTAGAAAATGTCTTAGACCCTTCAGTGGATATAATGTGAAGAAATGGGGTCCAGCTCCTTCAAGTCCCAAAATGTGCATAAATCCTTCACAATAGTCATCCATCCGGCTCCAGGGTGATAAACTGAAGGCCTTCTGAGGGTAATCCGTGCGGTATTGTCGTAAAAATATACATATTTAAAACTTTATAAATGAAAATATCTGACTTCCGGCAATCGATCGCTGTACGTTCGCGGGTGATGGAAGTTGGCGTACGTAGACTAGGAACCGTCGTACCTCGCGACAGTTTCCTACGCTACGTCCTACCTCATGACGGTGACTTCCATCACCCGGGTGAACGTACGTAGCGTACTAGGAACCGTCGCGACGATCGTTGCCGGAAGTCAGATATTTTCATTTATAAAGTTTTAAATATGTATATTTTTACGACAATAACGCACAAATTACCCTCAGAAGGCCTTCGTTTATCACTCTGGAGCCCCGGATGGATTACTTTTGTGAAGGATTTATGCACATTTTCGTTATATAAATACATACACATGCTTGTATATATTTAAAGAAATGTCTTCATGTATTTACTCTATATAGATTTATATATAATTTATATTATATATAAATATATTCTATATAAATCATTTTTGTTTCCTAAATAAACATGCATGTGTGTATTTATATAAGAAAATAATTATACACAGTGCACCCACATATATTATGTAAACACAAACTTTTATTTTGGATGTGATAAAACGCAATTAATCGTTTGAGAGCCCTAGTTAAATATACAGTTGAATATTAACGAGATTGAACGAAATGGCAGTTGCTCGGCTTGCTTGCCAGTCACATGAGCCGTAAATGCCATGTGATAAATCACTCTGGAACCACAGGAAAAGTTGTCAAACCTTCATCATTAACTATGGACATGCTCAATATAATGTTTGACATTGTGAGCTTGGGCTGCTCTTCCATCGCACGTCCTGATTCTGCTGAGTAGTAGACGTGTTCCTGGGTCAACATATTTTGCTGATCCTGGAACAACAATCCTGTCCAAAAATGTAGTCCTTATATCCCTATATCCCTAAAATCAGAGTGAAATGACAGGTGAATAACACTGATGTCGAAGCACCTATAGTCTGGTTTTTAAGCCCTAAACTCGACATGAACTGTAGACTTGTCCCTCAAATCTGATCTCTAAATGCTCAACGCAAATGCTGTGTGTATATTATATATATATATATATATATATATATATATATATATATATATATATATATATATATATATATATATATATATATATGTATATATATATGTATATATATATATATGTATATATATATATGTATATATATATGTATATATATATATATATATATATATATATATATATATATATATATATATATATATATATATACGTATATGTATATATATATATATATATATATATATATATATATATATATATATATATATATGTATATGTATATGTATATGTATATATATATATATATATATATATATATATATATATATATATAGTTTTATTTACTTGATATACTTTCTCTCCTGACACAATGTTCTGCTAATCTTTTGTCCTCTCACACTCTATCATTACTGTCAGTCAGGGGTATGAGATAGATTTCATACAGAAGATAAATGGACTTTATCTGCACACAAGCTCACTACATATTATATACCACTCACTGGCCGTCTGTTGTACAAATCTATCTCCCCATATTCCCCCTAGACATTCATGCATTTACTACAGCTTCCTGATAAACAAACAGATCAGGGAGCCAGTGCCATCTTCCAGCATTTATCACGAGTAACCATTCATCAAACATGCAGCGGCTCATTCACTACATGCAGGGTGAAACGTGCATAATGCATAGAGACACTGACTCCCGGTGCTCTTTCATTGGCCCATCTGAATCAGGCTCACTGTCAGTGAATGATTGATTGTGTGCAAGAGCGTTGTACTTCCTGAGTGCACAGCATTAGATGAACATCAGATGAGCTGAATCACTGGCATGGCTGTGTAATGGAGCTGATTGACTGGGCTGTGGCGGATTTGTCGGGACTGGAGCTCAGTTAAAAGGAATATCCTGGACCTGTCTTTGTAGAGCATATAACATGTTGAGATTGCCACAGAGACAATCATTTTTATTGTCCCTCAGCATGTATAAAGAAAAGGAAAATATGCTAACAGTAAATATAATTAAATATTTGCAGTATTTATCAGAATACACAACTACTTTTGAATGGCCATCAACATAAAAAGAGTCAACAAGTCAATCAAATATTGAATATTTTTTAACATTATTATATTATATTTAATATTAAACATTTTTAAAAGATTCATGTAGCAAATAGGAATCATTAAAATTACTAAATATTTTGAGACACATTTTTTGTTGAATAAAATTTTGTAAATAAATAAATTGTTTTTTATATATAACTTATGTAAACTTATGTAAAATATGTAAACATTGTATTTGGGGTAAAAAGTGCTGCTGCTGTTGGTAAATTAAACTATTTAATTTATAAAAATTATTTGTTGAGATCATTATTTGATGATGCATTATCTTACAGTAGATATTATGCAAAAGTATTTGTATCAATACTGGTGAGCTTTTTCCCCATTGACATCTCATTCATTTATGATTTTGAAAGAAAACAAATTAATTTAACAATTTATTTTAACGTGTTGCTTCATTAATGCTTAATATATATATATATATATATATATATATATATATATATATATATATATATATATATATATATATATATATATATATATATATATATTTTTTTTTTTTTTTTTTTTTTCTGCAATCATACAATTTGTGTTATGAATTCCTGTTCAGCAATCACAGGAACACTAACCAAACCCTAACCAAACAATGCATTAACAAGAACAAATGAGGAGCAAATGAAACCATCTTTTCTAGCATTATATCCGCTCATTCGCAGGGTCCACATCACACACACTTGATTTTAAAACAGGTTTTGATGCCCTTCTTGACACAACACATATCCCCCTTTCACACTATCTCGCACACTCTCTCTCACTCACACACAAACTCTCCACGCGAAAAAAAAAACCGCAAAGGAAAAACTTTTCCGTTTTCAGTACATTGATGTCATGTAAGTGTACCCTTAAACACAATAAAACTAAACATATCCATGATACTATGGGAGTGGTTTCCTTAAGGTGTGACTGTAGCCCAGTTTAACCTAGCAGATTTTCAAATTGTGCATCCAAAGAGTTTCAACAATCTGACTTCGTCCCAGGTCCAAATAGTGATTCATACATCGCTGCGAACCGCTCTCGGCGGCGCGAATCGAGATGACGCATTTTTTTTGTATCGAACAAAGTTTTCAAAGTCAAACCTAAAAAAGAACCGATCAGTACCTCCACAGCAGAGTGGCGCGCGGCCTAAAATAGTGTGGGTGCGTCGGAATGGCGAAATGCCGCCTGATTCATTGGCCTCACGCGCCGTACTATCCAGGCGTGCGAGGCTCACGATTTTGCGCGGCCCCTCACCGCATTGGAAACCACTCAGTGAGCTGAGCGAGCACTCTCTGGGATTCGCAGAAACGCATTCCAGCCCGCTCTCCTGAGAACATTCGATGCCTTCGTTTTCGACATGCAAAGTTCGGGTCAATTTTTCACGAACGCTTTCCGTGATTTTGGCCTGACTCTCTTTGAGAGGGACCGATCGGTACTGAGAGGACGGTTCCATGTTTGACGGGGGATTCGCGTTCGGCGGACGCAACACAGCCAACGTGCTTGAGCTCGTTGCGAGCAGCAATAACATGAGCTTTACGATGACATAAAGATTTGTATGTGTGCATGTACACTGTCCGAAAGAGCGGCAGTTTTATGTTTGAGAGTCACCTTCCACCGGCGAGGCCTTAATGGTGTCCCGACGTGACCCTATTTCATCTCGGGCCTCGAACAACACATAATAGAGAGCTTGGCTTCATGTAAAACGGCAAAACACAAGCTTTATGATGATGCAAGGCATTGCCTTCACAAACAATAAACATATTCGTACAGCCATTTTGGTGCCTTCACCATCCAGCAGAGAGGCCTAAATCGACGCCTATTTGACCCGTTTCTGGGCCGGGAAAAACATGAAATAGTGAGCTAGGGCTCATGTGAAAATGCAATGTTAAAAAATGATGGTGCACTTTTGACTTTTGTTTTCACTTGGAGAAATGTGCAGGGCTGAAATAAGTGTGTGAACTTAAAAGTTGAGGTAATGAAATTAGCTAGATGCTAACACTTTTTCTACTTGTAAATCAATGGTTTCGTTCAGAGCTTTGGAAACCTGTGCGCAAACAATCATTGTTTTTGCAATTCCCTCATGGTACTAACACACTTAAGCTTTAAAATGTATGGTTTTATTTCAGTATGATAGTGTTATAATGGCATATTTTAAGAGCTTGTGGCACTGCCCATTTCCCTGATAAGCTTCCATTTCAAGTGTATTCCAGTAAACATGTTTCCTGTTTGTTCATTCTAAGGGACAAGTCAATATTATTGCCAGTGCTAATCGACAGCAAGACACGGATGTGGTACATAGACATTAGGTTGGAAATAACCCAGAATTGTCCTACAGTATACTCCTACACAGTACGACTGCCTTGTTAGGCCCTCTGGAAAACTAGACCACTGTGATTTGCTTTCTAGACAAACTGCCGCCCATGCACCACGACCCAAAACTCCCACAGTGAACGTAAGAATCCAAATGACCTTTCTCTCTCTGTCTTTCTGCCTCCTCATTTCTCATTTCCCCTCTCCTTCTCTGTCTCTCTGTCTCTCTCTACACACACACATCTCTGGCTCTGATTTTTAATTACTTTGAGGTGCCTCCCTTGAGTGTGCTCCCCTTGGCTCAGGATGTTCAGTGTTGACTCGAATCTGAGATCTGATCCCTCTCATCATCACACAAGACAGTCACATCTCACAGCGCCCCTCCAGAGGCCGTCACACAATGTGCTGATTCATTCTCTCATCATTCTCAGCCACACACCTTCGTCTCACTGTTACTGCAGCCAGTGTGCATCGCATTAAATCTGTAATGAATTTAAAATGTCTGAACAGTTTGAGCTGAGCAAGCAAAGAATATGAGCAGATAAATATATCATTTCACCAAAGCAATCAACATCAGTGTCCGTAATGGCCATATATCCTTCCCGTTTTGCACCGCCTTTCCCCAATCCATCTCTCTTCCTCCTCCTCAGAATCAGGCACCTTGTTTGTATGAGGAGCTGTTTATAGACTCTTTTCTATGCCGCTATGGGACGCTCATTGATCTGGCCAGGTATCTATATGGGCCGATCAGAGAGAGAGGTAGGTGGTGACCGATGTAGAAGAAAAAAAAAACAGAATGAGAATGAGAGAAGGAAAATAGATATAAAGGGAACACTTTTTTCAGTGGTCCACTTAAGACATTCTAGGTAACTTGCCTCAATGTTTCAAAAAGTGGTGAGAGACAATATCGATCCTGAGAAAAAGCAGCCCGTTCTCATTCTCGACACATTCTCAGTCCCAAGATGTCATCTAACTGACGCTTTTGACCATTCGTCAACATCCAACGTTTTAGGGTACCCTTTAACGTTAGATTCTAGGGCGTCATCCAACTGACGCTTTACCTTTAACGTCAGTTACGATGATCGGGTAGGTTTAGGTCTGGGGTAGGGTTAGGATTTAGCCTGGATGCCAGCCCAAACTCCGCCCACAACATTTTTTGGTTAGGGAAAGTTCGGTACTGAGACTCGAATCCATTGAGGAGTAATTATGATCAGGCAAAAAATGATCGGGCCAATCAGATTGCCAGGGCGATCTTTATACGATGATGGACAGATGATCTGCAGGGACTTAATCATCACGTTATCAAAGAGCGCTAACATCACGTTATCAAAGATCACGTATGTTTTTAAAATAAATCGACAGCGCCTTCATTTTAATAGACAAACATAAAACTGCAATTAAGGCATTTGTCGATCGCAAAGATATTCGGCGAAAGTGTAACTTATCAGCTGGCTCTGACGGTCGCTAAGTTAAGAAGTTGGGACGTAATGAAAAGCCTGTGGTCGTTGTGGTTTCTCCTTTGGTCGCACTCTTGAAGGACCAAGTGAAAGAAGCAACACTCGTTCATTTTACTTCTAAAATAATAAGTTCTGTTGTTGACAACAATGCTATGAAAAGTATTTGACTTACTGCGTTGCTCTGATTGGTTCTCAGGTCTGTCCGACTATCCAATTGAGTGCAGAGGTTTTTTCCCCTGGTTCGGTTAAGACACGCCTTATAATCAAAGCCCTACGGAGTGGTCTCAGACTCATTATCTGACCAGAATATGAGTATGACGAAGCTCAGGCTAGTTAGATTTAAAAGCGTCATCTAACTGACGTTAAAGGGTTCCCTAAAACGTCGGATGTTGATGTATGGACAAAAGTGTGAGTTATATGGCGTCTAGGGATGAGAACGGGCTGCCCAAGAGGTCGACATCTGGGCTATCTAATCCTAACCCTACCCCAGACCTAAACCTACCCGCGTCATCTAACTGACGCTAAAGGGCTCGTGATACTGACGTATGGTCAAAAGCGTCAGTTAGATGACGTCTTGGGATGAGAATGTGTTGGAAAAAGGGATGGGGGACATACCTCCAACCCCCAAATTATGCCTATGATGAGGACGACTTCACTGGATATAAACAAATCAACCCCCAATGTCATCTTATTCTACTTACCCTAACCCGGAACTTAACAGTCTACAGCAGGGGTGGACAACTTCAGTCCTGGGGGGCCATTGTCCTACAGAGTTTAGCTTCAACCCTAATCAATCACACCTGAACAAGGTAATCAAGCTCTTCAGGTTTTCTAGAAAGTTACAGGCAGGTGATTTTTTCAGGGTTGGAGCTGAACTCTGTGGACTGTGACCCTCCAGGACCGACCGTTACCCATCCCTGGGGCCAGTTACATAAACATAGTCATTATCTTAAGACTGTGTCTAAGAATAGTTTGACCAACTAAAGTCACTGAAGAAAGACCATTGCATAAAATAAGCTCACATCTATCTTTATCAAGACTGTCTAAAATCGCATTGATTTGTGGGAAAAATAAGACGCTGAACAACTTAAACAAAATGGCCGACATGCACTCGTCACAGTTTTCCTTTGCAGAAAATATTTCTATATTAGGGGAATACAATGCTGCTAAATCTACTTTAATGAACAAATTTAACGATTACAACGGCAAAAAAAAAAAACACAAAGCTTGGACCACAATAAGGGAAAGATTTAAACAGTGTCAATCCATCTGTTCTCACGATCCATCAAAGATATTCAAAAATGATTTCAAAATATGGTTCAAGGAAATTTTTCAGCGAAAAACCCAGCGACGGGGGAGGACCAGCTCCTAAATTAAAAAAAGAAAAACGGAAATGATCATTGAAATATACAGAGACGAATCTCCAATGTTTTGGGGAATCATCTCAAAATCAACCGATACATAAAACCAAGTCACCGCCGTACATTTATTCATTTTTGTTGTGCCACAACATTGAACAAAAATCCTTAGAATTTTACTCTAGACGTAAACTGCACATATTAGCAAATGTACCAGGTCGTATTGTGCTTCTATTAAAACAGCCAAAAAGCCAAGATTGTATTTATTGCTTTGAAACTTTCACCATCTTCTTTAAGTCAATTTTGTTACAGTGGGTTTTGTAGGGAGGGTGCCAACCTCCTGAGTGAGTACCATCTTTTTTCCTTAGGAGAGGAAATGCTTAGCAGCGGGATATAAAAAAAACAAAAACAAACAAACAAAAAAACAGGCCAAGCTGGCCTTAAAACCAGGGCCAGGAAAGAGATTGATTACATTTCACCTCCTTGGATAAAAACAGCACATTTATGCCTGAATTTTCAAATCAAGGAGCGCTATCTTATTTTAGCTGGGCTTGCATTCCAGGATGTAGGCTACATCCCACAGATCAGCAGAGGAGTTTAGAAATAAACTATGCTTACTGTGTGGTGGGAAGTTATTATGTTTGGCTGACAAAGCCAACATATAAGCTTATTAATATGTGAGCAAATGTTCTCACACTAGCCTGTACTTTCAAGCAACATCCACTAAATTCAGCACACACCATCAGACTGTTCTGAATTAATTGCTCTATCTTTTCTAATCGCTAGCTCTGTAGAGAACAATTTCAGCGAATGATTTACAACTTTGTAAAATAAGATACGAGCAAAAAGGTCCTACATTGACTTTAACAGCGAATTATTGTAAGAAATGTTGTATTTATCAGTGTGGATGTAGGCATTGTCCCTGTTCCCGTCTCAGATCAATGCTGTGATCGGATTTGGCTGGAGCTGTGTGTTCAGCGTTGGTGTATGTGATTGTCTCTGGCAGACGGAATAGGCTGGAAGGTGTGGGACAATCCATCTGCTGATCTGCATCCTCAAGTGCCTCCAGTACCTGCAAATTGAGAACGCACACAACACACACACTTTTTCCTCTTAGGGGATCCTACACAGATTGTTTAGACTTTCAATGAGTGTATATTTCTGTGTGTGCAAATGACAATAACAATTTGTCTGTCGCGTTATGGCTGCAATGAAGGGCACGACGCAGGAGATTCAGAGAAATAAACTGTATTTAAGGAAATATCCATGGACAAGCAGAACACAACCACACAAAACATGGACAACACGCATCCCAGAAGAACTGAGGAAACTAGGACTTTCAATACACAAGGAGTGGAAATATACTGAACGGAAACAGGTGCGTAATTAATTGAGGAACTATGGAAAAAGAAAAACCAAAACCCCATGATAATAAAACAAAACTAAACAGAACATAACTGTTACATTGTCAACAAAGGAGTAGTTCACTTTATAAAAAAGCTTTGCTGATAATTTACTCACCCCATGTCATCCAAGATGTCAACATCTTTCTTTCTTCAGTTGAAAAGAAATGAAGGTTTTTGATGAAAACATTCCAGGATTTTTCTCCATAAAGGACTTCATTGGGAACCAAATGGTTCAAGGTCCAATTGAGAGTTTCAGTGCAGCTTCAACAGGCTTTAAACGACACCAGACGATGAATAAGGGTCTTATCTCAGGACCCTTCGAGTCATGACTCGAAAAAAGATTTGTTCATTTTGATAAACGAGTTTGAACAGGAGAGTCACGAACGCACGTCACAGAACAGAGCAAGGTGAGCATTGTGTTTATAAAACAAACTTTTTATTTATTTTTTAAATGGCCGATTATTTCGCTAGATAAGACCCTTATTCACCGCCTGGTGTCGTTTAAAGCCCTTTGAAGCTGCAATGAAACTCTCATTTGGACCTTGAACCGTTTGGTTCCCCATTGAAGTCCATTATATGGAGAAAATCCTGGAATGTTTTCATCAAAAACCTTCATTTCTTTTCGACTGAAGATAGAAAGACGTGGACATCTTGGATGACATGGGGGTGAGTAAATTATCAGCAAAAGTTTTTATTAAAAGTGAAATATACTAATCATTATCTTAGAAATGTTGCGGACCAATCCTACTTTAGCAGCTGTTGCCGCCAACCATTAATCAGGCAAGCTTTTGCTTTTTTAGAATAAGTCCTACGTGTTGGGGTCAAAATTATCCAAAATATGATAAATTATCTAAAACGTGTCTTTATCTTAAAATAAATCCTGAGAAGTAACGCTATCTCACAACCAGTTTGTACGAGGTGGCTAATTCGTACAACCTCACTTGTATGAATTCGTACGATTTGTCTAAATAGGTAGATTTAGGGGCGGGGTCAGAAGTAGGAAATTTGTACGAATTTATGAGAATTGGGCAACTTGTATGATTTAGCAAAAAACATGTATTCCGTACAAGTGAGGTCATATGAATTTGTTCAAATTAGCTACCTCGTGAAAATATCAAGCCCAATCTCATGAAAGTTCGTATTTATAGCACGAATGTCATTTCTCGTGGCATTTATATGCCAAAAACAGTTTTTGCGTGTATATGGTACGTGTTTTTCGCGTGGATATGATACGCACTTTTTGGCGTATAATACGCTCGAACTCCCCACCGCCCTCCCCCTAAACCTACCCCAGGGTTTAGTGAGTAGCATAAGCACGCAAAAAACATTTTTGCCGTATAAATGCCACGAGAAATGACATTCATGGTATAGATGCGCATCTTCATGAGACTGTGTTGTAAAATACGTATGAACTGCCGTGAGATCGTGTTTGAAGTGCACAATGTGGATTAAACTATGTATCAAACGAACAATTATAACATCACTAAAGGCACACATTTGAAGAAACATCTCAGTCAGAATCGCTCAGCCTGTCAGTCCATGTTATTTTGATTCTTTGGTGCAGGGTATATTGTCTTCTTCCTGTGGTGAAGTTGCTCTGAGTTGAGAGAGTTTTATTCCTGTTCATACACTGCTCCAGATACTGAACCGTGGGGGTTGAGACAAAGAGATAAATAAGGGGAGGCATTCTCTCACTCTGTGACTTTGCACTTTTCTCCTTGTTAAAACTGAGATTTCCAGACTGTCTGAGGGAGCGCTCCTCGGAGTGTCTGGGGAATATATAATGAGTTCTAAAGTATGATAATTGTTTGGAAGTTTTAATTGGCACCTCGCCAGTGAGGAAAGATTGATAATCTTAAGTGAAGCAAGAATGTGATATTATGGATGAAATGAAATATACCAAGAAATAAATGAGAAAGCTGCTAGCTGCATCCTTATAAATCAGAAGTTCTTCTACAGATGAGAGAGCGATGTTTCTTATTATGGGTGAATCTCACCTAACTTGTCCAGAACAGTTCAGCTCACATTAGGTCCTATTATGCCCTTTTACAAAGTCTTGATGTTGTTTTTGGGGTGTACTGGAACATGCATTCATGCTTGATTGTTAAAAAAACGAATTTTACAGTATTACAGCACCTATCTCCCCAGTCTGGCCTGAAGGCATCTTTTATTTTCTGTTTCTATGAAGCCCCTCCTTCAAAATACAAAATCTGCTGGGACTAGCTAGCCCAGTGTGTTGTTATTGGCACCATTTAGCTAAGAGGCGTGCGTTCGGGAAATGTCACGTCCCTTACCATAACCACAAGCTCTACTCAGATGTAAATATTAAGGATGCCGTCAATTTCAAACCAATTCAAGCCTGATTCAGACTTAAGAACTTTAACAAACAAGAGGATCGTCCAGGGGTGCGTTTCTCTATCACTATTCCGACGCCAGTCCACTAAAGGCCAATTTATACTTCTGCGTCGAGGGTACGCCGTAGTGTACGACGTTGGCTACGCACGGGCCTTGACCCCTTTTTTTTCGCATATTCCATGGGCAGGGATTATTTAAATGTTGCATGATCCTTCAGAAATCATTCTAATATGCTGATTCAACATGACTGCAACATGACTTTTGCGTAAACATACACGCCACTTTTGAGTCAAGTGGCGTGTTATCTCTACGCTTTTTGAGCTATCCGCGTGTATTCGCATGTATGCATGTTTGTCTACACCATTAATGTCCGAGTGATTTCGCGTGTATGTACATGCAGCGGAACAAAGCAAAATGTAGATCTACATCTGGGGAGTGATTTTTTTTCCTAGGATGGTGAGGGAGACTCATAAATGCTATTAACCCCAGTGAAGGGTAGGTTTTGGGACGGGGTTCACTGTAAAAATATTTTTATCACAACATATTTTCTTTTGTCAAATCAACTTTATAATAATTTCTGTAGTTGAGATAACTTATTATTTTGAGTTTCTGATGATTAAATTAATCTCCTTCATTGTATTAACTCACTTTTTACAGTTCAATCAACTTAAAATTAAGGCAACCCAGGTTACTTACTTTTTTAAGTTAAACCAACAATGTTTTTTTACAGTGTAGTAATCACAACATTTTTTCTTTTGTCAAATCAACTTAAATAATTTATTTAGTTCAGATAACATATAATTTTGAGTTTCTGATGATTAAATCATTCTCCTTCATTGTATTAACTCACTTTTCCCCAGTTCAATGAACTTAAAATTAAGGCAACCAGGTAACTTACTCTTAAGGCCCCGTTTACACGATGGAAAACGCAGATATTTCTCTGCGTTTTGCCCTCTCATTTACACGAAAACGCCGTTTTTATCACTGAAAACGAATATTTCTAAAAACTCCGGGCAAAGTGGAGATTTTTGAAAACGCCGGATATTTGTTGTCGTGTAAACTGGGAGAAACAGCGTTTTAGGTTCTCTCTTGTCGATTCCAGGATTCTGATTGGCTTGCATGGCTTTATCTTTAACCCCTACACTGCCGCCTTAGGTTTAGCATAGTTATGATGGCGCTCGACGGCGTATTTATGCGGGGGTGTAAACGATGTAATTTTTGAAAACGGAGAGGGGAAAAATATTCGTTTTGCTAGATACCCGGCTTTGTGTAAACGTGGCCTAACGTTAAACCAAAAATATTTTTTACAGTGTTGAGGTAGGTCATTTATTTGTATATACAAAAACATTAAGTCAACGGTGTTCATAAACACACTGAAAAGCGATTATGCGTGTTGATAGCACGCCAAAAATGGAAATACGAATTGGCGCGTCATACACGCGCTATTTCATAAAAATGTCCCACAAAGATGGCAATACCAGAAATTTTTTACCTAAAACAGCTTAAGACGTAAAATGTAAGACCTAGGCTAAAATGCTGAAAGTTTTCTTTGATGGGTGGGTTTAGGGGGATATAATATACAGTTTGTATAGTATAAAATTCTGTGTTGATGGAATGTCCCCATAAAACATGGACATCCAACATATGTGTGTGTGTGTGTGTGTGTAAACATCACTGCAAGGAGTCTGTGTTTACACTGAGTTTCTGCAGCAGGTGTGCATGTTAGGCCCTGGAGGAGAGTGATGGGAAAACAAGGTCCCTGAGATGCCTACGCATTGGGACACTGTATAACTGCGATTATGATATCAGAGAGCAGCAAATTTCTCCGATTAGACTTGCAGTAGAAATACATATAGACACACATATTATAACCACACCACTAACATACACACAAACACATACAAAAGTTCAGAAATACAAAACGCCTGCTGGTTCCACCCAGATGAGTTCTCGACTCCTCATGGGAAATCTCAACAGCACACAACAACTGCAATGGTGAAAGCTCCAAGGTTACATGTCCTTTACTCATTTGTCTTCAAGCCTGTGTTTGTCCTCTGACCCTGATGTTATCTTATTGTGATTGATTATGCTGTTTTAATGCTTGTGATCTTTCCATATTTTTGACCAATAAAATTAATAAAGACTGGCATAGTCTGAAGCTCCATAATGGGCACCATTAAGCCTTTGGGTGTGGGGTTTTATCTGTATACACAATTAGGCAGCCTATCAAACAAAACACTCTGCCTACTGTTTCTTCCTCTAATCACTGGGTAATTAAGACTTTGAGAGGCTCTCAAGCTTCCAACAAAACCCAGCTAGTTCCATTAAATGCCACAGGGCTCCACACAGGGTGCTGTTCAGTGATTTGTTAGCCAGAATAACTGCATTGGAGGACCTTGCGAGCCACACTAAGAATAGGTGTAAAATGGTCTACTTTATGGCTTATTCTGGACAAGAGCCTACTTATACAGGAAGAGTATGTCTGACCAACATATAGAGTAATATTTTTGTTGTTGTGGCTGAATCGGAAAAGCACAAGTCCCTGATGTCAACAGCTAATTTATTATATCATTGCATCATACAATTTATAATTTATTAAACATGGACAGTATAATCATTAATATGTGTTGAGATACAAGAATGGCAAGGTTGGAGTAACATATTTTGGAAAAGAAAATATTGTGTAACCAGGATTTTTTCGGTTGCACATCGCTGTAAAACCAACACTATATCACGACCAATTTGTACAAATTTGTGTAATTAAAAAGTGGCTAAATCGTACTAATTCATACGACCTTCACTCGCACGAATTTGTTCATTTGTCTAAACCCACGTGATGGGTAGATTTAGGGGCGTGGTCAAGGGTAGGTCATTCATACGAATTGGCCAATTCGTAAAATATGGACGATTTAGCAAAAATCTTACTAATTCGTACAAGTGAGGTCGTACGAATTGTTACAAATTAGCCAACTCGTAAAATTCATACGAATTGCTGTGAGTATCGGGTTGGTAAAACCTGACGTTTTACTGGAAAAAAATGTTTTGTCTTACATTTTTTGTCATTTAGTTAATGATTATTGCACTATTTTATTGATATACCCTGATTGTGTTTTTTTTTCAGTGTATTAATAACCCCATTTTTTATGGCAATTTGACAGGAATTTTTTTACAGTGTCAATTTCTTATGCTATCTGCAAATTGCGCCATCCAGGGACAATATAGTTTGTTATTTTTCATTAAAAAAAAGTTAAGATCATCTTATTACAATCCCGAAACAGGTCAAATTTTAACTCAGTCAGTTACACATACTGGGTTTGGCCTCTCTTCAGCTCCATATGAGCCCAGATTAGACTTAAGGAGAAAAAAATCAATATGTGTGAAAGCTTTTATGTGCATTATGGATTCATCTCCTCCAGTTATGCATGTATACTGTACATAAACAACTGTTGATGCTTTTCTATTGGTGACAGAGTTAGAAACTAAACCACCTGAAGGCCGAATGAGCATCAAGCCACAGGACATTGCTATCTTTTCAAATTCCCATCTCATAACTAAAATCTTTCCCAAGACTAATTACCAGCAGTACTAAGACAAAATTATCACAGAGCCACAAGCACATTGGCTGACATTTGGAGGAACTGTGTATAATAAGTCAAGTCTCTGCAATAGAGACGTGAAGAAGCTCCCGGCTGCCTCCTGATGACAAGAAAGTTGAGCAGACAGAAGCCAAAAGACTGACTCATGCTGGCTGAGTAAAAATACCACAGTTCTCTTCTCTTTTTCTGCAGTGGATGGATCCCTGCTGAAAAACGGGCATAGATGTCACCAGCATGCATTGCTTGCCGGTTCTTAGCATGGGATGCTAGCATGCTGGTGTTGACTAGCATTAATTGCCAGCAACATTTTTGTAGTAAACAACACTGGTTAGATCAATCCAGAAATAATCTGCATAAACTAGCATGGGTATTTTCATGGATGAATCAAACTGGGAGTATCAGAGAACACACTGGCACCTTGATTTAAGCAGGCACAGCTGACACAACAAGCTGATGCTCATAGCACAAGGTTAAGCGCACAATCATTTACACTGCATCATGCACTGAGACCTTTTCATTTTTAGTGTACAGAGTCATGAAATATTACCAGATTTGTAAATACTAATTAAAGTAGGTTATACTTTGTGAACCCAGGGTTAGAGACATGGACTACATTTTTACATTTTTGAAGAAAATGTGAGTGGTATATAGCCTGAGCAAAACTCGCCACCACAATGATTAAAGTCACCATGAAATAAAAATGGACTATATATATATATATATATATATATATATATATATATATATATATATATACATACACTACCGGTCAAAAGTTTAGGGTCGGTAAGATTTTTTATGTTTTTAAAAAAAGTCTTTTCTGCTCACCAAGGCTGCAATTTTTTGATAAAAAATACACAAAAAACACAGTAATATTGTGAAATATTATGACAATTAAAATGACTTTTTTATGTTAATATATATTAAAATGTAATTTATTCCTCTGAAAAAAAGCTGAATTTTCAGCATCATTACTCCAGTCTTCAGTGTCACATGATCCTTCACAAATCACTCTAATATGATGATTTTATGCTCCCAAAACATGATGATTATTATCCATGTTGAAAACAGTTTTTTACATTTTTATTTCAGGATTCTTTGATGAATAGAAAGTTCAAAACAACAGCATTTATTTAATTAGAATCTTTTCTAACATTATAAATGTCTTTACTGTAACTTTTGATCAATGTAACTCATCCTTGATGAATAGAAGTATTGATTTCTTATTTATTTCCCCCAAAAATAAAATACAAATTCTTACTGACCCCAAATTTTTTAAAGGGTGTTTAATGTAACAAAAGCTTTCCATTTCAGATAAAAGCTGTTCTTTTGAACTTTCTATTCATCAAAGAATCCTGAAATAAAAAATGTAAAAAACTGTTTTCAACATGGATAATAATCATACATGTTTATGGAGCATAAAATCATCATATTAGAGTGATTTGTGAAGGATCATGTGACACTGAAGACTGGAGTAATAATGCTGAAAATTCAGCTTTTTTCAGAGAAATAAATTACATTTTAATATATATTAACATAAATAAGTCATTTTAAATTGTCATAATATTTCACAATATTACTGTATTTTTGTGTATTTTTTTTTCAATGGAATATTGCCTATTTATTATAAATGATTTATTTGCGCTTATCATCACTTTTTTTAATCAAGTGTTTAATCATCTTTAATCATAAAACTTCTAAATCTCTTCTCTGATGAAATATTTACTGGCACTGTGAAAAGCTGTTGAAAGCAGATATCCATCACAATGGGGGAAAAACTTGCAACTTCAGTTTCGTGCCAACTTTTAGTCTTCTGGGCAGTGGCCAGGGCATTTGCATTTTACAACATTGTTGCATACTGACCAAAAGAACCCACATCCTCTTGTCCATAGAGTTCAGGCTCCTCTTTCAACTTCAAGTTTAATACCGCTGATTAACACGACGGTATCTTAGCTTTCCACTGTTGAGGTGCGGCCCTTTCTCTGCAAAATTTTGATTGTCCTTCCAATTGGAATCTGCGTGATTGGAAGCGTTCCCCAATCATCATTCTCAAGATGGTCACATGGATTCGCCGTGCCGACCAACAGAAAACTGCTGTCTTTTTTGTCTGCATCTGACACGTGACCACACCTTTGTTACATGCCACATAAAGTTACTGTTGTAAATACTAAATTATAATTACATGCAGCTAACCCTAAACCACACCCATGCCAACCATTTATATTCAATTATCACCCAGTATATTTACCACTTTTAACAACAAATTAATCACCACATAGTAACACTTTCACAACCCCACA
The DNA here is from genome assembly GCA_030378365.1 of Hybognathus amarus. Taxonomy (NCBI): domain Eukaryota; kingdom Metazoa; phylum Chordata; class Actinopteri; order Cypriniformes; family Leuciscidae; genus Hybognathus; species Hybognathus amarus. The sequence goes on along the minus strand of JAQIUQ010002966.1, from coordinate 304,461 downwards.
CATCCCTATTGTAAGTAACTTATTCAGAAATGAAAAAAACAATAAAACAAATATCATATATCATATTTTTGCTTGATACTGAGATTATTTTACTATCTAGCATATAACCAACTATAGGCAGCTAACTGAATGGAAAACTTAAATAAGACATTATCCTGGCAGCCTATTACAAGATTATGATGAAAATGGATTGCCAACTTTGAGGTTTTGTCAACTTACATTAGGAATAATCATTCAAATATGCCAAAGCAGGACTGATAACCAGGGGCGGAGTGGGACCCAAAAATCTACCGGGAAATTTCGTAGACCACCGGCCCTCGTCGCGGCATGATTTTAATAGCAGATAGCATTTACAGTTTTACTGATTTAAAAGGAACTTTGTGTGTACTATGCTGGAGTAAAGTTCATAAATGGACGTTCTTTCGCATAGGAATGTCTAAAACTATGTTGGGTGGACTCTGTTCCTCTAGGGGGGTTCGGGGGCATGCTCCCCGCAAGAAAATTTTGGACATTTTAAGGTTAAATGCATCAATCTCGTGCTCTCTGAGAGATCAAAATTAAGAGCTTCAACCCATGAACTGCTCGTTAAACAAAGAAAAAGCATTAATTTGTACCAGGACAATAAAGAGGGCTCAAACATATTTTTAGTTATGAGAGTCTCAGTCTGCATTGCATTATCAATGGTGTTTTAGGATGCCAAACAATTATTATAATAATGTAATAATGATTTATAATTATCCATATGACGTACTGTAAAATCCATTTAGCCTATAAATGTACTATGTAAATGAAAATGAGTATTTCAAAAGTATATTTTAACCTACATTACACTATAATATAGGAAAATTAAATACTTTTGTCCTAATTTCTTCACTTGCAAGAAATAAACCCTCAAGCTTTTATTTATAGGAGAAAACACCAGATGACCATGATCGCGTGAGCAAAGTAATCACGCAGCAAAAACAGGATGCTATTCTAATATCAGTTATTATAATGGCACAACGCCATATCATGGTTTCAATTTTAGTTCGTTGGCAAAATATAACACTAGAGACCTTAATGTTAGATTTTACATTTTACATCTTTACATATGTGTTGAACGCAAGTTCGAATCCGCCTTTGCCGAACTCTCTTCTTCTCTCCTTTTGGGAAAATGGAGAAGAAAGAGTTCGGCTAAAGGCGGATTTGAACTCGCGTTCAGCGGATCAAAAGCTGCTTTCAAACACTTACGCCCTAAGACCTACGCCACTGAAGCTGTTTCATGACGGGCGTCTTTTTGCACTTAGTGCAAATATATGCTCCGTTATAGAAGATGTAAAAAAATATTTAAAAAAAGTTTTCTTTCCCTAGCTTGGGCCCCAACTGCACATGGCGAACTTCCAATAAATACATTTTATCAGACCGGCCCTCGCGGCCTCGAAAGAATACCGGCCCACCGGGAAAACTCCCGACTCTCCCGATTGCCACTCCGCTACTGCTGATAACCTATTCTTATTGACAAGCATGTCACATAGAGGGAATGCAACCCAGAACGATAGACAGAATCATGGAATTTGTGTCTGTCTAAACGTTAAATGTAATCTTTTTGAAGTCTTATAAAACATCAGCTCAAACTAAAGGATCTCACGAGACTAAAAAGATCTGTATCAAAAAGTGCAGTCTGAAGCATATATAATAAACATCAAAGCATTGACAGGCCTGCACATCTTTCCTCTTTTCATTCATTCTTCTCTCTGAAGCTTGCGTAAGAGGCTGAAATGCAGAACTGAATATGGCCATTTTGCTAGCCTTAATATACAATTTATGATAAAAAAATGGATTAAATTAGAAAAAGGTAAAAACATTTTTAGTAGTGGTCTTAGTCCTATAGACGACACATATAACGGAATGTTATGTTTTTTTAAATGGGGGAAATATAAAATATCTTTCCTTGGACATGAAGCCATTTTTAACATTTATGTAGGCTACATTTAAGATGAGACAACGTATGCAGCTTCAACAATTTTTGTGCAGAGGTCATCCCTTTTATGACATCAGAGAGACTCAGAGTCCCTTGATGGGAAAACATGGAGCTTCTGCAACAGGAGAGAGCAAAGTGCCACTCAAACCCAAAGAGATTTATAGAGCATATTTAACACTAACATTTCTCAAAACAACAATAGCATAAAATTGCATGGTCGTTTTGCAGTTGGTTGGTTTCTTACTGCATATCAGAAGCGTGTCAATCCGTAACGGCTGTCTCAACTTCATTAATTTGTCTATATAGCGTTACGGAATACGGCAGGCAATGAGTTCTGGATGCGCTCGTAATCCCGTTGGATCAAGGCCAAGACACATATCACACAAATAAAACAGGAGCAGCCAATGGAAACAGGAGCCGTGCAAGTTCATAACCTTCTGTCCTCCATCACGCTGCCTCATATATCACAACAATGATTGGGTCATGCGGTAAACGAAGAGAAAACCACAGGACAGCCGTGGAACATCAATTGAATGACAGGGTTACCGTCACATTTTCAGTATTAAGATGGGAAAAATGTCTGTCTGGTGATGTCTTACTTTTGCGTGGGCAGCTCTGGCAGTTCACCCCAAACATTTATGGCACAGTTGACAGCTTTCCAGGCAGGAAGGATTGAGTTTGTGTGAGACAGTTCCAATCCGTCCGAACATCACGACTCAATTTGGAGAGCCGGTACTGTGTCACACTGCCAGAGTGAATCCATTCATTATGTGCAACTAATGGCTGTCTGAGCCATGTCAGTCATAAATTATGAAGCCCCCTTATCTCCTGTTCTTGCTGTATACAGAGTACATGTCCACCAAGTGCTGTAAAAGCACAGGTCAGATCCTGTTCTTGGGGAGTTGTATCATAACGTTCATACGGGATAATGTACAGTCATCGATTGCTATCGTTAATTAAAACTAAAACTATTCAACACATTATTATTAATGCTAATACAGCTGAAATAAAATAAAACAAATATTAGATGAAAAGCTGATAAATTAATAAAATAAATTTAAATAAGGAGGCAAAAAAAATCACAAAAGTTACACATTTCTAGGTTTGGAATGCAGAAGTTAAACTAGATGTAGACTACACGGTGAACCAAATAGCAAAAATCATTTTTGCGTTCTCATTTGCTCCTCAGCCTGACTTCGTCATACTCGTATTCTATTGAGAATATGAGCCTGAAACCGCTTCTTTGGGCTTTGATTATGTGTCTTAATCGAACCAGGAAAAAACAAAACTCTGCACTCAATTGGATAGTCAGTAGACCTACAACCAATCAGAGCAACGCAATACTTTGCATTTCACAGTCGTCAACAGAACTTACTTATTTTAGAAGTAAAATAACGAGTGTTGCTTCTTTTACTTGTTCCTTCAAGAGTGCGACCAAAGGAGAAACGACCACAGGCTTTTCATCACATCCCATCTTCTTAGCAACCGTCAGAGCCAGCGGATAAGTTACACTTGAAGGACGGCAAAGATATCTTTCTGATCGACAAATGCCTTGATTGCAGTTTTCTGTTTGTCTATTAAAATTTATGTGCTTTCGATTAATTTTATAACAGACACGATAACGGAATCTATGCATCTCAATTCTCCAGCTGCAGTCATCTCTGAGAGAAACTAGTTAAGCGCGCCGCTCTTTGAAAACGTGATGATTACGTCCCTGAAGATCACCTGTCCATTATCGTATAAAGCCCGCCCTGGCAATTTGATTGGCCTGAACGTTTTTTTGCCAGATCATAATTACTCCTCAATGGATTCAAGTCCAGACCGACTTCCGAACCAAAAAATGTTGTGGGCGGAGTCCAGTGAAATAAAAATAATCCCCTTTTGCTTAAAGAGGACCTATTATGCTGTTGTTTTTTTCCAACTTTCTTTAGCATGTGATGTTGCGGTTAAAGAATAAACAAGGTCTGCAAATTTACAAATTAGTTATTCTCTATATCAGTGTGCATTGTTTCTGAACTCCCTTATAAATATCTCCATTGTAGTCTTGAGTTTTTTTCTGGGAACGAAGACATCACAGTATTCCTCATTTAAATAATTCCTGTCCAAGGCATACGCAAAATATAGTGTGCAAGAGCTGGTTAAGATCGTAGTGTTTAAAGAATTATGGTAAGGGGCGTGACATTTACCAAACCTGCTCGAAGCGGTTGAGCAATCACAATACACTGATCCAGTTGACCAATCAGAGCGCTTTGCGCTTTTTGGAAGGAGGGGCTTCATAGAGACAGGAACGTAACAGAAGCGTTATCGACCAACACATTCTCACCCCAACTCGTCACCTTTGACCAAGCTTCAATATCTGACGCTTTGGGCGCCCTTTGGCGTCAGTTCATGACGCGATCCTACAGCGTCATCTAACTGACGCTTTCCTTTAGCGTCAGTTGGATGACGCGGTTAGGTTTAGGTCTGGGGTAGGGTAGGGTTACACGCGATCCTAGGGCGTCATGGACTGACGCTAGAGGGCGCCCCAAAGCGTCAGATATTGAAGCTTGGTCAAATGCTTCCCAAGGCGTCAGTAAGGTGACGCCTTGGGCGTGAGAATGCCTTGTATCGACAGACTGGGAAGGGAGGAGCTACAACAATGTCAAATATGTGGAAAATACGTTTTTTTTTAAGCTACACTGTATGATTTTTACCCCCATCTAGCGGTGAAAAGGTATATGACCATCCAGTGAATATTAGTTTCTGTTCCTCTCAATTCCGATTTCGTTTTAACTCCTACGGTGGCCAATGTAGTCCAAGATTAACCTGGCTTCCAGTTCGACCTCGTCCATGAGTGTAAACAAACGTAAACGCGAAAGGCGAAGCTTGAATTAACGGTTATGTCCCTCTTTGGCTAATGTACTTTTAAGATGGAGGGGCAACATGGCGACCGACATTAGAACCCCTTACCCGTATGTATTTTCAATGGCATATTATACACTCACGACAATACTTTATTACTTGAACGAAGTAAAATATATTAAAGAGCACATATATTTTTGAAAGAACTAAGTGTTTTTAGCTAAAAATAAAGTAAAAGAGTTACACAGTGTAGCTTTAACATTGAAAAATTAAAAGAAAACCTATTGTAGACCCCAAAAACAAAATGAACACAGTGGTATTGGGGTTGCTGCTTTAATTGCAAACAAATACTTGTGTCTTTCACTATCTCTTCCGTCCATTCACAGCGCTGGACTTTGGGGACACAATATAAGAAGTGTTGAATGAATGTGTGTTTGATGCAGCTTCCTGTCCACCTCCATGCATTATCAGCCAGCAGGATCATGTTACATGATGCACATCCCCCACAACAACAGCATTCACTTCAGAATATATATTCCAAAGGAGTTTGGTAGCACTTTCTCCACATATTTAAATGAATAGGCTAATCTTTTGTATTCCATAGACATATAGGCTACGATCATGACGTCTGCAATGTCACGGGAAGATTGAGCTATGACATTTTATCATTAAAAAATACAAATAAAAAAATAAAAGCAACATGCATGGAGAATTATTCACAATAAGCTTTAAGATGCATTTAGAAAATAGAGGATGAATTTTCATTTAATGCCGACTTTAGTACAATCATCATTATCAGATAAACGCAGAATATTGACCTTGTAGATTTCTGTTTTAGGAATGTTAACTCCCTAGTCCACAAAAACATTATCTTAGAATTAAATATTGCTCATATATGGTTCAATCAACACTGCTAAATGGGATTATTTATGCGGCACACTGAACGGCACCATTAGAATTATGTTCAAACTTCAATACATTTGTATTGAAAATGTATTGCTGCATTGCATTTGCATTGTTCAGTTGTTAAATGTTCTTGTGATTGATTGTTTTTGCTTTGATTGCTCTGAAACAATTTATTTGATCTCTCGTCTTCATTTTGTCTTGATCATCCTACCTAGTTTGCCTTGACTGGAGTCTTCTTGAAAACAAATCTACCTCAGGTCAACATCCATGCAATTAGAAATGACGGCCACAGCCAATTTATTAGAGCAAATGTCTCATTTCACCTGTAAAATCAATCAGGCACAGCCTACAGTTTAACACAGCTGCTGCAAAACTAGATCACAAGCAACAGAAGGGATAGAGGTGGGAGATCAAGGGAAAGAGAGAGAGATAAAATCAGGAAGTGATGAATGAGGGAGAGGAAATCAGAGATGGATGACGTAGATGAAAAGAGGAAGCGAGTGAGATACGTCCTCCAGGCATGTGCCTGAACAGCTGTTGCAGTGTTAGCTTTGTTGGCGGCGGCGTTTCATGCGGTTGTCCTTCTCTAAGCAGAAAAAATAAAATAATAATCTAATTAAAAAGAAGTTTATAATTTTTAAACAAAATGCCAAAATAAAATGTTATACACAGACACTGAGCTTCCTGCATGAATACCCAAATGGATTCATATCATTAGTGAAAAGAAGGAATGGGGAGATGTAGGGAAATAAATAAAGAAAGGAAAACTGAGAGATGGCTGACCCTGACACTGAAGACGGGCTCTGCCATGCAGCTCAAATATATCACAGTTAGCCATCTGTGCTTCTGTCTCTCTCTTGCTCTTGGCTAATCAGCTACACAAGACAGACGAACTGAACTAAAGTCAGCAGGGACAGGATGTTATAGTTCATATCAGCTCTATGACTGTCATTCACCCTCTGCCCACACATGCCTTCATCCTGGGCGAGTCTCGTGATCTCCTTCCACTGGACAGGCCAGTATCTACAATGTTGCCATTTAAAATTCCACATTAAGCAGGCAACACTAACTATACCAAAGTATCCTGAAAAATGACCTATCATGGCTTTTACAAAAATATTAAGCATCATAACGATTCTGAACATGGATAATAATAAGAACAATTTGAGGTTGTGCATGATTTATGAAGAATCATGTGAAACTGAAGTCTGGCTGCTGAAAATTCAGCTCTGTCACCAAAGGAATAAATTACTTATTTGCAATTGTAATAATAATTCGCAATATTTTTATTTTGTATTATAAAATCAAATCAGTAGTTTGAAAACGTGAGACGCAATTCCTATTTTTACTGCATTTTCAAGAGCAACAAAAAAAGACAGATCCCAAACTTTTGAAAAGTGTATATATTTTAATTATATTGTTACTGAACAATAATCTTTTAGATGTAAAATTTTACTTTACAAATGTAAAAAAAAACTATTTAAAAAAAGAAATCTATTTCAAAAACCACCCAGAATGCCTTAATGTGGAATTTTAAATGGCAACATTGTAGATACTGGCCTGATACATTGACTTTGGAGCTTCATGATTGGCAGCTGCCAAGCCACTCCCTAGCAACCAAACAGAGTACCCTAGCAACCATTTTGCAACAGCTGTATCTCAGCATCAGAACATTGTATCGCGATGGGGTTGGGTTTTTTGACTCATGCTAGCACACAGAACTTTCAAAATGCTAAACATGCTAGCTGTGAATGGCTACATGCTAATATTGATCAGCTAAGTGCTAAATCATGCCATGAACATTATAAAAACTCTATAGTAACTATATGTGAACACTACCAATCACCTAGTAACAACATAGCAACCACCCAGAATACCATAGCAACCACCTAGCAACACCATAGCAACCACCCAGAATACCCTAGCAACCACCTAGCAACACCATAACAATCACCCAGAACACCTAGCAACCGCCTAGCAACACCATAGCAACCACCCAAAACACCCTTGCAACTGCCTAGCAACACCCTAGCAACCACCTAGCAACCACCTAGCAACCATCCAGAACACCTTAGCAACACCCTAGCAACCACTCAGAACACCCTAGCAACCACCTAGCAACACCCTAGCAACCACCCAGAACACCCTAGCAACACCATAGCAACCACCCAGAACACCCTAGCAACCACCTAGCAACACCATAGCAACCACCCAGAACACCCTAGCAACTGCCTCAGCAACCGCCTAGCAACACCCTAGCAACCGCCTAGCAACCATCCAGAACACCTTAGCAAAACCCTAGCAACCACCTAGCAACCGCCTAGCAACCATCCAGAACACCCTAGCAACCACCCAGAACACCCTCAGCAACCGGGTGGTGAGTTTTGCCACTGCAAGCACCACTTCACATTTTCTTCTGGAAAGAAAAACATTCTAGGGGAGAAACGGCGTTTTAAGTTCTCTCTTGACGATTCTGATTGGCTTGCATGGCTTTATCCTTCTCCCTACACTGCCGCCAATAGGTTTGGCATAGTTATGATGGCGCTCGACAGCATATTTATGTGGGTGTGTGAACGATGTTGTTTTTGACAACGGAGAGGGGATAATATTCGTTTCGCTAAATACCCGGCTTTGTATAAACGTGGCCTAAACTTCCATATTCAATAGCTGACCCATCTTCTCTGTGGCCCCTATCACTGGATGTATGGGCCATTTATGAAACCAATTATATGCGGCTTTTCTTGATTAATCGTGACCCTGTTGGAAAATATTGTGATTCTGTGTCTGGAAAATATGATACTAGCCTGTGACCTTGCATACCTCCCTCTGGCAGTGGCAGTGTTTCCTCCTGCATTGATTTTCATTTCAGTGCCGCGTTATTTGGGCTCCTGCTAATAGTCTGGAGTCACTGCCAAAATGAGAAGGAGCCAAGACTCCACACCTCACAGACATCTATCATTCAGTATTTAAAAAGTAGATGAAATAGGAAACAAGATAATTAGAACAATCCAGTAACACTGCAGCTTATCTACATAGGGTCAATAAGGAAACTGGTATATTTCTGTTGAGAGTGCTGTTGCCTCCTCCAAATTCAAATTCAGAAAAAAGTTCTGCTCCGAACCCCAATCAAGTTACTGGGATTTTCATGGGCCGACTGATTCAAGCTGATAGAGGAGCAACTTTGACTGAAATAACCACTCATTACAACCGAGGTATGCAGCAAAACATTTGTGAAGCCACAACACACACAACCTTGAGGCGGATGGGCTACAACAGCAGAAGACCCTACCGGGTACCACTCATCTCCACTATAAATAGGAAAAAGAGGCTAAAATTTGCAAGAGCTCACCAAAATTGGACAGTTGAATACTGAATAAATGTTGCCTGGTCTGATGAGTCTCGATTTCTGTTGAGACATTCAGATGGTAGAGTCAGAATTTGGCGTAAACAGAATGAGAACATGGATCCATCATGCCTTGTTACCACTGTGCATGCTGGTGGTGGTGGTGTAATGGTGTGGGGATGTTTTCTTGGCACACTTTAGGCCCATTGGTACCAATTGGGCATCGTTCAAATGCCACAGCCTACCTGAGACATTGTTTCTGACCATGTCCATCCCTTTATGGCCACCATGTACCCAGCCTCTGATGGCTACTTCCAGCAGGATAATGCACCATGTCACAAAGCTCGAATCATTTCAACTTGGTTTCTTTAACATGACAATGAGTTCACTGTACTAAAATGGCCCCCACAGTCACCAGATCTCAACCCAATAGAGCGTCTTTGGGATGTGGTGGAAACGGAGCTTCGTGCCCTGGATGTGCATCCCACAAATCTCCATCAACTGCAAGATGCTATCCTATCAATATGGGCCAACATTTCTAAAGAATGCTTTCAGCACCTTGTTGAATCAATGCCATACAGATTTAAGGCAGTTCTGAAGGCCAAAGGGGGTCAAACACAGTTATAGTATGGTGATCCTAATAATCCTTTAGGTGAGTGTACAGAAAGATAAGTATATACTGCCACCTCATGGCTGAAGCTTCTGTGACAACAAGTTTACCTCCCTGGTTGTACCCCTGAAATTCATTTATCACAAAACATTTTAATTGGTCAGAATGTACAAGACTGCTTGACCATATATAAAACTGGATAGGCATTTCTTCCTGCTGACTAAATAAATATTTCCATTCTCTAAGCATTTATTGAACTAACGACTCCCAGGCTACAGCAAAGAGTCTACCTTTTTAATTCAAGGTGCAATCAGTATTGTTTCAGACATAAATGACTAGTACTATTGAAAAAAGATGTGTTTAAGATGATGTATAGGCTAATCCATGAGATGAACACTGCACATGTTAGTAGTCTGCAAGTCGGGTCATGCCCAGCCGAACTCTACTCACTCAATCCATCGGTAAACAACAAGTCAGTGATTGGACAAGATTTGAAATGAAATGCCTCATTAACAAAAACACATAAACAATAAATAAGGCCAGCACTAAATTATAAAAACATTTGACACAGAGAGCATACGTTTTCCGTATTTCTAATTTATTTTTTTACTTTAAGTTCTAAAACTTTGAAAAACTTTCATCACAAATCATGAAGAAGTAAAGGGTTTGCATTCCTTATATTTAAATATATGAATGTACCCTATTATGATGTTCACAAGATCAATGATATCCCAAAAAACACATTGCAGAGATCCAATTCTAATTCCAATTAGAATTTTTAGAATGTCCCGCCCCAACTGAAAAAATAAATATTACTAATATTTTATATATTACTAAAAATATCCCGCCCCCAGGTGTAGCTGTTTGCATGTGCCACATTCAACTTGATCGTGCTCCGTAGTTTAACACTTTCCAGTAATTTCCAGGACACTGAGGTAATTTCCCCATTATACATAGTGAAATTCTACATTCCAGAAGGGAACCATACAGATAATACTAACTGCCTTACCTGACGTCTTGAGCGTATCGTAGTATGACATTGTCCTTGAAATGCAAGAAGACGTCGAATTAAATTGCTTTGGAAGTTAAAATACGTTCTTACAACTAGTAGACAGACCAGTAAACAATGACAGTGGTGCGCCAATGTTTGTTTGGGGGCGGATGTAGCCGATTACGTCATTACGTGACTCAAATCAGTGCAAAGTTATGATTTTTATTTCTCTTGCATGGTATGAATGTTAAAAATAAATACATATTTGTGTAAAACATAACCCTAAAGTCTGTTTGTTTGATAGTGAGAAAAATTACTAATCACATTCAATGCAAACCAGCATTGCAAAAAAAGAAAAGAAATAGAGAAAACAAAATATCTGAATTCTGTTCTTTAATAACAACACACACGCACGCGTAGGCACGCACACACACACACACACACACTGCTGATTTCCATGAGTATAGTGCATGAATATAAATTAGGCCTAACTATAATGGAGCTCCATTCATTGTGCATTGCACCGCGTGCATATCAACAGTAGAGGGCGGCAACACACCATCTCTCACCCACATTAAAAACACACTGTTGTCAGGGCCTGCATCACAAGCTTTCTATGATGGTTTCTTATTTACAAATATGTAAATACATTTTGAATAAAGTGGACAAGGCGTATGAAAAAAAAAAACTGTCAGCAATAATTGCACAAGATTTTATACCATTCAGAAATAACTTTGTATAGGCTACACACAATCTATTTACTCAGTTTCATTTTATTCCACTTGCTGTTTTCTGCAGCTATGCAGTCCGTGATGTTCCTGTTAAGTAAAGGAATGAACCTGAAGAAAAGGTGGGGATGGTCACAGGTGACTATCATTACTGATGATAATTATCATCCGTCTGCACCTGCTGCCACGCACTCATTAAGTCTCTATATGCAAACTAGACGTCTGCTGCCCAGTAAAACAAGTCCTCCTTGTTATTATGTTTGCTTTAATTAAGTTAATGAACAACCAGGATGCTGAAACTGTCCTGAAGAAGTGACTCACAAGTTTAGAGGAGGCGCATGGATTTTGCTTTGTTTGTGAAAATTTCTTAAATTCAGCAGAACAGAAAAAAGAAAAGGAAATAAATGCAAACTAAAACACAAAGAAAGCTGACAATGCATATTATAGAGAAACAATTTTAGCATTATCGCTTTATCATATTAATGGACTATATTTCAGTTTCATGTCTTTTAAAGTAACACAGTTGTGAGAAATGAACTTTGTTTGCAGTCATGATGCTTGCTTTTAATTCTGAAAATTACTGGCAAGTATAAGCAAGCCTGATAATTGACCAAAGAACAAGATTTCTTTTTTTAGCAAGTGATGTGTTGGCATTTCACATTCAATTCTGCATTATCAAATTCTGTCCTTATTTTAATTTTGCAGAATTGAATGCAAAATTAGTTAAAATGCAACAAGAACAAATAAACTATTACAGCTGAGGTCTGTCTAAGGCATTGTTGGGGTCGTGGCCAAAAGTTCTTTCACATGGATATGTTGTGTATGCCATGCAAATAGGTGTTTGAGTTTTATAGTGTTTTATTTAAAATCAACGTTGTAGAGATTAGTGGTTCTTATGACATAAATTGATGCTAAGTTATAGTTGTGAGTACTTGAGACCTGTTTCGGTCCCACTTTATATTAAGTGGCTTTAAGTACTGTGTACTTACATCGAAAATAAGTACAATGTATTATTGTGGTCCTGTTGTATTGTAAAACACTTTTGCTGCTATTGAGGTATGATACGGGTAAGGTTAGGGACAGGTGTGGTGGTATGGGTTGGTTTAAGGGTGGGTTAAGGTGCAAGGGTAGGGTCAACAGTGTAATTACAAATGCAATTACATAAATTAATTACAGCTGTAATTACATGCAGGTATTTTTAAAATGTAAGTACAATGTAAAAACATGTATGTACACAATAAGTCCATTGTATCAAATTATTAATTTCAATGTAAGTACATAGTACTTAAAGCCACTTAATATAAAGTGGGCCCGTATAATATATGCAATTGTTTTATCATGTTTTATTTGAAATCATGTGGATTAGGGTTCCTTAAGTGGGTTCCATTTGAAGGTTTGCTCCATGTTATGATGTCATGGATTGTAGGTCCTAGGCTTGACTTAATATCATAGTCGATCTTGCATGAAAACATCTGTGCCATGTTGAAATAAACGGGATGAAAATTAGCTGGAATTTACTTAATGTTAATTAGCAGCCTCTTAAACACAGCTCACGGTATACACAAGATCAAATTTGGATTACCGTACTCACTTTACTCTGTATTATTAAGTAGGCTGTAGGCTGTTTAACTAATATTACAGGACTGAACATAAATAAATCAATTACTGCATCTACTTACCTGCTAATGAACTGTGATAAAAATACTTATTTTTTAGTGCAAGACAACACTAAATGGCAGTTTTGATGTGTGTGTGTGTGTACTTACAGTCTATTACCTACTGAACTATATTTTGGGGGTCAAATTTGTATATCCAGAAGTGACCAAAACCTGACAAAAATCTCCAGGGACATCCTCATTTGTAATTTTTTTTTTTTTTTTTTTTTTTTTTTTTTTACAACAGTACATTTGTACAAAATGTACAAATGCAGAAAAAGTTGTGTGATGGGAAGGTTTAGTGTAAATAAGGGATAGAATATACAGTTTGTAAAGTTTAAAACAAACAATTATGTCTATGAGGAGTCCCCATTTAGATAGTTAGTAACCGTGTTTGTGAGTGTGTGTGTGTGTGTGTGTGTGTGTGTGTGTGTGTGTGTGTGTGTGTGTGTGTGTGTGTGTGTGTGTGTGTGTGTGTGTGTGTGAGAGAGAGAGATAGAGAGAGAGCAAATGTCCTGGCAGAGGAGGGCTCCATTCTGAAGATTTGTACCATGAGACTCTGCAGCTTTTAGAAACATGTGGAAGCAATTCCTTTGTTTTACAGCCAGAGTGCATGGGCAGAAAGAGCCCAGACTGGACTGCTGCATGTCAGGAGGCCTTAGGATCAGGTTACTGTGACAACCCTGACATGAATTGTGTGTATGTGTGTGTGTGTGTGTGTGTGTGTGTGTGTATGAGCTCTGCTGGGTAAGTGGTTAGGCTCAGGGAAAACTGATCCCCTCTTCTAGATTCTGGTCCTTTTCATAGTTGGTGATCTGTTTGTGTGAAGTCAGGCCAAAGAGGCAGAGTCACTGCGAGAGGACAAACCTTTCACCCTTTCCTCTGCTGTTCTCATCTATCACACTCTCTTGACGTTTTGGACTTGCAGAATTGCCCAAAAAATAATGTCTACAGTACAATATGTGATCTGGTAGGCCTATGTTTAGTTCACCCAAACACAATACGTAAAAAGCACGTAAAATTCAACAAGACTTAGCAAACCAGGAAAGAAGGCAATGCTCTCTTGATTTAGGTTTGTTCGTTAGCATAAAATTAGCTTTAACCAAGCGCTGTATTTGTTTGACCACATGGTTGCACCCATATTGTATTATGGATCTGAGATATGGGGCTTTGAACCAGTGGAGTGTATTGAGAATGTGAGTTATCCTTCTGTAAAAGACTCAGATGTATCAGTATGGGTGGCTGTTCAGGGTGACCTGGGTAGATTTGCATTGTCTACTTCTTCTATGAAAAGGTGCATCATGTACTGGATAAAATTAGTGTCCATATCTACAGAAGCGTATTGCATTCACTTGAGGAAACAAAATCTACTCAGTTTTTCTGAATTAACAAGTTAATTATCTCAGAATTACAAGATAATTTTTCAAGGAAAATTTTTTGCTCTGTTTTTCTGAATTAACGAGATAATCAAGTCTTTAATTCAGAAAAACAGAGCAAAAACTTTTTTCCATAAAAAATTATCTCATAATTCTGAGATAATTAACTTGTTAATTCAGAAAAACAGAACAAAAACTTTTTTCAATGAAAAATTATCTCGTAATTCTGAGATAATTAACTCATTAATTCAGAAAAACAGAGCAAAACAATTTTTTCCATGAAAAATTATCTCGTAATTCTGAGATGATTAACTCATTAATTCAGAAAAACAGAGCAAAACTATTTTCTTCCATGAAAAATTCTCATAATTCTGAGATAAATAACTCGTTAATTCAGAAAAACAGAGCAAAAACTTTTTTCCATGAAAAACTATCTCGTAATTCTGAGATAATTAACTAGTTAATTCAGAAAAACAGAGCAAAAACTTTTTCCATGAAAAATTATCTCATAATTCTGAGATAATTAACTCGTTAATTCAGAAAATCAGAGCAAAAACTTTTTTTCATGAAAAATTATCTCGTAATTCTGAGATAATTAACTCAGTTAATTCAGAAAAACAGAGCAAAACACTTTTTTCCATGAACAATTATCTCATAATTCTGAGATAATTAACTAGTTAATTCAGAAAAACAGAGCAAAAACTTTTCCATTAAAAATAATCTTGTAATTCTGAGATAATTAACTCATTAATTCAGAAAAACAGAGCAAAAACTTTTTTCCATGAAAAATTATCTCGTAATTCTGAGATAATTAACTCATTAATTCAGAAAAAAAAACAGTGTAGATTTTTTATCTTCAAGTGAATGCAATAGGCTTTCTGTCCATGTCCAATTACTGGTATCCACATTTTTTTATAATATGCTTCATTCAGTTAGATGAAAGTAGAATCTGTTTCCTGCATTCAAGTTCTATTGTATCTCAACAGTTACTCTAGTGCTTGGGAATGCTCAAAGTCTATTGATTATATTTAAAGTCTATCTGATTCTGAATCAAACTATTGAGAGAGAAAGCACAAAATGCATGGTACACATCAGTTTTAGATAACACGAAGATGAATATATATTCTCAATGCAAGTCAATGGTGGTACGAGAGAACTACATTGCATCTATAAACATTCATTTACGATCTCTGTTATTGTTCAGATACTCAGGTCACTGTTTAGCTATAGAGATGGGTAGATGGAACAATATACCTATGGCAGAGAGAATCTGTAGTTATTGTACATGAACTAATACCTCTGTGAGTGAAGACGAGAAGCATTTCTTGTATGATTGTTATTTGTACATGGATCTGCGTAAGAAATATTTGAGTGATCTCACACTTGTGGGTGATGTTTGTGTTGATGTGTCACAGGTCTGTGAGTCGAAGCATGCATGCAGATTGACATTGTATATATATCATGGAATGAAAAAAGGAGCATCTGTCATGCTACAGGCCTGGATCCACTTCCAGTATATGGAAAAGAGTGGATAGTACATTCATCAACATTTCTCCATAGGTTATAACTTTTAGTTTTGTTCTTATAAAGGGCAATAGTATGAATTTCCTCAAGTGTACAAATACAGTGCAGCCTCTGTTATTAATGCAATAATTATGCATCAGGGTGTAGAGCTGAGGGAATTTGCGTAAGATTAATGAAGGTCACTACTATTCCCAGATGTTTTCTCATAATTAAAGCTTTGTTTATCACGAAACCCAGCCACATAAAGAGCAAAATATGCATGGTAATTATTCATAATGCTTACTAATTCAAGTGTAGCCACCTCGGTTTGCACCTAATTAATCATGCTAATGTCTTGAATAAATCTGCATAATTACTCGTGGTCACCTGTTGCAATTGGTGACCGCCGCAAAGTTCATGCGTGTCAATGATATTAAAGTGACAATTTGAATATTCATAGATTAATGAATATTGTGTTGTTGAATGCAACCTGTGCTGATGCTGTCAACAGAAGCCTTGAGCGTCCACAAGACAGTATTCGGGAAATTTCCCAGGGTGCTTGCACTTAGGGCCGAGATGGCATTGGTGTGCATATGATTTACTCTGGAAATGCGTATCCTTAGAGGCTCAATGAAACCAACAGCATGAACAGAAAATTGTAAATGGAGCAAGAGCTTATTCTATTCTCTTCAGTGTGATCTGCTGTACGATAACCATGTCGAATTGATATGAATGGCTAAAATATACCATGCCCCATGTCAAAATAAAAACTGAACAGGTTGGCGTTCCTAAAGGGTTATTCACCACTGACCAAATGGGCTTTCTAAAAAAATGGCTGCACTGCCCATTACGTGTTCAGTCAATAGTATTTCATCGCCATCTAGTGGCCTGGCAGCAGAATACAGCATTTTTAGTCGTCGTCTGTACGCGGAAACTCAAAGGAAAAACCTCTCTGTTTTAAGCATTTCATTTTCATGTAAATTTTCATGTACCCTCAGTCTGCTCCTGTTGGATAGACTCGCTCAAAGTCAAATACCACATTGCTTTAGAAGGAAATACGTTTTAGCAAAGGTTTAGTCACAATGTTGTTGACTTGTCTTTTTCCTGAGTACAAGAATTCAAAGAGTAAATGTTTAGTAGGACCAGAGTGGCTAAAGGCTCTAAATAACCAACAGTAGGCCAAACAGATCGGAAAGAAAACCCTAAAAGAAACTGCCGCTCAATCAGTTAATTTGGACTGGGAAAGAGGAGAAACTTCTGGCCAACCGCCTCAAACAAAACACTGTTGTGTGCTGGTAAGAAGGCTGTTGTAGTGTTCCATTTTTTAGCATAATGATACTATTTACAGTGATAAACATGTATTCTTACAATAACTGTTCAGTTAATAACCCTCTGTTCAATTCGACGGTCTGTGGCAGGGATACAAAAAAACGTAAACATAATCTGTGGCGGGGATACAAAAACGTAAATATAATCTGTGGTGGCGGATACAAAAACGTAAATATAATCTGTGGCGGGGATACAAAAACGTAAATATAATCTGTGGCGGGGATACAAAAACGTAAATATAATCTGTGGCGGGGATACAAAAACGTAAATATAATCTGTGGCGGGGATACAAAAACGTAAACATAATCTGTGGCGGGGATACAAAAACGTAAATATAATCTGTGGCGGGGATACAAAAACGTAAATATAATCTGTGGCGGGGATACAAAAAGTAAATATAATCTGTGGCGGGGATACAAAAACGTAAATATAATCTGTGGCGGGGATACAAAAACGTAAATATAATCTGTGGCGGGGATACAAAAACGTAAATATAATCTGTGGCGGGGATACAAAAACGTAAATATAATCTGTGGCGGGGATACAAAAACGTAAATATAATCTGTGGCGGGGATACAAAAACGTAAATATAATCTGTGGCGGGGATACAAAAAACGTAAATATAATCTGTGGTGGGGATACAAAAACGTAAATATAATCTGTGGCGGGGATACAAAAACGTAAATATAATCTGTGGCGGGGATACAAAAACGTAAATATAATCTGTGACGGGGATACAAAAAACATAAATATAATCTGTGGCGGGGATACAAAACGTAAATATAATCTGTGGCGGGGATACAAAAACGTAAATATAATCTGTGGCGGGGATACAAAAACGTAAATATAATCCGTGGTGGGGATACAAAAACGTAAATATAATCTGTGGGGGGATACAAAAACGTAAATATAATCTGTGGCGGCAGATCAAAAACGTAACTATAATCTGTGGCGGGGATACAAAAACGTAAACATAATCTGTGGTGGCGGATACAAAAACGTAACTATAATCTGTGGTGGGGATACAAAAACGTAAACATAATCTGTGGCGGGGATACAAAACGTAACTATAATCTGTGGCGGGGATACAAAAACGTAAACATAATCTGTGCCGGCGGATACAAAAACGTAACTATAATCTGTGGCGGGGATACAAAAACGTAATTATAATCTGTGGCGGGGATACAAAAACGTAAACATAATCCGTGGCGGCAGATACAAAACGTAAATATAATCTGTAGCGGGGATACAAAAATGTAAATATAATCTGTGGCGGGGATACAAAAACATAAATATAATCTGTGGCGGCGATACAAAAACGTAACTATAATCTGTGGCGGGATACAAAAACGTAACTATAATCTGTGGCGGGGATACAAAAACGTAAATATAATCTGTGGCGGGGATACAAAAACGTAAATATAATCTGTGCGGGGATACAAAAACGTAAATATAATCTGTGGCAGGGATACAAAAAACATAAATATAAGTGGCGGGGATACAAAAACGTAAATATAATCTGTGGTGGGGATACAAAAACGTAAATATAATCTGTGGCGGGGATACAAAAACGTAAATATAATCTGTGGCGGGGATACAAAAACGTAAATATAATCTGTGGCGGGGATACAAAAACATAAATATAATCTGTGGCGGGGATACAAAAAACATAAATATAAGTGGCGGGGATACAAAAACGTAAATATAATCTGTGGTGGGGATACAAAAACGTAAATATAATCTGTGGCGGGGATACAAAAACGTAAAATATAATCCGTGGCGGGATACAAAAACGTAAATCTAATCTGTGGCGGGGATACAAAAACGTAAATATAATCTGTGGCGGGGATACAAAAACATAAATATAATCTGTGGTGGGGATACAAAAACGTAAACATAATCTGTGGCGGGGATACAAAAAACGTAAATATAATCGTAGTTTTTACACAAACCCTGGAGCGGTCAAAAGTCTACTGGAGAATGCATTTTGGCATTTTTTTTTTTTACTGATGTGTTTTGGACCGTGCTCTCTTACACCACAACATCAGAATGCATTTGTCCAAACCCTTAAACTCACTCTTGGCCCATTTGATATATTCATTATTGATCATCGAAGTCATTGGAGTGTGGCTGGAAGTCGGTCATATTTTCAGTGGGGAAAAAGCTTGCATTTGTCATGCTAGAAATGAATTATGAATAAAGCAGCAGAGGTCTTCATAGACAGCACAGCAGAGTATCATCATGCAAATGGAAGAACATGAAATTCGGTCCATCTTATTTTCGATTATGACCTGCTTTTGAAAAGGATGAAATCATTTCGTACAGGAGGACAGGCAGAATCCTGATCGCACATAATTACGTCAAACACATCCGCGGTCTTGATCCCTCTCCAGATGAAAAGGAGAGTTTTCAGAGTGGAGGGCATGGGGAAAATGATGGAGGGTTGGATGGTTAAAAAAGGAGAGAAGATGAAAAGTGTTTTTTGAAGTGGCTTTCTGCATTAACCTCCTCTCCCTGAACCCTCTGGATCAAGCCATTCTACCTTGACCAACACTAACCTCTCAAAGCAAAAACATAGACACATGTACACACTCCGTCCCACGCTGTTCACAAGACAGGATCATTTGTCTGATTTTATCACCGAGGCTATGTTCAGAATGGAGTGCTTTCTAGCTTTTTTATATCAACATGCTTATATTTCATATGGAATGCTCCTAATAATTTGATCACTTTCTTGACTAAGTTTTTGACTGGACTACCAAACGTTAAGATATTTCATCCAAAATTCAATAATAATAAATATCCTTTGATAACAGCCACTCACATGCAACGTAATGATGTCATGCAAATGTTTCCTTTCAAACAAAGCCAGAAAACTCTCAACGTAATATACAGTGCACACAAATCTGAATAAATAAATAAATAAATAAATGTTATAGGATTTACTTTTGTATTCAAACATTGCTAGTGATTTCCAAAGATAACAAAGAAACTGTGAATGAAAGATGAACATTTTAAGGAAAAAGACTGAAATATCAAAGATTTAAAAGTCAAGAAGATGCATTGTAAAAACACTTGCATTTCAGAAACATATCATTTGAATAAACAAGACATAAATGACCTTAAACAAGAGGACGAACATTAACTGAAATGTCAGCTTCATGAATGTACAATAATGGTCGATAAGTTCTTTGACATAAAAACATGACTGATTTATATGGCATACGCAGACTCACAAACAAATGCATGTTTCGTCTTACAAAGCAGTGTGGCGAAATCTATCTATTCCTGTATGAAACATATGTTTTTACAGTGTATATGCAGCAGAAATATTAAATGTGATATGATATGAGCTCAACAACTGTAAATGGGCAGACAAAGAACAGTTTTTAAGTACATTGAACTTGTGCATTTGGAGTTGCAATGGAACCATGTTTCTTTCTGACTTTCATTCATTAATTCCACACATCTTGTTTCTGTGATGTGTCCTGTGTATTTGTGTGTGTGTATACTGTCTGTGTATATGCTTAGTGAGTGAGTCTTGGGTGAATGGACGATATCTTTCACGGCTGTTTGACAAACACCCAATCACATGAACATTGCCCACAGCCATTAGAGATATCAGCACATCAGCCCCCACTAAGGTGACTATTCATCCTCTCTCTCTCTCGGCCCATCTTCGCTCTCTCCATCTTGTCCTCTTTCACCCTGTCTTCATGTGCCTCAGGCTTTCATTCCATGAATGTCACACAGTGTCTCAGCCTGTGGAAAATTAGTCTTTTGGGATTCATAACTGATGTCAGCTTTCCAGATTCCATAACGCTCAAAGCTCAAGATATGATCTGACCAACCTCTGGTCCAGTAGAGTGCTAACAGCATGGCATGACCACAATGAACTGTTTTTTTAGGTGCTAAAACATCAACCACAGAAGTCCCTTCAAGTCACCTAAATATTAAAGTCTCGAACAGATTGATACAGAGAAAAAAATTACACCAGGATAACTGTTAACTGTGTATAGTCAGGAAGTCTTTATAGAATCGTTTCAGACTCTCTGAAAAAAGAGGTGATGCAATGTATATAATGAAACAATTTAAGTGTTTATTTCCTCCTTAGATGAAACTTAAAATGGACTGCATTTATATAGCACTTTCACAGACCCAATAGCCACCTTTACAGTTTGCCTCACATTCACCCATTCACTCAGTCACTCATACACCAATGGCGGTGTCAGCCTTCCGTGTCCAAGCTAAGCTGGGGTTAGGTGTCTTGCTCATGGACACCTCGACACTTGGTCAGGTGGAACTGGGGATTGAACCACCAACTTTCTAGTTTGTAGACAAACAACATGAACCACTGAGCCACTGCTGCCCCAATAACATAGCGTAATAGGTACACTTTAAGAGTTTGCATTCTTTAAACACGCTACATATTCAACGCATTCTCATCCTTTATCGTCATATAGAACGCTATATGACAAAACGGCGCTATACTACGCACATGGCATCCGTTATCATTAATATAACACGCGCTGTGATGGTTAGGTTTAGGTGTGGGGTAGGGTAGTCTCATATTACCCTAAAGGATTTATTCTGATTCAGATTCATTTTATTTAAATAGGGACAATGCACAGGTTAACATTAACCTTGTTTAAAAAACAAAGAGAGATGCATTGTGCCAGGTTGTAGCACAAGTGCTATTTTCCGCCCATAGTCCCTTGGCAGAGTAAAATACAAAACACTAAAATATACAATTTTAAAACCATTAAATTGATTAACAATTAAAACTATCAAATGATCAATTTTTCCTCTTTCCTAAACCCAACCCCACACAGACAAAACTAAACAATCAAGATCCCTACCTCTCCCAATACTACACACACACACACACACACACACACACACTTCATAAATGTGTACAGTTTTGATGTGACAATAACCATGTTTTTGTCAAACTTGAGAAGGTTTGAGGATTTGTACATGCAATAAGATATGTGTATTGGATTTATTACGCCTTGGGTTCACGTGTTATATTAACGATAAAGGCTGCCATGTGCGTAGTATCAGCCTGTTCTCATCCCAAAGCGCCATATACAACGCTTTTGCAAAAGCGTAAATATCCAACGCACATGGCACCCTTTAGCGCCAAATGAGACGTAAAAATAAATCGGGCAGAAGGCGCCTCCTAGTGGTCTAACCCTACCCCTACCCCATACCTAAACTTAACCATAACCGAAGCATCTCATTTGACGCTAAAGGGTGCCATGTGCGTTGGATATTTACGCTTTTGCAAAAGTGTCATATATGGCGCCTTGGGATGAGAATGCGTTGGTAGTATAGCACCGTTTTGTCATATTGCGTTCTATATGATGATAAAAGATGAGAACGGGCTCAAATATTCAGACGAGATAACGCACAGTGTTGCAAGTCATTACTAAAGGTGAATTTGCTCATTCTGGAATCCATGTCCTTTTTATTTTGACAAGCTTTCCATGAATGCTTTGGTATCTTCATAACGTTTTAGATGCAGAAATCAGAAAATTTTTAAGTTTTTAAGTTTGACTTGTTGGAAATTAATTTTGCAAGAAAAGAAGCTTGTTTTAAATGCATTAAAGAGATAGTTCACCCAAACATGAAAATTCAGTCACTGACTACGTTTACATGCAGCCAATTTTCGGGTTATGGTCGGGTTAAGGTCACTTTTCGGGTTTCTGAAACCTAAGGGATAACCCGTTTACATGCGTGAGCAGAGAGAGTTTCTCCTGTATACATGGAATTGCAATATCCCGATGTAAACGGCGACGCGCGGTTAGCGTCTGGACGTACAAGATGCAATATGCGTCATTTCCAGATTCTTCTTCCTGTATCCAAAGACAACAACAACAGCAGCAGCACGCGGATAATGAATAGTTCGGGGCAGATAGCGAATCGCCTTTGTTTGCGCTTTGATGCTGGTAACGTTACTGACCTCGCTCCAAAAGTATGCTGTGGTGTGTCTCGCCATGTTTACTTCCGGTATACTGCACGCGGATTTTTGTATGCGCCGAGAAGTTTCTCTACTCAAAAGACCAAGATTCCTTGTGAATAGAACATGCGCGGAACACATATCACTATGGGGATATGCCGATGCGCGTTTACATTACCAAAAATTCGGGTTAGAAAAGGGGTACCCCAGGTATAATATCACGGTTTTTAAAATTATGAGCATAGTCGGGTTTTTGGCGGTGTTTACATGGCCGTTCGTGACCCGGTTATTGCCAATATGCCAGTTTTGAACAGGTTATTGGCTGCATGTAAACATAGTCACTGTCACCATTAGACTCTTTGATTTTCAGATTGTTTTCAGATTTCACATGTGTTCCCGTGTGAGTTTCCCGCCACCAATCTGTATCCATGGACACTGATCACCTTCCTCACGGCTGCATGTCATTTGTGTAAATTATCATTGTCTAAGTTCCTGCTAGTCTTCAGCTCAGTGTTCGGTATTGTTTGTGTTATACACGCTGTCTCACCCTGTTTGCCTGTTCTTGAGTTTGCTTTATTAAATAAAGTGTTACTTCCACTTTCATCAACGTCTTTCTTGAAGCACCCCGTGGCCATGACAGACATTAATTACTCACCCTCATGCCTTTATGAGAAATAGAGGAATCGTCATTATCTGGAACGACACTACAATAAGATCCCCTTTCTGCAGTGACTTTAAAAGGCACAAAAATTTGCACTTGGAATTTGCCCCAACTCTCTCCCGCTCTGTCACTCTGTGGTATCAGCAACATCCTCAGCAGCTTTGGGGCTAATTAGCACATGCTAGCAATTATCAAACATGAGCTAGACATATGTGTTAATATGGACCGCTGCCATTGGAAAGGAACCAGTCTGGGAGAATCTCCTTCTCATCTGCTTTAATAAATGACCGTAGTCAAAATGCCAAGCGTTTCATCACTGGTGTCATGACTAAGAGCACAGTGCCTGTCAGATGGTGTTAATTTGTAATGAGTAGCTTGTTTGTAGAGATCTAACTGGGTGTGGGTAGTGGAGCGATATTTTTTTCAGCATCACAGGGGCTGTAGTGTTTAATTTTTTTATAGTGCTACCTCTTTATTTATTTTACTTCAGTGTTTGAATATATTACACTCCCCCCTCCACTTCCATTGGTGCGCTTTTCACATAGGCTACAAGTAAAAACACAATGAGTCCTTAAGTACCATGGTATTACCACCTGATCACATCAATGGTGCTGCCAAGGTTCATTTTTGTGAGTGGTCTCTTAATGTCAGTTAATCAGGCTGTGTAGAATGTGAACCCTGTAAAAATGGATTATGTGAACCATAATTTTTAAAACCATATTGCAGTTATTCTTAACCCTATAACTGACTTCTCAATGGTTGGGAACATTTTGAGTCACTATATTTTATTGAGAGGAGTACCTAACTTACCTAAAACTGATTGGGCCATCTCTATCATCTGGTTGAGGTATATTATGCCAAAAAAAAAAAAAAATCCACTCGATCACAGTGTCAATCAACAGCACTTGTCACAACACTTCTTCTAACATGGATGTCAGAAACAAATAAATCACCCCAGCTTGAAATTTTGCAAGCTAAGCATAATGTTTTTACACACTGCAAGTGCCTTAACTTTACAAAATGATGGTGCTATGAAAAAACTTAAGAACTTAAAAACGTAAGTATATTTGTGATAATTTTTCCAAAACTTAACCAAACGGTTAAAAATTGGTTGTAATTCAAGTATGCTTTGGAATAAAGACCTAAGTTTGGTCTTGTTTTAAATAAAACACTGCTGATTATTGCTGAAGTAAAAACACTTAAAAAAATAAAATATTAAAAAGTTATGGAAGTTTTAAATGTACATTAAATCAAATATACTGTACTAAATATTTTTTCTTTTATATAAAATATATATTTTACAAAATATTTTCCTATAAAATTACTATAAAATCAAAGCCATATATCTAACCAAGTTGTGTTCCAAATTTGAAGTTGATATCACAAAAATTGAAGTTCCCATGAGATTTTGTTTAGGCGTAATACCAAAAATTCCATTGAATGTAATTGAATGCATTCTGCTCTAACAAATGAATACATTTCTGTCCAAATATCACTTCTTTTACAAAATATGGAACCTTGAAACTTTCTGACAATGTGTTTTGTCAAGACTAAAAAAGGTTTTGATCATAAATTATGATGGGCAATTAAAAAGTATGGCAAAGTATGTGTATGAATTCCGGTACCATTTATTACCATTAAGTGACATCTCAACCATTTGGTAGAGGCCGATATTTAAGGAATTATGGGATGTGTTGATAAAAAAATAAAATAAAAAATAAAAATAAAAAATGAACTTTTTAAAATGTTTTAAAAATAAAACATTTAGTGTAGTTACATAAGAAGATAAGAAATGTAAAAAAAAAAAATCCATCACTTTTTTCTTGGTGTGTACTTCAAAGGGTTAAAAATGTCATATTTTCATAAAGAGAAGGTATTCATCATAACCATCATAAATTAAACTTAGATTCCGAAAGCTTTTTATGCCTTTTAACGTATGGTTCCATGTTAATTTACTGGGGTTTTACTACAGTAAGTTTAGTTATGTATTATATTTTTGTCATTTTGTTGGATAGCCTATTCCATACATCATGTAATGGATCATCTGATTTTTGCCGTCACATTTCTATATTATTATATGGTAATTATTATATGGTATATTATTGAATAGGGCTTCTCTAATGTTCAGTTTACAGTAGTCAACAGTGTTTACAGCAGTCTGAAACAACCAGCATGTAAACTTTACCAAGAGCAGATATTCACGTAAGGCCATCAGTGTTAGACTGTGTATCTGGATTATTCATCTCCCTGTCCACTGCTCTTTCTCCTTCAAAGCATGATGGGAGCCTGCAGTTTGTTTTGGCTCTAGTCAATTCCTATGAGACCGTCTGGCCCCCTGTGAGGGTCATTCCTCTTGATGCCATGCATGTCATCGGCTCTCAGTGAAACAGGAGAAAATGATGGACCTGATACATATGAAACAGGGCTTCATACATATGCATGCTATCGAGGCCGGGCGGGGGTTGGGCCATACAGAGTGGAGCGGGAAATTGCTTGCTGGCCAGACACGGGGTTGGAGCTATTTAAATATGCATGAGGGTCCAGTGTCGTGGCATTAGGCCACTCCTCAAAATGCATATTTAGTTGCATGGTATCCGTAATAATGAAACGGCTTGTGTCATTTTTCATGTATGATAGAGTGTTGTTTGGGGCTCAACTGGGGACAAAGCGAAGAGGCTAAAAAACAAACTGACACAATGGAAGAGAATCCTTTTGGTGTTGTTTAAAAGTTCACACCTTTATTGAAACTGTAATGAAACATAGTGTTTATGATCCAACATGATCTCATGAGAAAACCTAACTATTTTATGAAACAGCGATTTCATTTGAATTTACACGATGGAAACGTATTTTGAAAAAGCAAGCGGTCCACCCCCCAATCCTGACCATCAGTGAGGTGCAAATTACAAAAATATTCAAATGAGATTTACAACTGAAATGAATTAACCATAAATTCACCAAAATGAAAAATAGTTATAAATTGAGAGTGTTTGCATCAGTGCTTATTTTAGTATTGAGACACTATTGTAGTTTGTATTAAAGGTTTGAATTTTTCAATTTTTGTTAAATTTTATTAGTTTTTATTGTCTATATAGTTTTTATTTATTTTTATTTGTAGTTTAAAAATCCATTTAAAGGGGCTACATGTAGAATTTAGAAACTGTTAGCTGAAGATCTTGGGAGTGCACATAAACGTCACATTTTGAATTTCCCGGCAGAAATGCCCAAGTCCTTCATGAAAGTCAAACAACATTTTTTTTTAAGTTTCTTTACAAGCTGTTTAATAGTCTTTAATAGGCAACATGAAACTTGTTACATATAGCCTATTTAAAATAAAATAATAAATATTTCCTTGGCAGCTAGCAAAAATAAAATAAGTTGTTATATACTATTGTCATGATTCCTGTCCTGTGTTCTCCTTGTTTTGTGTGGACTTTTATGTTATTTCCTTTGTAGTTTTTCTTATTGATTAGCTCCTGATTGTTCCCATTTGTTTTGTTTGCCAATCTCCCCTTGAGTGTATTTATACCCAAGAGTTTCTCATGTTCTTTATCTGGTGTTTTCCTTTGTTGGATGTATATTTGGTGATGCTTACTTTGTTATCTGTTGCCTGGTTGCCGTGGTTTTGCTATTAACCCCTGGGGACCAAGGTGTATTTGGGGTCCTTGAAATGTTCTGACATGTCCTGACATTTTTACTTTTTTCAGTTGCTTATAAATATATTAATAATGAAATTACACTATTTAGCACAAACAGGGCTACCATAATATGTGAGCAACATGTATGTACATGTTTGTATTTTTAAGAGAATATTGTTTATGCATGGTTATTTCTGCATTTGGATCCAACTCTTCTTATTTATTTTTTTTAGTTCACCCAGCATTACAACACATACATAGAGCCCTATATATATTTTATTTTTAATAATAATAAGCTGGGAAAATTGATTTAATAGCAATTGTTTCTCGTAGATGGCAATAAGAGAAAATAGACAGTAAATGGAGACCTTGCTCAAATTTTCTGATCAAAAAAGTCTAATTTCAATAAAAACTTAACTATAATTTTAAAAACAATTGACTATTTTTTCTCCTTCTCGTAGAAACAACTGATACAAAATCTATACTCAAAATAACTGAGATCTCCGAGTAATACAATTTCCCTACAACTGCATTCGAAGTCTAAAAATCAGAAACCGATGTTATTTTTTTATCTTAATGGGCTAAAAAAACACAAAGCCTGGCCATTAAGTCAAGTGTATATTAGCCACCATGTTTTGAGAAGGTGCATATTCATTCAGCGCTCATAAATAAATCATTCACCAGCTAAATGAACATCAAGATGTTATTTTGATCTTCCAAGGACATGCTATACTGTACACACCTCACCGACTGGAAGCGGATTTAGCATTTAGGAGTATGGTGGGGAGAGATGTAAAAGCAGAACATCATGATGGTGTGGCTGTTGTCTGTATTAGCTTTGCTGCAGTCCCAGGGGGATCTCTCCCAGCTTCAATCAGTGTTAGGGCTTCTGGGTTCAAGTTCAAGTCGAGAGCTAGAGAACATGGCTCACCACCCACGAGTAATACACAGCTCTGTACTGGAGGGCCATGAACTCTGTTCAAAGCAATCAGGCCACTATTCCATTCTCAGGTTTTACATTTAAAGGGTTGGGGCTGCTGCATTTTGAATACCTCTGCATGGACTTCCAGGCTGTAATTATGATAATGATGTGTTTGATTCCAGCTCTCAGCTCTTTTGAATACACCTTTTTGATTTTCCTCTACCCCGTTAATAATTCCAGATTCCATTCAGATCGGACAGTCAAAGCAAGCAATGGTATATTCTGAGAGAATCATGAAATGAAGACCTGGCCTGTCCTGGAAGGGGCTGTGGCACTGCACAATGAATATTAAACCCATTGTAATGGGAGAGAAAGACATGTGTGATGCCCTCGAGTCAGTCTATAATAAAAGAGAAAATAACACAATTTTCTCCAAAGCTTGCATGCATATATATGTTTGTGAAGAGAGCATTAGTGTAAAAGAAAAGAGAGCTGGATGTTATTGAGTAGAAAAAAAATCATTACTTTTAAAGGTCCCTTGACACGAAATTTCACTTTCTGAGTTTTTTTAACATTAATATTAGTTCCCCTAGCCTGTATTTGGTCCCCTCGTGTCTAGAATTTTCAATCGGTGTAAACCAAGCTTAGGCTATGTTTCTCTTCTCTGCAGCTCAGACACGCTGATCTTGAATCTCCTCGGTATTATGTCATAACGAGGAAAGATTATCCGCCTTGAGAATTTGGCTCGCCCATGAGAAAATGAGCTAGGAGGTACGAACGCGTGAGCGCGATTTGAGTTTTTCCTAGAGAAATAGCTTTAAGATTTAAACTTTTCCTCAAGAGATGTCATGGTTTGCAAACGAACGAAGCATGGCAGTTGATCACTGTTCGGATGTACAAACTGAACACAAACGTATTTTTTAGTTCCTTCATCCGAGCCTCTGAAGAAACAATGGGTTAATTTTATTTCCATCTGGAAATGCACCGACACAACTTCCCAAAGTTTTGAATGGTCCAAACATTTCACCGACGACTGTTTCCTCAACTCGATGAATGTCTGAAAATAAATCGATCGAGCTACCAAGCAACAATTTCTGATGTGTAGCCTAATTGTTCAAGTTCAGACAGGTAAGTTAAAGGGTAACTAAACCCCTGGTCAGAGCCTAATGGACTCCACCCACTGGCAATATTTGAAAAATGCTGAAAAAGTGGGCAGACCCCAGCGGAGATAGAGGGGACGAAATAAATGCTAAAAAAATCTATCCTGATCGTTTTCGATACTCGCAATTCCAACTCCTGACTGGTTTTGACAAAACAAGCTGTTTTTTATACTGCCAAGGGCGTAGCTTCGTACCAAGAGCATTGAAACCTGCGTACGTCACGAAGTGCGGAACATCCAGTAGGAAAATTTAACTGCAGTAGCCACCGTTAAACCTGAAGTGGGCAGCACTAAGACCTTTTTACACCATATACTGTAGAAATAAAACACTTTACACAAATTTAAAAAAGTTACTCAAATCAATGACTGGTATTAATAAAAGATCCATTCTTACAGATCATTAACTAAAAAAAGTTGGTTTATGGTTTAGTTACTTAGTTTAGTTAATCTTTCTCTCAAAATCGTTTCAATACTGTTAATGCATTAGTACAGAAGTCAAGCCAGTGACTAAATTATCAACTTTACATCGTTTCTTTTGAGTAGGATGAAAATAATATTTAAATTCTAAACAAATTATACAGAAAGCGATCAAAGAACAGTCTTTCCACACATGAAATCAATGACACACTGCACAACAAAGCTCTTACTGTATTACATCATTGTGTTTGCATTGGTGAAAGCATTAGAGAGAGTGCAGAAACTGCGTTGCAATGATAAGATCTTCATTCTCGCGATCAACAGACTGTCCTCTGCTTGCTCAATGCTCATCACGGCCACATTTTATGTAATGGGAATAGATCTAAATACTTTAAAAACTTCTCACCGATTCATTAATCTCGATAGCTGCATCTGTAAAAATATTCCTCACACTAAACTATATTCACTTTCATTACATAAAAACATGTTGGTTCTGCCCAATAACATCCACCTTGTGCATGTTTTTAAATCCCATTTTTATATTCTTACTATTCTTTTTGACAAACCTGTAAATGTTGGACAACAAAGGCCTGCCTCATGTACAAATACCTCTGTGCTTTGCTTTGGCGTTCCTCTTCAGATTAGCCTTCCTTACTGTAACCTCCTCAGGGAGCCATTTTCCCTTCATTTAATGGAAATCTGAAACATGTCAGCCGCAAACATCTCAATGACATTCCGCACCGTTCCCTCAGAGAAGCTCCCGTCTGAGATGGCAGGGATCTGTGCACTGGGGAAATAGTCCATGGCTTCCCATTAGCGGCCGCCTTTGCTGGTCTAAGATCAGTTTTGGGTGGATCGTAAACAGGCCTATCTTGTGACCGAATGTATGTGTGTGAGTGCTTCAAGGCCACGTGTCACTGAGATGTTGAGATGAGACAAGATTTGAAGATTTGAAGGCATTACTGTGATGGAGATACTGAGAGAAAATGGATTGGAGAGATGTAAAGAGCAGACAGGGATGAACTAAGTTGAAACTGACCACAAATGGCCTCTAACGTCTTTTTGATAATGTATTGATGCATTCCTTTTGAGAGCTGATCTTCTTTTCTCTTTGTTCTGTGATTCATAGAGCCTGAAGGAAGTCTGCCATGACAAGCTGGTACCTTGAATTTTCCTGGTGGGCGTCATATTGA
Source organism: Hybognathus amarus (assembly GCA_030378365.1). Lineage (NCBI taxonomy): Eukaryota > Metazoa > Chordata > Actinopteri > Cypriniformes > Leuciscidae > Hybognathus > Hybognathus amarus. The sequence continues at coordinate 273,267 of JAQIUQ010002966.1, read as the reverse complement.
GTGAAGCATTCGAACAAGCATTTCTGTTTACTTCTATATCTGTTTTAGTGTCTGCTAAAACAGATATTGAAGTAAACTGCTATTTTTCTATACAACGAAGGTGGATGGAGATTTATAGAATGCAGCTGGAATAAGTCTTAAAACCTGGAAACGAGGAGGCATTTTTGAACATCCAGTTCAATCGTCCAAAAATTATTTTTTTAATGGGTTTTGTTTAAAGGGGTCATGAACTGGCTTTTTAAATTTTATTATATTGATGTCTGAGGTCAACATATGATGTTCGCTTGGTTTTTGCATTCAAAAACATCAAAATGAATAAGTAATAGGCTATTTTGTACCCTAGTTTTGAGCCTAGCTGAAAAACGCTCTGTTTTTATGGGCGTCTCGCACTGAACACTTGGAAGTAAACGCCCACTGCTGTGAGTGGATAACAGTTTTGCATATTGTAATGCAGTTTCAACTCACCTGTCGATGCACTTGTTTAAAACGATGTTTTACCCTCATCAGCTGGAACGTCATTAAAAATAAAGTTTATCCATGCAGTCCTATTGGAATCCAGAGGAAGCTTATGCAGCGACTGTCTTCTTCCACAACCAGGCACTGCACAATATTTTATGAACGGCATGTTTATTGCTCGGTAGCTCGATCTGGTTTGTCATCACGAGGTAGGCATCTATGTTATTTAGCTATGTGTGTAATGCATGAATCAGTGGGCGGGGCTAAACCAGTCTGAAGTACGTTGATCTTCTTCCTGCGGGGTGGTGTTTTATCCATCATGACATCATAGTTCCCCACTTAGAAAAACGAGTCGTTTGCTGAGGCTGGTGTCAATAAAAGCTTTTATTGGACTAAAAAGGACGTTTTCAGTTCTGAAACTTACAGGATATTCTTATAATATGATGACCCTAGATGTCAAAAGCTCAAGGAAAAATTATTTCTCAGTTCATCATCCTTTTAATTGCCTGAAGTAAGGTTTGTGGTTAGCTTTCACATTTCATTCTGAACGTGAAATGCATCAGTAATACCCCACTCATGATTTTTGCTTTTACTTTTGTGTCTCAGAAAAAGGCACTTGCTAGCAAGTGTCTAAATGGGACTACAGAATCTGTCAGGAACATTAAACGCAGTTATGGCGAACAGTTTTCGCCATTTTGCCTCGTTGCATTTATTCTATCAAAACGTGTAGATTTTTGTAAAAAATTGTTGGAAAACTTGGTGGTGATATCTTGATGAACAAAACGTAAGTATCATAAAAACTGTAACTGCTAAGTTTTATTTGTCTAATAATGTACATTTGTTATTGAAGATAAAGTTTCTAAAGTTTCCAATTTCTCTCTCTTTAGAGAAAAAAACTATACTTTAAGTACACTAAATACACTTAAAGTCATGCTTTACTACAATTTAATTACAACTAAAATATACTTTGTACAAAATGTGTTGTTTCAAAATAGCACACTACAAGTTAACTAATCAATAAAACACTTGAAATATACTGATAATTGGTCTGACTGCAAGTACTTAGCATTTTATTTTTCACCAGGGGAGAGAGAGAACCAATGTGTTGCTAACTTCTGGTTTGGCTTACAAAAATACATCTTTCCTGCAGCACTTTATACTGTCAAGTGCCAAAAAAGAACACAGTCTATAACATTTGTGAAGCCGCAAACTGAAATTCAAGCCATTGTAAACTGATAATATTCCTCTTAGCTGCATTTGGGAAAAAAAAAAGTCTTGCGTGAACAATCATGGCATAATGCATTTTAAAATGTGACTGTAAGAGATATGAGGAAGCTTATCAGTGAATAACAACTTTCAAATTTAGTTCAAAATAAAATAGAAAAAAATAAATAAATAACATAATACAGGATTGGAATGACTTTTGGATGACTTAATGAATCCAACATTTTTGTGTGAACTACTCCTTTTAAGGATCGGTTTTTACATTGTACATCTATATTCATTCCTTTCACAATGCAATTTGATGATGAAACACCCAGGCAGAATATTTTGATTGCTTTCCTCGCTGAACACTTGTGTGTTATGGCCGGGTATAATATTCCTGGTCTTCTGGGAGTTTGCATACAGAATGATGTCATTAATCCCAGGACAGTCACCTCTGTAATATATAGGCAAAAAATTTGCATGCTGGGTAGAATTACCTTCATGCCCCCTCACCAAAAAAACCCCTGAAAATATTCATGCCCATGCGAATTATACTTACAAATGTGCCATGAAAAGATGTGTAATGCCACGTCACGGGTGCCGGTGATTTCGTCTAAAATATCTAGAAGAAAGAAGAACCACAGGTTTGGAAATGACACAAGGGTGAGAAAACGATGACAGAATTTTCAATCTTCAGTCGACTTCTCCGTCTAATTCTTTATAGCTGAATTGAAGGACACAGTAGACATTTGAGTGAAAGATTTAGATATCTGCAATTTCTCCTTATCATGGCCTTATGAATAATTACATTGTTTAGTGTCAGCCTCAATGTCAAAGCGATCATGCCAGAACTATCTTTAAAATGAAGGATAAAAAAGGTGAAGATCACCAACTTATGAGTTCTCATAACTGATAATAGTTATTGTAGCACTGAATGTTTTACTCTTTAATGCATTCATCCTCTGGTATCTTTAAAAGTATGCTATCTTTTTACTTGACCTCACCTTGTCATGTTCATCTGCCACCTCTCCATCTCATTCTCACCTTCTCTCACGCTTCAGATCACAGCGTTGACCTCTGCAGATTTCATTCCCATCAATTGATTTGTGAATACTCAGACGCTGGAATCGATGCTTTATCAGAGGGAGTGATAGGGTTGCGCTCTCTCTCTCTGGTCAAACCTGTTAAAGAAGCTCGGGCAGCCATCTCGGTTTTAAAACTCTTGGTGGTAAGACAGTGTTGAAGAGGAGGAGGAGGTGGCGGTAGGGCATTTGGCTCTTTGGAGTGATGATTTGCTGCTCCGATGATTTTCAGTCCCATCTGCATTCGATTACAGCCAGACTAAAGGTTCTGTCCTTCACCCGTTGACACCTCCATTCCCGCAGTAATGTAACCAACCTCACAAATGCATTACTCACCTCTGGCTTTGCATAGATGGAAATAAGAAATAGACCCATAAGCGTGGCACTCTGAACAGTCAACTGAATTTACAACCTTGCTAATGGTCATACTGCTCACACAAAAAACATATTTGATTTCCAACCCTATTGAGAATCCATTTGCACTATAAGACATTTTCTTAATCTGGGGTTTCAGTAAATATATCTAAACATCACAGATTTATTAAATACGGCTCCATTACAGATTCGTGGCAGAGTTTTCGACACAGCTAATACAGCACCGCTGCAAAATAAATTGTTTTCGCTGAGTTTTGAGATTCAGTCTGACTTTAATGTGTTAAGAAAGTTGGCACACAATAAACAGACAACACTGCTTTATATTGTGCCGTCATCAATTCAGATGAAATGAAGTACAAAAACTGAAATTGTATTTTGTTGTGAAACATATCCAGTAACCTTTGTTTTATTTAGGCAAAAAAAATTATAAAATAAAATAAGGTTACATTCTCACTATTACTTGCTTATTAGCATGCATTTTACTATGATATTGGTTGTTTATTAGTACTTATAAAGCACATATTAACCCTCTGGGGTTATTCGTTTAACAGTCACACTCAGGACTCGAAATTGAACCAAAATTGACCCGAAGGGCGGGATTCATATTTAAAAAATAAAATCATAATTTTTTTTACTTGTTTTTTTATACTATTTTTTCTTTTCTTTTTTTGGTGTTTTAGAAATTCAAAAATGTACAATAATTATGACCAAATTTTCCATTGAATATAAAAAATTTTTTTATTTTTTTTTTTAAAAGCTGCATTTCATTTTAGAGTCAAGCCTAGGCCTCATAAAAGCAATTTTTGAAATTAGATGGATGCCATGTCGTGGACAAACTGAGCTTTATAAAAATACAAAACACATGTATAATCAGATTTTTTGGTGTGTTTGTGTATAAAGGTGTGTTTGTGTGTGTGTGTGTGTGTGTGGGGGGGATGTGTCTGTTTTGCACTCTTGATGTTTTATAGATTCACCCTTTCACTGTTGTGTGCTTTTTTTCAAGATCGTTGCTGATTTGTAGATTGTTCGCACAAAAAAACTCAGTATTTTCACAATTTGCCAATTTCCCATTCATTTCCTATGCGGGTCATTTTTGACCCAAAGGTCCTGAGTGTGACTATTATTTTTACGACCACTTAGACTTTTCAAATCCTGTCCCCAATTTTTTGGGTGTTCATATACCAAGTACCATTAAAGTCACCAAGTTTCTGACCATTCCGATGAAGCTACGATTTTTTTTTTTTAAATTAAAAGCTTTGAAGAATCGAATAACCCCAGAGGGTTAATGTCTTATTCTGCATGATCATATTCTACATCCCTTAATCAATACCTATACTAAAACAATACCTAAACTTAACAAGTTAACTATCTTACTAACTATTGATAAGCAGTAATAAGGAGTTTGTTGAGGCAAAGGTCATAGTTAATAGAGAGAATTGGACCCTAATCTAAAGTGTGACCAAAAAATTGGTGACACTTTATTTCAATTGGCCACTTTAGACATTCTCCTTACTATTACTTACTATATTTCTCATTATAGTATTAGTAGACTGTCTGCTTAATATCTGATGTTCCCCAAACAGATATATTGACTATTGGCAACTTCAAGTCAACTTCTACTAACCCTGAAACCTAACACCAACAGTAACCATAATCTAAAAGTCTACTGACAGTCTACTACAGTCAACTAATACACTAATGAGAGTTAGTTTACTTGTAGTTTGCAAAGTTACTTATAGTTAGGAGAAAGTTACCTAAAGAGGACTATTGTGTTGTTACAGCACAAATCAGTTAAGCATCACATTACTTCAGGGTTCCCTGAACTGAACACATTTCTCCAATGTGCTTGCATGAGATTCAAACAACGAATATATGCACAATAAGTCTGTGACTCAAATACCTGCCACAAGGAAAAGTGTTTGGGTCTAGACCCTTACGTGGCACAGAGCACTTTTCCACATCAAAGCCCTAAGGGGACATAGTGGTGGAAAAAAATAGGATACAGGATGAAAAATAATTGCTTTTTTCTTTCGCAAATGTTTTGGGCTCCAACAATAAACTTTGCATTCACTCGCAAAACCTTTGCGTTCCCCTCTCTAAAAATGTTGCGTTCCCTTGGATCCTGCAGCCTATCTGGCAACCTTGAGTCAGGGGGAAGGGGGAGGGAATACACCAGTCTACAGTAATTTGAAAGTGATTGCAGTACCAGTTTTGGCCACAATCTTACATACAGTTCCTTTAAAGGGTAACTAAACCCCTGGTCAGAGCCTGACTCCACCCACTGGCAATATTTGAAAAAAGCTGAAAAAGTGGGCAGACCCCAGCGGAGATGATGCTAAAATACTCTATCGTGATCGTTTTCAATACTCGCAATTCCAACTCCTGACTCGCTACAGTGGTTTTGATGAAACAAGCTGGGTTTTTATACTGCCGCTCGTGCCAAGAGCGTGGTGAGCTGAAACCTGTGTACGTCACGAAGTGCGGAACATCCAATAGGAAAATTAGCCACCATTCAACCTGAAGAGGGCAGCACTAAGACGTTTTTACACCATTTATTGTAGAAATTAAACACTTTATACACAAATGTCAAAAAAGTTACTCGAATCAATGACTGATATTAATAAAGATCCATTCTTACAGATCATTAACTAAAAAAAGTTGGTTTAGGGTTTAGTTACTCTTTAAGATGTCTGAAAAGTCGCTAGTCACCTTTTCGAAGAAAAGTTTCTAAAGGGTACTTATTTGTCACTAATTGCTTTTTTGAAGAATTTTATTTTTCTAAAGGGGCCTTAAAAGTTCCGGCTTTTCACTGTAAATTATGGTGGTTCATTTTTACTTTCAAAAATGCTAAATTTAACAGTGTTTTACAGTAAAATTACAAAGTAGGTTTAGATCCATTACAGTTTTTTCTCCCATAGGGAACTTGGAAAACTTTTGTGCTCTTTGCGAGTGAACGGAAAAGTTTCTTGGGGAATGCAAAACATTATTGAGAGAATGTGAAACTATTACCATTTTCCCCTTCTTCACCATGTCCCTTTAGGGGCTCTGTAGGAACCAGAATTGTTAATGGAAATCAGAATCAGAAGAAGAATTGATCAATTCTTTTTCATGATACTCTTTTGTTTATATTCCTCAGTGCCTGTCAGTTATTAAATTCTCATTCATCCTATTGGTTCTGCATTTTTTTGTCCTGTTGAAAACTGATTATTGTTTACCCAGATAATCTTAATTCTTTTCAAAAGAACTCTGAATTAATGAAGTCTTTTAGTCTTTCTGCATCACAATAGGAGCTTATTTCTTAAGACACCAAAGAGGAACAATGGGTCAACTGAAGCGTCATAATGATCTATTGTGTCACTTAGGTGCAGTTATTTTCATCTCTGTCCATGCTTATGTCAGAGTCTCATGCATACTTGGAAGGGCACAGCATGTGTAAGACATCAGTGCAGGAGATTCAGGGAGCCGGGACTCCTCTACCATGACCTTGGTCAGGAGTGACATCTATTTTCCGGCTGATCGCACACATATTTGCAAACTGTGTGCAGACGAAGCTAATTTGTTTTTATGCAAGTTTTTTCAGCGAGACCATAAAAAAGCGGGTGTGCGGCTGGACTCCCGGCAGGACACCCTCCCCCTGTTTGACAACTACAGAAATAGCCAATGAAGGATGTGTCTCTGCTTCAGTTCACATATGGAAGGCACCTCTGGGTTTAGACCAGTGTATGGAACATGGCTGGAGCCCAGCTTGAAAATAGATTCATGAGTTTATTACATGATGATGAGTCAAGAATAAAAATATTTTAAAACTAACTAAATCTTTTGGGTGAATCATTGATGTCGTGATGAGCTGATGATGTGTAAAGAAATGTTGTCTAATCCATTATGCAGTGAAACATAACTGAAGTACACGCACAACAATTTGTAATGATAAAAAGCATGCAAATTTCTCCATTCAGAACAAATGAAAAGGCACAGGTTAGAGATTCAATAAACAGATCAAGAAGAATAATAGAAAACTAATAAAAACCCTGAATACTTCTAGTAAACAATCTTTATGAATGAATATAAAATAAAAAAAAGTAGCTAAGAGTTGCTAAAATTGATAATCAGTCCAAAAAGTTGCTAGATTTGTCGGTAGTTGCTTTTTTGAGAGAGTAAAAACAGTCGCTAAAGGTGTCTGAAAAGTCCTAATCTGCCCAAAAAGTTGTCACTAGTTGCTTTTTTGAAGAAAAAAAGTCAATACAGGGGTTTGAAAAGTCGCTAGTCACTTTTTTGAAAATAATTTTTTTTTACACTAAAATTACACAGTAGGTTTAGATCCATTACAGTTAGGTTTTCACCGATATGACAATATACAGACAAGTTTCCCGAGCACTTCCGCTTTATTTCCTGATATCTGCCAAGAACTTCCGACACAGGCTGAGTAGTAGTGTAAACATGGCTTTGAAATGGCAACATTCGAGAGCTGAAAATATTGTTAAAAATGGTGTCTTGACCATTCCGCAGCCAAGATACAGGTAACATCATGGGCATGTGATGATGTTCTTATTGTTAACCTGGACGTTCCTGTATGCCATGCAGCCGCCGTACTTTGGAAGGTACTTTAGCTGCATCTTATGCTTGTATTAAGATGTTTGTATGTATCCTTGTGCTAATCTATAACAGAACACGAAGAGTAATAAAAATAAAAGTAATCCACTCTAGCTTGCCTGCACTAAAAGCATGCTTTAACCCTTCAAAGTCGACTGACGCTCTGAGAGCGTGCACCCCTGACATATCTATTAATAGCTTCGGAATGGATAAAGGTATTAACTTACTTTTTTTCTATGGAAAAGCTGACATTCGTCTGCATAATAATGAGTAGACTGTGTTGACTTCCGAATGATAAGATCCACATTGGCGCCTTGTAGATGGTTGATGGTCAACATTCAGCAATCGCCACGAGTTGTTACAACCGCGAACAGCACAATATGTCCCGGAGCCGTGTAGGCGTGTAACACCATCAATAGTTTACTTTTTCTGCACGTTAACCAAAGACAGTAAAAGACGCTAACCGGAAGTCGTTGGCAGAGCGAAAGGCTAATGGTGGCCCGCCTATTTCACTCAGGAAACTTGTCTATAGGGAACTTGATGTTATCCAATTAACAGTTTTTTTTACTGTAGCATCTTTTACAATTAAAATTTCAGCCGTTTATTACAGTGTATTTTAGTCTTCTTCCACCAGACTCTAGAACATTTAATTTGTACAGAGAGTCTGGCCTCACTCCATTGACAAGTTAACTTCCTTGAAGGCGGGAACTCTGAAGTTAAAAACTATTGGATCTGCCCAGACTACTTCTAGGGCCCTGTCCCAAATGGCACACTCCGGACTTGTGGACTTCCTCAGAGTCCACACTTCGGGTACGTCATGAAGTGCAGACCTATAGTGCCCTTAGCGCGAGTCTTCGAGGGCGCATTGAGAGGTATTTTTGGGACAGACTCGATCTTCACGCCGGAAACAGGAAGATGGTCTGGTTGTTGCATAGACAGTATAAGAAGTACAAAAACAGGATTTATTTTATTTTCTCAAATCTTATGTCCATGTGAACTACGCAGCCTGCTTTTAAAGTTATATAATTGTAAATACCACCTGGGCATTACAATAGATGTCATGGTTATGTAAATGATAAAAAAAAGTTGTACATAAAAATACATAATGTTCAGTTTAAGAAAAATGTATAGGTTTCAATATTCATAATATGTTTATGACTCCGTAAAGCCAATACATTTGGTTATATTTATGTAATGAATCATACTATGCAATCGTATTATTTAACACGCTTTTATTATGTTTGACATATCAACCATGGTCTCAAAAGGTTGAATAGAGTAACAACTGGTAAAATGTACGCCTATGTCATAAAAACCATAATGATACTTACACCTTTAATATTCTATCTTTACAATCCGTGTGCGAAATCTCCTCCCATCTGTTGTCTGATTGGCCTTTCGCAAGGATTCCTGGGTAGTTAAAGTCTAGCCCTGCATCTATGCGGGCTTCGCGGAAGACCGCTTCAAGGGTACAAAGGGGGCGCTGCTGAGCACACTTCAGAGCGTTAAAATGCCAAATGGGACAGCCTACGGACTCGTAGACTCGGCGAGCACGCGCAATTTAAGTCCACGAGACCGCTAGTCTGCGTGAAGTGCACGATTTGGGACAGGGCCTAGATCTGCCATAACCAAACGCTGACGTTTGGTCGTGACATATAACGACTCAAACCACTCAAACTGGCGCACAACATCAACGTCATCGTTCTCGGCCTCTCCCTCTGTTCTTTGATTGAACTGCTAAAAAATTGACCTGAGAAAACCAAATAATACACCACAATCCCAGACGTGAGTACGGAAGGAAAATTTAAATTGAGCGGAAGTACGTAAGAGGGCGGAGCCAGGCTAAGTGTATATAGGCCTACATAAAAAAATGCTTTTGGTACAATTTGCATTTCAATGGTAACAACGACTTCTCTTATGGGTATTGTTGAATGCTGAATTAAATAGCTAGAATTTTTTTTTAAAATATTAATTGAAATCACAATGAAAAAAATAATGGGATTTTTACTTCCGGAAGCAAGCTGAATTTAAACTGTTTATCTGTTTGTTGACAATACAAACATATTTGAATTGTGAGATTAACACAATAAAACCAATATCACAGAAACAGAGACTCCTTATAGATTGTTGCGGACGCACACACAATGACACACACATTGTGATAACACAGACCTGTCACTCACCCGTGATGCAGATGGAGATATCATCAGTCCGTGCTGGAGATGGGAAAGGCCAGAGGCGTGACCAGCAGCCAGATTGTTTGATGAAATGATGAAAGCGATTCAAAGAGAGGTAGATTTCTTAGTAACCCTCTTCTTTTTGACCCATATCCCATTATAGTTGCCAAGCAGCAACCATGAAAATATTTAAAATGCATTCAAGTACAAGCGCCTGCTAAAATATGAACAAAGTGTAACCACTACATTCAAGCAATATTAAGATTATTGAGTCATAGAAATATTTCTCAATGTTAGTTGTAACTATAAATTTTAATTTCACACTGAAATTGTTTGGAAATGCATTTATGAGGACAAATATAATTACGACCTCATATGACTTGAATGAATTTGTCAGGCTACTGGGATCTTTGTCAAAATAACATTTTACTATTTACAATATCGGAAGGAACTCAATACATTGAGTTACGGTGGTGACAATTGTGTCCTCTCCCACAGGGACCATTTACACACATGTGATTATCTTTAGCATCGGCCCTCTTGCTCGACCCATCCCAGCAGCTGAGGGTCCAGACGGAACGCGACTGAGGCCCATGCGTGTGTGTCTCATTCTAGTGGACTGAGACTGGACGTCTAGACGACATTTGTGTCCTGCATTGCCAGGGGTGATGGCTTTATGTAAATGTAACAGAGTCAGAAAAACACACTCTTCCAGGGCTCTGATCATGTGACTCAGAGGCCTGTCACAGTTGGATAATGAATGATTCGTTTTTTCATGTCAGTTTGTGTAGGATGTTCAGTAACCATGAGAGGAAGCTAATCGGTTATTTAAGTAGGGCTGCAACAAACGATTATTTTGATAATCGATTAATCTAGCGATTCAAGCGATTAATCGACTAATCGAATTATTTCACATGACTAATCAGTAAGTTTGGAACGATTAATCAGATTTTTCAACTAGTTAAAACATTGAGTTATACATATTATTACTATAATATAAAAAAAGAAAATCAGGTCAGCTTTTGAAATAGTTGTCTTAATGAACTTAGAGCCAACTAAACAGGTCATTCTCTTTAAGTTTTCAGATTTCAGTCCAACTCAAATCACATACAAATGCTCTCTGAGCATTGCTTTATAGGACCACTGCTTTTCTTAGAACTGAAACAGAAAAAGGGAACTTCAGGACACAACGAATGGTAAAATATTAATCTGCAAACCATTATTATAAGTATAAAATTACAATCTTTTTTAGATGAAAATTGAGCTGTTCTGATTCACCTTTTAATTTACAGTATGAAAAAGTAACTGCCATGATATTCTTCCTATGTCCTTTTGTAAGTCTTAATGATTATGGAACAAAATACAGGCAAGTGATAAGACTACAATACCTAAAAGTGTTACAAAACAGCCGACTCCTAAGCACGATCAAGCTTTATTCTATGCAAAATATATCATCACATCACTGTAATTATATTATTATTGATTATATTATTACTATTATTAGTAGTATTGCATTCTCTAATAAAGAGATTTACCGCTAAATCGTGATATTGCATGCCCTTACATTAGGTCACGTGAGAACAAACGACTACTCTACAACGTTTGTCGACAATTTCGACTAATCGTTAAGGTAAAGTATATACACCATGTATAATCATATGAATTCATGTCATTTGTTGTGTACTGTCAAACCAATAAAATATTTAATTGCGATTAATCGCATTCCTGTCATACTGTAGTTAACTTGCGATTAATCACGATTAATCACACATTTTTATCTATTCTAAATGTCTCTTGATTTCTTTTTGTCCCATTATTTTTTCTAAAGCTTTTATCAACATGGAAAAGTGGATCAGCTTGCTTTGTGCAAATGTTTTTTATTGAAAACCACATTGACCATACTGTGATCAATTTCACACTAAAACATTCTCACTTGGAATAAACGAGGGTCGGAGAATTCACATCAGTCCTCGCGCGGTGCAAGCCATTGAAAAGAATGTGTTTCATAGCGCAGCGCCATGCATGCCATGTCCTGTTGTAAAAGCATGTGAAAAAACCAACAAAGTTTGCAAGGCCAAAAAGACCGTTAATTTCGCAATAAAAAATTAATCGCGTTAAAATTGGTTTGGGTTAATGCTGTTAATAACGTGTTTAACTGACTGCTAGGGTTGGATATCGTTTGAATTTGAACGATTCTGATTCCAATTCCGATTCCTTGTTTAGATTCCGGTTCCTAACGATTCTCGATTCTGATTCTTTTAAGAGGTAGGGTCAAAAAAGTTTAGCTAACCTTGCTAACCAACGGTCTTTCTGAAGGAAATACTCCTTTTGTCACAAATGTTGCATTTTGCCGAGATTTAGTTTTTTTTTAGAAAAGTGAAGCCACACTTTGGACCGCCGACGTAAGGTACTCATGTTCGAACTCGCGCGGCTATGCCAACACTTCCGGTAGACGTTGGTGTTGTTCAGCGGTTTCTTCTTCCAGTCGATGGACTGTGAATATCAAAACTAGGAATCGAAATTTTAACTTTTGAACGATTCCGGGAAAAGCGAAAAGTTAGTCCCGGTTTCAATCGATACTCGATTCTCGATACCCAACCCTACTGACTGCCCTAGTACAAACAATTTATTTAAAAAACAATAAGAAGTATTATTATAATTTTTTTTTACATTTTATGTATAGATATAAAAAATAATAATTCTGGATGGCAACCTGCTGACACCGAATAACCTTATGTCATAAGGCTGAAGTAAAATATGTCTAATTGTGTCCTTATATCACTTTTGCACTCATCTCTCCTCTCTATTTGTTCGACTTTCTCTCTGTTTCTCTCATTTTCGGTCTCTCTTGTTCTTTAGAGGCAAGACGAATGACCGTTTGTCCCCTGAGGTGCCCTAGAATGGTATTAAAGAGGTCATTATGAGGAAAGAAAGAATTAGTGGGAGAGAGAGAAACCATGGCTGGATAAATGGAGTTCAAAGCAGATGACCTACAGTGGCTAGTCTTATGATTCTGGGTGTTTCGTTTGAAAAAACGCTTCTCCGTACTCACTGCCCCAGTTCAGCTACATGCGTGTCACATGGTTGACCTGTCATGCTGTAGGATGTCAATAAGTCCACATATGACCTTTGACCTCTGGAATCCGAGAAAAGGTCACTGGAGAGAATTTCGTGAATGGCATATTGCGGACGCAGTCAGTTTTTTTTTAATGAATCCTTTTATTTATAAATCGCAAATTATCTTGAAATTGTATACATACATCACTGAAAAAAATCATTTTTGCTGCTTGTTCAAATTGTTTAGTTAAAATGAGCTTAAGCCACACAATTTTTTTCAAACTTAATTTGATTGTGTTCAATCTGCTTAAATATATGTACAATTTAAGTTTACTTAATCTGTTTGTGTTGGATTACATGAATGATTTGTGTTGCATTAACTGAAACTGGGCAGTGCCTGGTAGTTCCCAGCATGCATTTCATATGTTGAAATATAAATATAAATGTTGAAATTAAGATTTATTTTATTTGTTTTTGAGAAAATTAGAAAAGGGGAATACTTGATAGTGCGCAGTTGTGTTTAATCAATTACACTGAAATTATTAGAAGCATTTAAATTACAGTAGGTTACCATTGTGAAAAAGAGAGGAGCATTTGGTTAGGCTGAAGACTGATTCAGCAATACTCAAACCAAATGCCTTGGCTGTTGAAGCATGTAAATCTCAACTAAGTTGCTAAAAGGTGCTACTGATAGTAAATATTTGGCTTTAGTCTAAATTTAATTAGTGTGACACTAAAATAAACTATATTGTATTGGACGAATGGATTATGAATTATACCTGAATCATAGCAGTTGGTCTAAAACATCACAAACTAGTTGGGCTAACACTATTAAATTAAGCTGTGCCCAACCATAGTAAATAAGTTGAATCAACCTTAATAAATTAAGTTGACCCAACACAAGTACATTAAAATGGAAATGACAGAATTGCATAATGCTGAAATAATGCAAGTTCATCATGTGCAAATCCTTTCCACGATTTTTTGTTTGAAAGTGTAAATGGCAGTATGAACTGGCGGCGATATTTCTGGACTTTTAAGGTCATCTAGTTCTTTTTATTGTTGTTTTATTCAGTTTAATGTGTATATATATATATATATATATATATATATATATATATATATATATAAATGTTAGTGAGATGAAGAAAAATAAAGAAACTTTTAGGCTATGTTTACACGGAAATGATTCTGAAGAGAAAACGCAAAAGTGGCGTTTAACGTCACTTTTTATTCTGCGTTTAGACGAGCGTTTTGTGTGGGAAATCCGCGTGCAAACGGTGACGCAAATGTGTGTGAAATTCAATGTAGTATGCACTTCAGGCGGCTAGGTGCATACTACAACACCACTAAGTCCACGCGCCTGCGTACAAACTTCACAGTCAAGCAGACTTTTGCGTTTTTACCGTTTACACGAGAACGCGGCGGTGGAGCGTTGTTAAGATTTCCACTCTGGAGGGTGGTTTCACTTTTTGCGTTTTTAAGCCTCAAAACGCCGTCGCCGTGTAAACGAAAGGCACATCTGATAAAGTATTTTTACGTTTCACCCGCGAGCGTTCTCGTGTAAACAGGGCCAGAGATATCAATCTGCGATGGACATCAGTTATGCGCATCTTTGCGTGCTCCTTTGACGTATAACGGCGCAAATACAACAAAAGACCTGAAACGGAAGCGATGCAACCCCCATTGTGAAGAATAGATGTTGTTGCAAGAGGGAGGGGTCATTGTAAGTTATTTTTATTAAATATTACGAGGGCACATACATTTTAAATATAAATTTAAATATAAATCATTTATAATAAATACTGCAACATTCCATAAAATGGTGACTAAAGAAAAAGCAAACCCTTAACCTGTGTCTGACTGAGTTTACCCGGAAATTATATTTATACGACACATAACTCTGTCTAAGCACCTTTCATCTGTTGTTTTTACAGATTCAGTGCTGTGTTATATCCGTAGTGTCTGTGTATGTGTGTTTGTCCTTTTAAGTTCTGACCTGTTGGAGGGGTGAGGAGACTCATGTCTATGGCTCTGGAATGGCCTCCTGGATGACATGGAGGAATAACAGAAGCGGCTGGCCTGTATCTGACCTCTCTGTGACCACTGTGTGTGTTTATGTGTGAGTGTCTGTTGTGTGTGTGTGAGTGTGTGGTGACAGACCGCAGGGGAAAAGGAACAGTATTCTCCTGTCAGAGAGCGGGGTCGGAGGCGCTGTTATGTTTTGGACATATGGTTGTAGAGAAAGAAAAATAAAAGAAAATCTGTGGGTTTTTATCTGGTTTACAACTCAAACCACCATATTAGCAAGCCGTGCCAAAAATAGGTGTTGCCTACACCGTCTTATCGTCTTTTTAAATTCGCACCCTGCTGACTTTAATGGGGCATGTTCTAAACCTGCTTTTAGACTCTTAACATCCTTGATTTGTCATTACGAGTGCACAGCCATGTGAGTGGGGTTATTAAGAGGGACCACGGTCAATCTGACTGCAGTAGATGTGAAAGATATGAATAAAAATGATGTTAATTTAGCCAGCTCAAATACTTCTATTTGCTTCCTGTTTTCAGTCGAAGCCCACAGTAGTCGATTGTCAAGTTCATGCACACGTTCATTGGTGAATATCATCATCAAAAAAAAAAAAGGTCTGAGTTTGTGCGACTCCCTATTTACCGACCAGTGGCAGACAGTTGGAGTGCAACCTGTTTGAAAACAGTTATTATTTAGTTATAGTTTTTTATTTAAACAGTTATTGTTTAACTCCCAGAAGAAGGCATGTATCCGAAACGCGTTATGGTGTGTTCCCACCGAACGCGAATTTAATCGTTTGCGCGAGTAGATTACATACAAAGTCAATACAAAGACGTGAAGAGACGCATCATTTGCGCCGGGCGTTGCCGAATTGGGCGACACGCTTTGCCGCTAACACCTTCAGCGTAAGTTGAAAAATTTGAACTCGAGCGGAAGATTCGCATGACTCTTTTTTGCACCAGCCAATCAACAAAGAGCTAATCGGATACATCCGGTCTATCACTGTTGTCGAAAATGGAGGAGATTCTGATAGTTGCCGTCTCTGAAATATATGATACTTTGGCATGTTTTTCATATATTTATTGTAATTATATCACAGCAAAAAATGATATATGCTGTATATTTATTGGTGTTGACGTTATTGAAAATGACTTTTCATTAACTTTAAAAAGCACATTCTTTTTATGACTAAAATAACAGCCATGGGTAAAAAACCCAACTAATTCCCAAAAAATAAAACGGATTTTATAGGGCCTTTATATATCTATATTTATAGATATATCAGTCACATATATCGTGATATATCGTTGATTAAATTTCTTCCACTATATTGAATATCATAGATATCGCGAATCGTGATATTATCATATCGTGGACCACATATCGCCACAGAATTGAATCGTGAGGTACCTGTATTGTCCCACCCCTACTGTGAACCTAGACACGTCGGTGTTTGGCTTTCCTCCGTATTTGGGACTTCCACAACAAGTACAGAGCATCAATATTTTTTATTTCAGACATGATGGAAACGTATGCCAGAAAGAAATCTGTGTTGTGTTTTTTATTCGCGAGTTACGCGGATGCGTGAATGGGTTCAAAATGTTCAAGCGTCTAACTAGAGGCGATAGTCACGTATTTGACGCTATATTCGCATTTGGTGTGGATACACCATTAGAGTTTTTTAGATGGTTAACTTGACCAAGCCATAATAATAAAGGCTTTTTAACTTTTTCACTTAAGAGTGCATTGGAGTTCTCTTGTTTGATTCTAGTTATTATTTAGCATTTAGTTTTTGTTGTTGTTTAAAACATTTTAAAGAGCTTTTATTTAACAGGGCTGGCATGCTAGCAGCTGAAAATTCTCTTGTCCAAATTTGCCAAATTTCATACTTGAATGTACTCCATCAATTTCGAGACGAGAACGTGTGAATGGGAAGTAGCAAGGGAAAGAGCTTTCACGGGAAAGAGGAGCAAACACTCCACAAACATATCTGGTGTTTACCTCACGTCCAGTGACACGAGGGCGAGTAAATATTAGCACAATTTTTAGTTCAGTGTAAGCTATTCCTTGAATTGGAGGGAGACCAGGCCTGTATATGCACTCGTTGAATATGTAGAAGAGTTTTAAGTGCAGATTTTCATCCCCGAACTTTCTCCGTTAACCTCAAACTAATCCCTGTACCCAGTGCCGTTCCTGTACCTCGTCAGTCCCGCCGCATGATACTCCCAGCTTCTTTTGTGCCGACAGCATCCCATTTAGATTTGCAAGGTCAAAGATTGTGAATCAGAACTCGAATTTTCACAATCCAACCTTGAATATGAAACATCTGCGCATGACACCGTTCAACTCCGTCAAGTGGCGCATTCTCTATTTTGTTTTCCCCAGAGCATTAAACAAAGGCGAAAGCTTGCCCAAAACACTTTCCCCTCTCTTCCAAGGATGAGACCTTCCGGCCCACCAGTTCTCCATCTTCACGGGAGCCTCTGTTCGCATTCAGCGTCATTGTAAACACGGCGGAGTGACGGGGGGTGGTGAGTGGCATTAGAATTGTTAGCCCTTTTCTATAGCCCCTGTTTATGTACAACATGTTTTATAGACGGCAGCAGAATTGGTCGTGACCCTCCAGGTGTCCTATCTCGAAATGCGTTTCTCCCAGATCCTTCTGCCCCACTTCAAGCTCTCTGGCGGTGACCATCGTGACCCCTCGTCCGCCTGATGTATGGGTGGAGGTGGTCGTGGCAATAAAGACCTTGGGCACTAATAGACTAACCTCTGCTTTCTTTGTGGCACACCTACAAAACAGACCACGGCCCGGCATACAAACCCCCACCTATTCAAATCTAATAGAGGCCTTTCAGAGCATTCTTCTCTCCCCTCTTTCTCTTCGCTCTTCCCTCCTGCACTCTCCTTCGCCTTGTAACCTAAAGAGCTGCTCTAATACTGTCCAGCTGCTATAATGTGTCTGAATTCAGATATCTTGCCAGGATTATTGGCAGGATCCATTTGCCTTGTTGTGAGTGCCACTCGAAAGCTGCGCACGCTCGCGCACCCGGGACCCACACATCCATTTCGCCATTGTCCTTCCGTATGAATGCTCTTCGGTGGCACGATAATTATTCCTGTGCCTTTGACACGGCGATCCACAGGCAGTCCTTATTCACTGGGTAATTTGCCTGTCCTCCTCATTCATAGGGAAGGTACAAATTATCCTTTTCCACAGGCGGCAGTCCATTCTCACCCTCTGGCACACTGCCACCAGGGAGGCAGAAGAGGAGAAAGAGATGAGGAAGAGCAAAATGGATTGTGATGGCCTTTTACACTTATCTTTCTCGCTCTCCCTCCATTTTTCTTGCCCTTTCTTTCCCGACCAGTCCTCTGTCGGACAGAACTAGTTGTCCTTGAGGAGGTTAAAGAGTACGTTCACCCAAAACATGAAAATTCTGTAATTATTTACTCACGCTCAAATCTTCTTAAACCAATATGACTTTTGTTTTAACACAATGATTTATAGAATCTTCAAGCTGAATTTTAACAGTAAACGAGCTAATTGGTAAACAGTATTAAAATTTAATGGGACATTTCATGTAATCTTAGAGTAAAATACTATTAAATGTACAGTTTTTGGAAGTGAAAAAAGAATCACTGTAAAAAAATATTGTTGGTTTAACTTAAAAAAATAAGTAACCTGGTTGCCTTAAAATTTTAAGTTGATTGAAATGGAAAAATTTAGTTAATACAATGAAGGAGATTGATTTAATCATCATAAACTCAAAATATGATGTTATCTGATTTACATAAATTATCTAGGTTGATTTGACAAAAGAAAAAAATGTTGTGATTACAAATCATGAAAATATTTTTTTACAGTGGGTTAAATCTTATAGTTTACAGTGCAAAAGATATGTAAACTGTAATTCCTATAATGACCTGTGTGACAGCAAATGTTATTTTTTTTCTTTTATATATGTTTCTTCTTAGCTTTTTCCCTGGTTAAATGTTGTATATGATGCTGTTAAATGCATGTTTATTTTATTATTTTAAATAAAAATGCAGACCTTCTATAGTGTATATTATGACTTATTTCAGCTTGTGGAAAAGCTACTTTCTTTTTTACTGTGATTTCCATCGATAATTTTTTGAACAGTAAGTACATGAAATGACAGCCATCATATGTTAAAATCATATATCAGACATTGTTTAGAAAATGCATCCCATCCAAATAATGCTATACATATCATGCACACACACTTTCATGCGCATATTTAAATTTTATTATATGGCTTCCTGCCATTCGCTGTGTCCATTGGAGGAGGGTCAAGCTAGTGCAGAATGTATGTATGCATAAATGCGGCCTCTAATATATTGAGATATATTCTTCATGCGTGGCATTAGAAAGGTAAGGGCACTCCTCCACCTTCCGACAGGCCCATCCATCAGAGCGTCCTGCTCCACTGCTTTGCATTTGGCACTAGGATTTATGGGATACCCTTCTTAGATTATGACTAAATTGCAGGAATGTGGAGGGACGTGATATTATTCAAAACTACTGATTATAACAGTATAGCTATTACATATGGACACCTGATCACAGCATCACCTTCTGACTTCCTCTTCCTGGCTTGCTGCCTTACTTTTGATTTACATTCAGAAGAGAGATTGTTGTAAACCTCAGTTTTATAAGCATATAATAATGCAATTTTTTTTTATCCTGTGGCTATTTTTTGTGCAAGACACTGGCTCTGTTACAAAACCTATCGAGCTGTCTGCAATAAATATAAAAAACAAAAAAGTTGTATCTGCCCAAGCTCGTCAGGCAAAACGTGAATCTGATCAACTCCGAACGAAAACGCGGATCAACATAGTAAACTCCAGTGAAATAGCAAGATAAACTACATGAAACATGACATGAATACAAAAGAATGTTCCAGGATAACAAAAAGTCGGGGCTTTAGGATGTAACTTATTTTATTTACTAGATCTACTGACTAACGTCACTCATCTCACTACTATCATATTGTTTACACATTTCCAGACACGTTCACTACAGTAATGATATGGCCCGACGCCGATTCAACATGTTGAATCGGGCTAAACAAAGCCAACGAGGACTATTTTCAGCCAACGGCACGGAACAGTGCGTATCACACCGAGGAAACTTAGTTGGCTGGCTTGTAGAGCTGTGTTTCGATTCAAATTTCAAGAATCGATTCGAATTCCGATTCTCAAGATCTTGAATCGATTATCATTATTAGATTCGATCCGATCCGATTCGAATTCGATTTTCGAGATTTAGATCATTGTTTCTGAAAAAAGCATTTTTTTCCAGCTGTTACCTGAATGACAGGACTGTGGTTATGCAACATATATTGATACTAGACATTCAACTGCAAATTAATGTAGTATTGATTGTAAAGAACAACCCCCCTTCCATGTTGATACAACTGCTTTCACAAACGTGCACTGGTGTAGACGACAGAGGACGCAGAGGTATAGGCTATATCAGCAGGAGGATTGCAAGTAACCGGAACTGTGATATTCACGTTTTTTATAAGGCTATACCCTTCTTGTTTTGAACTTCATGCATGTGTATTGAATGTTAGACAAGTTCATAATGATAACGAGACTGTTTATCGTGGTGATGTGTAGCCTACAGAGGCTTCGCAAAGAGTGAATGAGAGAGAGCGGCAGAGCGCGTGCGATTACCTGCGTCTGAAGTCATTCGTGGAAAGGTTGCCGTGTCCAAGGAAAGCGAAATAGTTGTTGTATCGTCCTTTTAACATTCATGTTACGGGTATTTACCATAAATGCGCGTCAGCAGCAGCGCTGGTCAGCATCCCACAGCGCGAGGAAGCCGCGGGGAAATAAAATCAGCGAGTCACGCATCAATGCCATAATGCATCAGCTTCAGCGCTGCCCACGCGACGCGCTGCTCAGCTGAGCCTTGACAAGTGGAACTCAAAGTTAAAAATAATTAACACCTTGAAGTTGTTTCAATACATCTATTTTAATGAATCTGCTTTTTTGAACGTGTTCGTTGAATGAACGGTTTAATGACTCAAAGTCTGTTGTCATAACAATGTGCGCGCTGAGTGAAAAGGAATCTCCCGGTCGCGCCAAGTTAAAGTTCAGCGGGGAAAATGTAGGCCTATAAATAAATCGATTCTCTGAGTTACGGATCGATCTTTAGAAATTAATATGAAAATCGATTCAGAATTGGTGAATCGATTTTTTCAACACAGCACTACTGGCTTGGTGTTTTCCAGGCTTTACAGTGTCTCGCACATAACACACCTTAATGTGGAACTCAAGTTAAAAGTAATTAAACTTACTATATATATATATATATATATATATATATATATATATATATGGGCCTTGCAAGAGAGCATTTTGTGTGAAGATCCTCCTCTACATTGAAAAAAATAAAAATGTTGTAGCATTTTCTTTGAAACCATTTCTATTCAGAAATTGCTAGTAAATTTGACAAATAATTAAAGAAAGAAAGGGCAGGAAGCACATTGAATTAAACGTCAATTTTTTTTAAGACTGAAATAGTATTTTGAAATAGTATTGAAAGAATGAAATATTATTTCCTTGTGAAACATATTTATTTACAAGGTTTCTTTTTTACAGTTCAATCTTGATCAATTGTGAGATGAGCTTCTTATGCATTTTGCTTGAAGATAACTGTACAATGCATGGATGTTTCCTTAAGTATTATAAAAATGGTTGCTTAAGGTGTTTTATGTTACCTTAGAAGGTAAAGCAACCTAATCTGGCTTTACATGGGTCTCCAGACTGGGCAACCTGGGACATGTGGGGAAAATCCTTCTAAAGTCAAACTAGACCAGCCTGACCATCAAACAATATTAGGGCGTTGACACTATTTATTTCTTTCCAGGAGAGTTTTGAAACAGAGCCACTATCAGGGCTGTGAACACATCAGAACTTGAGGAGACTGACAGATTGGCAGTTGATCAATGTCAGATTTTTTAACTCCTCCCAATCTTGAACATTCGGCTGCATCCTTGCTCAATATGCAAGACGAGAGAGAGCTAAGACTCTCTTTTCCGTGCTAAATGTCAAGATCAATGAAGTCTTTGAGATCACCCATTCCCATACGGAATTAATCTTAGGTCAGGCAAACCTCAAAGAACCACGAACAACGACGAAGTTCATTACTACTAGCCCCCAGGAACGACCTGATTTCAATCCACCCCAGCAAGTTCAATTGCCCTACATGGGCGCACTACACAATGGTGGCACTTGATTATACTACTATGCTTAGTTTATTTAATGCCCAAAACAGGAGATAATTTAAAAATCTAGGTCAACTAATCAAGCCAGGTTTTTTTTTCCACATCTACTCTCTCCCCACCTCTTGTTATATATTCATTTCTTTCAAACATATCTCTTATTTTACCAAGCTATTGCTGGAAAGTGGTGCATTTGACACACTTAGCACAGTTGAGTCAAAGAGCCATTTGCAGCCTGTGATTAGCATAGCCGTGAGCGTCAAGTCCCTTTAGATACAGACATCATGAGGGAGGCCACAGCTGCACCATCTTACAGACTAAGGAAGAGCCCTCGGGCAGTTACTTTAAATGCCTCAAAATTAAAGCGCTTTCAACAGTAAGGAATTGGGTGGGTCTATATGTTAGATTGGGTTAATGTTCAGCTATCTGGTTCAATATCTTAATGTCGGGATCAAACGTAAAGTGCAATAGTCTTTCATTCCATTTTGTGATGTATAGCTAATCAAACGACTTCTCGAACAGGAAAAAAAAATATTTTTTAGTACATAGGGAATTGATTGGATCCCTGGATCATTGTTGTATGCTAATTGCTGTGATCTCATGTGAGTGACAGGTTGTTGGAGGGGAGAGGTTACCGTCCCACCCTCGTGCATCCAACACACATGGCAGCCTTTAGCGTCAATATAACATGCACAGAGTATGGGTAGGTTTAGGTCTGGGGTAGGGTTAGACCACTAGGAGGCGTCCTTCTGCCCCATACTGTAGATATCTGCTTCTCATATTGACGCTAAAGGGTGCCATGTGCGTTGGATGTCTACGCATTGGCAAAAGCGTCAGTATATGACGCCTTGGGATGAGAACGAGCTGGTAAGGACTACATTTTGGGACAGGAATGTTGATCCAAGATCCAGAATATCCCTGCCATTTTTAAATAGTTTGGCCAGAGATAGTTTCTAAACTTACTACTAGGGCTGCACGATGTTTTCTGTCAGCCTTACTAAAGCGCATTTTTGTCCCGCCAAAGCTTGACCGGTGAATGATGTAGATGACGATGAGTGACTTCTGCGCTCGTTTAACTGAGAGAGAAAGTCCCGGTCGCGCGTGCACTCACCGTCTTCAAACTCCCTTGCTCTCCCGTGCTCGAGCATATCAATGAATTGAGTTGACTGAATATCTTTGAGAATACATGACGGTAAAAGATCGGAAGACCTTTTTTTCTGAACTACCACTGGTTGTGAATTGCTGTTCCACACATTCAGATGACATTACATGAACCACACTTTCAATAAAAATAAATAAATAAAATGCGATCCAGTGATGAAATGTTTTCTGTGTTGACACAAATCTTGTGCGATGTCCTGACCTGCCTGGATAATCACACAGCGGGGTATGGCGTGATCCGTTAATGAAACGTCCGATTCGTGAACTAATGACTCATTTGAACCGATTCACTTTAATGAATGGTTAAAACAACTGATCTATTCAACACTGAACTTAAGAGACATAAATCGGAAACAATTTTCAATAAGGTTCCATATATTAAAGTCTAGTTAACTACATTAATAATAATAATAATTCATTACATTTATATAGTGCTTTTCTCTGCACTCAAAGTGCTTTATATAGGGGGAAGGGGAATCTCCTCAACCACCACTAATGTGCAGAATCCTGTTAACATAACCTGTTAACTACATTAGTAAACAACATTCAATTAATTGATATTAGTTTCTATGTGGATATACTCTATAACAAAACCACCTCAGTCATTCAATGATTCATTCTCCAAATAAAGCTATTCAAATCATCTGGGGAAATTGTTCTAATATCGCAATATATATCGCGGACATATAAAATATTGCAATGCCATTTTTTACCAATATCGTGCAGCCCTACTTACTACTATTATTATGGCAACTCGGAAGAATGTGCCATTGTCAAACGACGAGGTGCAGACTTTCCTTTGTTTGCTTGCCGAAGAGAGGATCCAGAGAGAGCTTGATAGGGCAACGAGGAACAAAGGCGTCGCTACGATGACTGGGTACTATTTGTGGCGGTACTGTCCTCAATGGAAAATGGAGCGAAAAGCGAGCCGAAGTCGGAATCGAGCTCATGTACTGGTAATGGAAAAGCACCATCACTTGGCAAAATCACATTGACCGCATGATTCCATAAAAATAAGAATTGTTTTGATTTCATGATTTCACTTTAATGTCTGTTAACAAATGTAGCATGGATTAGTTTTTTTTCTTCAAATCAGACATTTCGATATAAACTGAAATATAGCTAATAAAATTGTTCCAAGACAAAGTTTCTGAATTACATTCCCTATTAATACGTTTACTGAATCTCAAGAGTCGTCTCATTTTTATTTAACAGAATCAAGAAGTCTATTAATGCCACTTTTTTACTGCTGGTACGGCTCGGTATGGCTCAGTACGATGCGGCGCGGTTACACCGCGTGGTATGAGCTCGGCACGAACACGGCTCGGTTCGCTTTAGCTCGGTTGCTTTAGCAGTTAGTACTGCTTTAAAGTGTGTGGAATTAGTTTAAAAGCAGTCGCTACAGCGGTGGCTGTTACTGGCTATTTAAATCTAGCGGGTTTGGTTTCTCACATCACAAATACAATGATGCTGGTAGTGACGATTCTGTCTGACCAATCAGTGATCCATAGTGTTTCACGTCACATTTTTGTACCGTTATGGTACCCTTGGAACCTCAACAGACCAGGTACCATTTAAATCAAGCCGAAGCGAGCCGTACCATACTGTACCATGCAGTGGAAATGCCCCATAAGTGAGCCGAACCGAGCCGTACCGTACCATGCAGTGGAAAAAGTGCCAAAGTGTGCCATATAAAGTTGGGGAAAGGTACCCGGATGACTTACTACTTCCACAGAGATTCTGAAGTGTGCATTCAATGCACACTTTACTATCCCATGAGGCCACAGAAGAGCAACTCATGCTGGTTTTGCATGTGGGTCAGTTCAGAAAACAGCGGTCATATCATCCAAACAATCCAAACTCTGATGTCAATCGAACCCGGGTGCACACCAAAAGTGATTAGTGTTGGTTACTGATACGTTTTACAAACTTTAGGGTTAGTTCATCCAAAAATTCTGTCAGTAATAATGACTCACCCTCATGTTGTTCCGACCCAGTAAGACTTTCGCTTATCTTCGGAACACAAATTAAGATATTTTTCAGTAAGACTTTCGCTCATCTTCGGAACACAAATTAAGATATTTTTTGATTAATTCTGAGAGCTGGATCACTCCTCCATAGGCTTCTATGTTATTGAAACTAAACGGCCAGAAAAGTTAGTAGAAACATAAATAGTTAAAACAGTCCAAGTGACTACAATGGCTCAACCATAAGTTAATCAAGTGACGAGAATACTTTTTGTGTGCAAAAACGAACAGAAATAACGACTTTATTCAACTATTCATTTTCTTCTCTGTGGGTGCTTCTGTGTGACACAATATATAAAAATGTATATTTAAACTCATAATGTGTAGTTCTACTTCATTTATAATTATGTATCATTAGACATCTAACAATTTTCTTCTTTTAATTGTAGAGATGCTTCATTTCAAAACTTGATAGGCTACAAACGCAAAATTATGAGCATTAAATTACGCCATACCATGCATAGGATATGGTTCAAAGAAATCTCCCACGACCCCGTCTGCATCTCCATTGACCCCACGTAGAGTCGTGACCCCAGGGTTGAGAACCTCTGAACTAGTAGTTAGTGACGTAATTAGAAGTGAGTCTGAGATGACAAGCATAAACAAATTACTTTATAGACACCTGTTTACTAAAAATTGATGATGATAATGCTTGACCGAATGCAAATATTACTTTGGTTAGAAAAAACACCAAATGGATCTCTTGACATGTATAACCAAACTGGGGTGCGTTTCCCAAAGCCAACTATGCTTGAAGTTCAGTCATTACCAATAGAGTTCAATGGAAATAGCAATCATGGTTGGCCAATGATGCTTTTGGGAAACACACCCCTGGTGATGGGTTGACATGACATGGCAGTTCACAGCGGCAAAGTCATATATGCCATTAGCTAACCCATTTGGTGTTTTTGTATTTAGTGATTCTTGTATTTGGATTAGAGACAGATCAATAATTTGGGGGACTGTCATGATTGCCATATGGATTTCATGCACTTGGTTAAATCTAGTGCTGGGCAATAGAGCTAAAATATATCTTGATATATTTTGTAGCATAATAAATACTAAATGAAAAGAAGCATGGTAAATACTTTTCATTTATACACTGTAAAAATGAATATGCTTTATCTAATCAAAAAATTGTGGCAACAGATTACAAGAAATATTATTAATTAAATGTAACAAATTAGAATTGAGTAATAATTAATCAAATTAATTCTTTAACTATTTAAGTTAACTATTTAAAATGAGTAAAAAAAAAAAATCAACTCACCATTATGGTGATCGGTGTTTGTTTTAGGTTTTAGGTTAAATTATGGTTTTCTCCTTCAGTGATTCTGCTTGTTAACATCAGGTGTCTTCAATGTTGGCAATATAAAATAAATAGTTCTGAATTAATCTTTGACGTCTGTCTGTCAGTGAGATATTTTTGTTAATTTTTTTTGGTGTAAACTTTACTCATTTTAAATGATTAACTTTTAAGGAATGGCGATTCTAATTTGTTAAATTTAATTAATAATATTGCTTGTAATCTGTTGCCACAATTCTATTGATTAGAAGCATATTAATTTTTAGTGTATGCTCGGATATGAACAGCAATATTTATGTTCACGAAAACATTTTATTATACGAAAAAGGTACTTTCCCAGCCTAAGTGTAACAAAAGATGCAATTAATAACATAAATACATTAACAAGATCATTGTCTGGGTATTATCAATGTTAAAAAGTTTGCATATGATGAGACCTTAATTTTTTATTTAGTTGGTTAATTTATACATCATAGTTGCTCAATATTATATCTGACATACTGTCCAGTCCTAATATTCACTGACGCATCCAAACATCCTCACTTGTGCGCTTTTAGTTACTTTTAGTTTTAGAAATACACATTTTTTCTCTCTCTCTGGTTGATTGTTTTCACATCACATGCTTTCAGCTTAGCTGAGGTAGAGAGGAAATAATAATTTGATTTAATAAAATCCCATCACATAAAAAAGTCACTCTTTCTTATTATTTTCTTTTGCCTTCCATTTTTTTTTAGGTTTATACTTGATGAAGTCAGACAGTGTGTGCCAGGAACTGACCAGTTACCTCCATTAAATGTTATTTAGTGCAAGTTCAAATTTGCCTTGGGTCATGTAGTCAGAACCACAACGTGTCCTCTCACGAGGCCGAACAAAACCAAAGAGAGCATTTTAAAGTTTAATGGCAGCAGTGCCGCCTTCAGCATCCCCCTCATAGGACTTAGCCCTTTGTTCTCCCAAACATTCTCCAATCAATAACATGGAACGGACCCAGACATCTTTATTCCACGGAAGCTTAGAGAGAGCAGAGGCCCCCTTTCTTCCTCTCAGCGTGTTGCAGAGCGGAGCAATGTTTTGGCTTTCTTCTGCTAATCTCGTCTCATTCACACGGAGGCTTTATGTGAAGAGCCGTCAGGCTCCCATAACACACCTTTCTGTTTGGACTTCAGATTAGGACACCAAAAGTGCAACATAAAACTGTTTTTATGGTTTCTAAATAACCAATGTACAAAAAAAAAGAATAAAAAATGACAGTGGCAGCACCCTCAGTATGATCAAATGATAATACTACTTAGATTTAGCCTATTCTGTTTGATTATCATGTTCAGATGCCATGATATATTAATGGTACTGCAGTGCAATAAAATTAGCATATGATATATGTCGACAAAACTGTTTGACAGTACTGTGAAAGGCGGAATCCACCAAGAATTAACAGTGTCCCCTGATAGTGGCTTTTATTTGCACACGCTTTCCATATTAGCACCCAATTCACTAATGAAATTATGCAAATCAGCAAACACACCCACAAAATTAGTGCTGAATGCTAATTCCATGAGCTTGTGGTTCACTTGTAGTGTTAAAAGGTGTGTTTCCCAACAGTTATGAGCTGTACAACTTGGATTTTGTAAAATCGAACACAAAAAAAAGGTTCTATACAGAGTCTTGGGTTCTGTCAGGCGCTTTATATATATATATATATATATATATATATATATATATATATATATATTAGGGCTGTCAAATGATTAATCACAATTAATCACATCCAAAATAAAAGTTTGTGTTTACATAATATATGTGGGTGCACTGTTTATAATTATTTTGTATATATATAAATACACACATATGCAAGTATATTTAAGAAAAAAAAATTATTTATAAATAAAATATTTATATTTATGTATATTATAAGTTATATATAAATCTATATACAGTATATACATGAAAATATTTCTTAAATATATACAAGCATGTGTGTGTATTTATATATATATATATATAAATAATTATACACAATGCACCCACATATATTATGTAAACAAAAACTTTTATTTTGGATGTGATTAATCGTGATTAATCATTTGACAGCCCTAATAATATATATATATATATATATAGTTTAAATGAACTAATTTTGTTTTAAGTCATTATTTATTTTGATGAAACAGCTCGTCGTAAAACATTCTTTATAACCAGTGATCCAAATTTAGCAACTTTGTTGATAGATTAGTGACTTTACAGTCACTAATCTATACCTAACCTATACACTGTAAAAATGTATATCTGTAAGTTATGACGACATATATTTTTACACTGTTTTATCTTGTCAAAATAATTTAACCAATTTTCATTTATGTTATTTTTCTATATATATATTTTTTTAGTTTAAAGAGAGATATTATTTATTATTTATTTCTGTTCTAATATCTACAGATTATTTCTACTAGACATTGATTTTCTGTGCAAAGCGAATGTAGACTTTTGTTAAAGTCTACTGAGGCTTTAGGTAGTTAAGTCAGTTTAATGCAATTCAAGCTGAAATGACTTAAACAGAAATTTTTATTCAGAAAATTTTATTTTATTTATTGATTTATTTATTTATTTATTTATTTATTTATTTATTTATTTATTTATTTATTATTTATTTATCAGGGACAGTGGACAGTAAAAAACTGACCCAGAATTAGCTATAGAGCTAAATTTCATCTGCAGTCCCTGGGCAGGAAAGTATCAAATCACATATAATAAAATCACAAATGGGAAATATACAAAACATTGTACACCACTTAACATTAAAACTAAAATCGTAATTAATACCAGTAATGCATCCATCCAAATATACATTCTACAAAACATCACACAATGTTACAAAAATCATTCCCCAGAATTTGTAAAACCTTGACAAAACATAAGAGTATTCAATGATTACAGACCTGACTCCCCTTTAACCACATTTTCAAATGCAGCTTGAACTGTGCAAGAGTAGGACACTGTCTTATATTAGTTGGTAAATTATTCCAGTTATTAACAGCTCTTATTGAAAACGCTGATCGACCAAACTCCGTTACTCTAAAATGTGCTTTACAACCACCTCTTAATGAGGCTCGTGTTTGTCTTATATTGTCTTTACGGGAAGAAACAAATTCTTTTAGAGGTGGGGGTGCAAGATCATTGACAATTTTATACATTAAACAACAATTATGAAACAAAATAAAATTATCAAAAGTAAAAAAATTGTGCTTTTGGATCACAAGACAATGATGATAACTGTTATGTTTCTTGTCAAATACTTTTAAAGCACGTTTATATAATATTTGTAAAGGTTTGAGGGTAGATTTACCTGATTGTGACCACGAAGTAATACAATAAGAAAAATGAGAGAAAATCAAAGAATGCAAATAAATTCTCGCTGCTTCCAATGAAAGGTGACCCCGTATAAATCTAAAATTTCTGAGTTGAGGTGTCACTACACAAATTATTTTTTAATATGCTTTTCAAATGTTAAATGCCTGTCTAAGATAACTCCAAGGTATTTAAAATCTGTCACAATTTTTAAATTTTCACCACAAACTAATATATCTGGAAGGTTCTCCTCCTTCCTTTTAATTTTAAAATACATACAGGCAGTTTTCTTAACATTTAGTGTTAAACAACACTGAGTGAGCCAATCTGAAATTTTAGACATTGCGACACCTAATTGTTGGGCAACTTGTTCATTAGTTTCACCATGCACATAAATCACGGTGTCGTCTGCGTACATTTGAATATTTACATCTGGACAGACGTCCGGTAAATCATTCAAATACAGACTAAAAAGTAGGGGCCCTAATACAGACCCCTGAGGTACCCCTGTAAAACAATCTCTCAAAGACGATACATGCTTCTTAAATCGTGTACACTGTTTCCTCATTATAAGATAAGATTCAATCCATTTCATTGTTTCAACAGAAAAATTCAGATTTTATAATTTAGACAATATAATATTATGATTTATCGTATCGAATGCCCTTTGTAAATCAAGAAATATAGCACCCACAACCCCACCCTTATCTAATTTCGACCTTACTTGCTCAATAAAATAACATACAGCCGTTTCCGTGGAATGCTGTTTATGGAAACCAAATTGCATAGGACACAATAAATTATTTTGAACATTTAAAAAATTGAAATCGAAATTTAAGAAAATTATACAGAAATTATAATCATATACCTGCAGCACAAAAACAAACGTAACATAAAGTGCAGATCGTTGTCATCTAATGACGTTTAACTACTTTTTGAGCAGGCTTTAGCTACTTTTCCTTTGAAAATAGTTGGCGATGCGGTTTAGCACTATAAAAAATTGCAATACGTATTTATATAGAACCTTTTTTGCCATAAAGAGTTCTTTAAAATCGAGTCAAGAACCTATAGGGTTCTATTATATTAAATATAATCCATTGAATCAATTGTATTGTTTGGACATATTTAGTTGCTATAACTAAACACATGGTGCATTTTCTACTCATGTTAAACCCAAACCTCCACCCTTGATTATGATACACTTTTAATTTGAAAAGCCATCAAAGTGGAGGATTTGCAACGGAGATGCTCTCATTGTGGATTCCTCCGGACGGGCTCCCACAGACGGGTCCTCCGTGTCTTTGTGTCTGGGTTGGTGCATGAATAGGGGCTTAGACATGGCCTGAAGCCCTGCACCTTTTCTCCGCATTGATGGGGAATACATTATTCATCTGCTTTAAGACTCATCAGACGGGTGTAAGCTCTGACCATGCCGCGCTCTCTGGGCCACGGACACAATAGGCCCTCCATCTACCCCGCACTCATTCACTCACTCCCTCACTCATTCACGCACGGCCTTTCTCTGTTCGTCCCATCATCCGGCCGAGATGAAAGTGGACTTTCCCATTATTGATTATTCGACCGAGCTTCCCTGGCATGGAATTATTGGCGGGCGAGCTTGTGGTTAATGAGATTTTAGTGAAGGTTTGGCAGGGGTTAATTGTTTTGAATATAGCACTTTTGAGTAATTCATGCTTTTGTCAAATTGAAGATGCACAGAAGTCATTGCATAAATGCATAAATCCTTAAAAGAGTTCACGGCACTAAATTGAAATCTTACACTGTAAAAAAAATATTATTGGTTTAACTTAAAAAATAAGTAACCTGGTTGCCTTAAAAGTTGATTGAACTGGAAAAAGTGAGTTAATACAATGAAGGAGATTAATTTAATCATCAGAAACTCAAAATAATAAGTTATCTGAACTACATAAATTATTTAAGTTGATTTGACAAAATAAAAAAATGTTGTGATAACAAATCTTGAAAAATATATATGTTTTAAAGTGTTGTTACATTGAATAATCAACTTTGTCTGAAATAAATGAGAATAGAAAAGTTTGATGATTGTGAGTTTATTGCAGTAACATTTATATATTGATAGCATGGGTCATATTTTGGGAGATTTTTATGAGAAATGTTGAGTTCATTCTGAAATGTTTTGGTTTACAGACTTTGCAATCTTGGCAAGCCCAGTTTAAGATATTGTTGAGATGTCTTCTAAAGCTGCAGAACATAATTGAGGTATTTTTCTCATGAGGAAAACCTGAGCCTCAGTAGACTTTAACAAAAGTCTACATTCGCTTTGCACTGAAAATCAATGTCTAGTAGAAATAATCTGTAGATATTAGAACAGAAAAACAAATAATAAATAATATCTCTCTTTAATATCCCAGTAGTTTTTACTTCACAGCAATGCTATTCAATGGAGAGCAAAAGGAGATGCCAACATTCTGCATGCCAACATCTGATGTTCTCTAAACCCCAAAAATTTCAGAAGAGATCTATTCAATTCCCTTATCTGTAGTGTTTCTGTGCTTATTTAAGAAACCTTAGGAGATACGTCCAAGACAAAGCTGATACTTAAGAATGTTTGATCACTAAGCTTTGAAAGAGAATCCCCTAAGCAACATATTTCTCATAAACAGACTGGAAATAATAGTATTAAAGGAGTAGTTCACTTTTCAAAAAACTTTTGCTGATAATTTACTCACCCCCATGTCATCCAAGATGTCCATGTCATTCTTTCTTCAGTCGAAAAGAAATTAAGGTTTTTGATGAAAAAAATCCAGGATTTTCTCCATATAATGAACTTCAATGGTCCAAAAGACACTTTCAGTACAAACTGCAAACTGTTCAAAGGGCTTTAAATGATTCCAGATGATGAATAAGGGTCTTATCAAGCGAAAAGATCGCTCATTTAAAAAAAAAGTTAAAGTTTTATAAGCTCAAATGGTCGCCTTGCTCTGTACTGCGGACGCACGTTTGTGACTCTCCTGTTCGAACTCGTTCATCAAAATAAAGGAATCTTTTTCCGAGTCAATTCATTAGTTTCGTTCGTTGAATGAACCAAATGACTCGTAAAAAGATTCCTTCATTTTGATGAACGAGTTCGAACAGGAGAGTCACAAACGTGGGTCACAGAACAGAGCAAGGTGAGCATTTGAGCTTATAAAACTTAAACTTTGTTATTTATTTATATAAATGATTGATTGTTTCGCTAGATAAGACCCTTACCCATAACAATGTGATGCGATATGTCGCCCAGCCCTACCTTTAACTTTTAAATACATCATTAAATTCAAATGGCAAACACATTCGGAAAGTCAGTCAGGTGAACGTGCGACAACATTTCTCTCCGAAACGGTAAGAAATTTAATTTGATTGAATGGAGCATTTTAACTGTGACGAGATGATTGACAGGTCAGTTACGCGATAGGATGCACGCGACAGATCTGTCCGTTAAAGATGTTGAAGTAGGCTACTACGTCCCAAAGCTTGCCTACTCTTTTATTACACACTCAAAAGTATGTACTTTTTCTTCCAAAAATAGTATACTTTTAGGGCGTTTAGGAATTATTATAGGCACTCACTTCCTGATGTCTAAAAGTAGGCTACTGCGCAGACTCAAACCAGCCCGTTCTCACCCAAGACGTCATTTTCCTGACGCTTTTGTTTTGACCATACGGAAGAATGCTACGATTGCTACGAATACGCTACGATTTATGGGTCTTTACGATTTATTTTCCGATTTTCATCTATAAACAGATCAAGGACAATCGGATAACAAGATTATTTTTCGTTTTCCGTTTTTTAATATGGAACGAAAAACGAAAAATGGGTTGTTTTCGGTTTTCCTATTTACTAATGGTAATTGAGAAACGGGCCGTTTTTCGTTTTTGTTTTTTTCCTTTCAAAACAAAAATCTATTGGCAGCAAAGTACATGGAACGACATCTTGGATGACATGGGGGTGAGTAAATTATCAGCAAAAGTTTTTTCAAAAGTGAACTTCTCTTTTAATGCATAAAATAAACATGTTAAAATATCATATGCAATAGACCTTGCAATGCATATAAAATAAGTCCTGTTTCCTTTTTTCTTTACATTTTTGACTAACATCCAAGAGTAGGATGTACAGTTAGGCTGTAATTGGTTGGTGGCAGCGTGAAGAATGAAACGGGTCTCTTAAGCTCAGGTGAGAGC
Source organism: Hybognathus amarus (assembly GCA_030378365.1). Classification (NCBI taxonomy): domain Eukaryota; kingdom Metazoa; phylum Chordata; class Actinopteri; order Cypriniformes; family Leuciscidae; genus Hybognathus; species Hybognathus amarus. The sequence goes on along the minus strand of JAQIUQ010002966.1, from coordinate 239,001 downwards.
AGTCTCTGGCTTACTTAATGGCGTCACGATTACTTATTGTGCGGGGCTGTTCAGAAATGGAACCGCTATCTTCGTAAAAGCATGTCATTACGGTGCTCCAATTGAATACAGTGGATGGATGCTTGGGAGTTTGGTATGTAGTATTTCAAGTTGTACACTGTAGGTTGCCAAATGCAACCAAGCTAATTTAAAAGAATTAACCCTTCAGAAAAAAAGTGGCGTCTCAGGTGGTTTTAGGTGGCCACAGCCCCTCAGAAACCATCTACAGACCAGTTTAACCATTACCGCTTTCAGCTGGTTTCAACTTTTTGAAATCACGTAAGTTGTAAAATGGACGTACATTGTGATAATACCTGTTTTAAAGCATAAAACGAATCAGTTAAACACACGAGTAACATGGTAAGAGAAGCTTTTAGCCTAAATGTGATTTGAATTTCAGTTGTACAGATGGAACCGCTATCTTCATAAAAGCATGTCTTTACGGTGCTCCAATTGAATACAGTGGATGGATGCTTGGGAGTTTGGTATGTAGTATTTCAAGTTGTACACTGTAGGTTGGCAAATGCAACCAAGCTAATTTAAAAGACTTAACCCTTCAGAAAAAAAGTGGCGTCTCAGGTGGTTTTAGATGGTTTTCAAGATGGACGTACATTGTGATAATACTTGTTTCAAAGCATAAAACGAATCAGTTAAACACACGAGTAACATGGTAAGAAGAAGCTTTCAGCCTAAATGTGATTTGAATTTCAATTGTACAATTGATTCGTGCCCTCACACTATTTTCTCCCTTTATTAGAGCTCAGGATCAAAGGCTCTCATTAGCGTTAGCCCCTTGCAGCATTGTTAGCCTCCCAGGATAGCAACAAAGGTCTTTTTCAGGCCCAGGTTGTGCAGAAAAAAGAGGCAGTTATTTCTGAGCTAAGTTCACATCAAACACTCGAGGGCTGAGGTAGAGAAGATGAAAGAAATTGGTGCGACCTGGAAGATCAGCACAATATGCCAAGCTGCCAGTTACTCCACACCCAAGGCAGTTTGAACTATCTCAGCAGAATACCAACTGAAGTTCGAGACTTCATTCTCTCTCATTTATGTGGAAAATAAAGCATGCGATGTGTTTGTGATTCACTGCTATAAGCAGGTGAAATGTGGTCTCGTCCTGTGTTTTTGTCCATCTGCAAAACGAAAGAGAAATGATTAAACACTTACCTCTCGCCTGCAATTCAGACGTTCTCCTTATGAATTATTGAGAGACAGGAGCTTTTTGATGAGCTCCAATAGATTTTCACACAGCCGACATCAGTGTTAATAATAACGTTTTTGTCAGTGGTGCCTGGGAGCGTGCTTAGATTAATGCCACCTCAACCTGCTATTGAATCCATTTTGGAGGTGGAGCGGCTAATTTGATTTGATATCGTTTTAATAAAGTTTTTCAGTGATTTGAGAGATTGTTTCAGGCTATCTATGTAATTTTACAGTTATTACAGCCACTTATAGGGGAGCTTTGATAGCGCCGGTTGGCCCTGCAGTGTTCTGAATACATTAGCCGACTGAGAGAATGAGAGACAATCACAGCGAAAGACACTCGGCAGATGCTACATTTAGCGAATTACGCATGCTAATGGAAGGGGTTGTTTTTGTGTAGTGACGTATTTCTGAGTGAAACAGGATGCTGCAAGTTAATTGGAAATACATGCCTACCTAAATTTTTTCTAAACGTACCTATACATACAATGTCGCACTGCCGCAGCTGGAATGAACAATAGTGGCAGTAAAAAACATATTTAAGTTTTATTGTATGAAAAGTGAAAAGTATGAAAAGCAAAAGACGTTTATTCAATTTTTCTTTATATAAAGTGGCATGGTTGCTTAAGCAAATTTGTTTTAATCTCACATTTGCTTTTGTTAACAATGGTCCACCTACCCTATCTCACAACCAATTCGTACGAATTCAACGAATGATTAAAAAGTGGCTAATTCGTACAACCTCACTCGTACGAATTCGTATCGATTTGTCTAAACCCACGTGATGGTTAGGTTTAGGGGAGGGGTAAGGGGTAGGTCATTCGTACGAATTCATATGAATTAACCAATTCGTAAAATATGTATAATTTAGCAAAATCATACTAATTCGTACGAGTGAGGTTGTATGAAATTGTTCCGAATTAGCCACCTGGTAAAATTCGTACGAATTCCCGTGAAATCGGGCTGGGTCCACCATATTTCTGAGAGAAAACTGTTGAGCAGGATTTATTTTTGGGGGGGTAATCGATTGTATGTTGGGGTTAAATACAAGAATTGGAGCCTGACTGAATGTGTGTTTCAGCCTAAAAACGTAAAAATATTTCATCTGGACGTGCCTTTTGTTTACACGGCGATGGCGTTTTTGGGGCTTAAAAATGCAAAAAAGTGAAACCACCCTCCAGAGTGGAAATCTTAAAAACGTTCCACCGTTGCGTTCCCGCCTAAAAACGCAAAAGTCTGCTAGAAAGTGAAGGTTATAAGCAGGTGCGCAGACTTGGTGTTGTTGTGTGGCAGTGCTCCACATCGCCACCTAGAGTGCATACCACATCGAATTTCACACACTTTTGCGTCACCATATGCACGCAAATTTCCCACCCACAACGCTCGTCTAAACGTAGAATAAAAAGCGATGACGCAACGCCACTTTTGCGTTTTCTCTTCGGATCGTTTCCATGTAAACATGGACTAAATTCAATCTGTTCATCATTTAAGGCGATTTAGTCCAATATTTGAACTAATCAGCTCGATTTATATGGATTAGTTTTACGATCTCTTTATGAACGTTTTGAAGCATCAACGTGTCTGTTCTAGCTGTCAATGGAGGAACAGAAATCTCTAATATTTCATCAAAAAAAGGTCTTCATTTGTGTTTCAAAGATGGACTAAGTCTTCAGGGGTTTGGAACGACATGAGGGGGAGTAATTAATGACAAAATTTTTATTTTTGGGTGAACTATCCCTTTAAGGCACACTCACTCTAGTTTGGCATAGTGTTTTTTGCCAGCTTTTACACAAAATGTGAACCAACATCTCCAGCTTAATTTTTATATTAAAAAACATGTGACTATTATTTAGAGAGTTGGTAATTAGGCAGAGCAGTAATTAGCAAGACATTAACATTTGTGGACCTGTGAAGTCGAGACTGAGCTCTTGCTGTCAGTCTGTTGTTGTTTTTGTGTTGTTTGCATCAGTGTGAGAGTGGACACCGAATGGTCACAGAGCTCGACTCAGATGAATAAACCCCAACTCCCTGTAGGCACATTAATAGCGCCTGGGTTTCCTATTAATAAAGTCAACACAATTATTAACCACAATCTTATTTTACACAGCTGCACATTAAAGCAACACATTATATGTCTTATAATACATTATAATTAAATTCATAATTAAATAATAAATGCAAATGAATACATGTATTCATAATTATACAACACAATATAACCTTTTATATCTTTTCATAAATAATGGTATCCATATTTATAGTATTTATATTGCATTTGCATTGGCGGCTTATAAGCAGCTATCAGTGCATTCAAGGCACATTTAATCAGTATATTCACTCTTCACTGGGAATCCTAACCTTGACATTGATAGCATATTTTATCTACAGGAATTTGTTTAAAGCATCTTTTTTTCAATGCACTTTTTTTGCTGCGCATTATCTAGCGAAATGATTGGTCATTTAAAAAATAAATAAAAAAGTTTAAGTTTTATAAGCTCAAATGCTCGCCTTGCTCTGTTCTGTGATGAGCGTTCGTGACACTCCTGTTCAAACTCGTTCTTCAAAATGATTTTTCGAGTCATGACTCGAATGGTCCTAGATAAGACCCTTATTCATCGTCTGGTGTCGTTTAAAGCCCTTTGAAGCTGCACTGAATCTCTCATTTTGACCTTAAACTGTTTGGTTCCCAAAGAAGTCCATTATACTGTATGGAGAAAATCCTGGAATGTTTTCATCAAAAACCTTAATTTCTTTTCGACTGAGAAGAAAGACGTGGACATCTTGGATGACATGGGGGTGAGTAAATTATCAGCAAAAGTTTGTTTTTTTTTAAAGTGAACTACTCCTTTTAAAACATTTAAACATTCATTGAACATTTTAAAAGAACATTTTCAAAATGTAATGAAAATATTAGCAAAACATTTTTTAGGACAAATTTTTGCTGGGTTTTTGTCTTAACAGAACCTGACATATTAAGTGTTTTTATTTTATTTATTTTTTTACATGGTGATTTGTTGAGTCTTGCGTAAATAATGTCAGAATACCTATTTTTGAGTGAACTATCCCTTTAAAAAAATAATCCATCAACTGACATTCTGAGAAAATCAGTGTGTATATATTTTTTCACGATTTCATCCATATTCATTATTTCACACATTAGTTCAAAAGATACGTTTCCACAAATTAGTCTTGTTTCCATTTCCAAGCTATTTTCCAACCCATGTACGCTCTCTTTGTTTTCTCATTGCAAGTTTGAGGTCAGGAGTCACAATGTAGAACAATTATTGAGGTCACAGTTCATCAGTTTACAACAGCTGAGTGAAAACAGAGGTCTTTCAACTTGTACATCGCAGGGAATAATTATTCGAGCTGCTGTTTTAGTAAAAGCCGACAGTCAACAAATAAAGCACATGTTCTCTCAATTTAGGATTTGGAAGAAGGACTCAAATGAGGGAGCGCATATATTTCACAACAGTGCTATCGATTAATTATGGAAATAGGTATGAATTGCTCATTTCTAGATGTTAAGCAGAACCCTGGTGTGTCAAGGAGTCAAAGGTTTGCTAAAGGAGCCTCGCTCGAGTCAAGCAGGTCCACTGAGATGTCCTTCCAAGTTCAGATGTCCTGAAGGCATGAATCAATGACCAGATGAGCTTTCACTTTGATTATTAGACAATAAATGGGAGCAGTTAAATATACTGTAAATATTCCAGTGAAGAGATTGCAGAATTTTAAAGCACATTTTGCTAGTGGAATGGCATTGAAGGGCCTTAGATGACATGGTAACACTTCACTTGAAGGGGTGTGCATAAGACTGACATTACACCTTCATAACCATGACAGGACACACTTCATGAATATCAAGGAGAGTTTATGACAACTGTCATTAAGTGTCATTTGCTCAATTATGACATTTTTAATGCAAATATGACATTGTTTTAGATGTATTTGTTATGACATCTTGACATTACTAAGACCTGTCATAAACATGACATAGCAGATTAATTATCAAACTTAAGAAACCACTTAGCTTTATGAGTTAACATTACATTAAACTGTCATGTGGTTGGTTTTGACATTAGTCATGAGGCCATTATAACATTTCAATAACAAATTCAATTTGTACCACTGTAGTTGAGGTCAAGAAAAAATATTCATGACAGTTATAATGGCCTCATGACAGCCAATGTCAAAGCCAACCACATGACAGTTTAATGTAATGTTAACTCATAAAGCTAAGGTTTCTTAACTATGATAATTAATCTGCTATGACATATTTTAATACAGGTTGTGATGTGTTGGTTTATGTCAAGTTGTCATGACAAAGACATCTCAAACAATGTCATATTTGCATTAAAAGTGTCATAATTGAGCGAATGACACTTGTTGTCAAAAACATGCATAAAACGTATAATGTCAGTCTTAAGCACACCCCTTCAAGTAAAGTGCAACCGATGAACAGTAAAACAGTAAGCACCATATATACAAGTATTATGTCATACAGTATCTTCACTAAACATAAGTAGTTCAATCTCTTTAAATATGTCCCTAGTGTGTAAAATGGTAATTTGTGACTACATGCTGATGCTACTTAAATTAATTGCAATAGATAAAGCAATTTAGGAAGCCCCAGGGAATCACAAAATGAGCCATATTACTTATCTTCACTCCATGTACCTCTGTCCTTAAAGATTTCCCTCCTCGTTGTTTTTAAAGTCCTCACATTGAAGCAAAAGCACATTCTACCGGTTACAAGCCCTTCAAAAAGAGCGTATTTATGTAATTTGTTTACATGTGTGTTAAAATGACTGAATTTTGTGAGAGAGCGCAAAAACATTGATTATTTTCCCCACTGCCATAATATAAACACTGGTTCAATGATTTGGGGGACACGGTAAGGGAAAAATTATGTGTAAATGCTTATGTATTCTCTCACAAATGTTTTGAGTTCCCCCGAAAAACTTAACGTTCAACCGCCTAATGTTTGACTATTTGCATTGACAATTTTTCCCCCGTATGGTTCCATACAATAACTTAACGTCATACAAAACTTAATATTAACCCTGGTTCCAATTTTGTTTATTTTTTTATTTATTTTTTTTTTACAGAGGCCCTATGACGGAAAACAATGTGAGATGACACACACACACACACAAATATTTGTCAATGCGTTTGCGATTTCTCTTGCAACTGTTTTCGTTCCCTGATACATTTTCGTTCAATTGCAAAATGTTTGCGTTTGCCCGCAAAATGTTTGTGTTGTTTGTAAGCAAACGCAAAGTTTTTTTGGGGAATGCAAACGTTTTTGTGAGGGAACGCAAAGTTTCTCCGGGAAACATACAACTTTCGTGAGCGAACATGAAAACATTTTTCCATTTGAAAACATTTTTCCTCCAATCTTATATTTTTTCCATCATCATGACCCTTTATAGGGGCTTCGTATTTTTTTATAAGCAACTGATAACAGAAGAAAAAAATCTTTGGATAAAACTTAGCAATCTCTAAGAACAATTTTATAACCAGGAAAAAAATGCTTGTGATGTCAAATTAAACTGTAAAACTGTAAACACTGTTAGCTTTCCAAACGCATAATTATATTTCAACATTTACATTATAATCTATTATTATCAACAATTTATATACACTACCGGTCAAAAGTTTCAAGATTGGTAAGATTTTTTATGTTTTTAAAAGAAGTCTCTTCTGCTCACCAAGACTGCAATTTTTTTTATAAAAAATACACAAAAAACACAGTAATATTGTGAAATATTATGACAATTTAAAATTACTTTTTTCTATGTTAATATATATTAAAATGTAATTTATTCCACTGAAAAAAGCTGAATATTCAGCATCATTACTCCAGTCTTCAGTGTCACATGATCCTTCACAAATCACTCTAATATGATGATTTTATGCTCCAAAAACATGTATGATTATTATCCATGTTGAAAACAGTTTTTTACATTTTTATTTCAGGATTCTTTGATGAATAGAAAGGTCAAAGAACAGCATTTATTTAATTAGAATCTTTTCTAACATTATAAATGTCTTTACTGTAACTTTTGATCAATGTAACTCATCCTTGATGAATAGAATATTATCTTATTTATTTCCCCAAAATAAAATACAAATTCTTATTGACCCCAAACTTTTTAAAGGGTAGTGTTTAATGTAACAAAAGCTTTCCATTTCAGATAAAAGCTGTTCTTTTGAACTTTCTATTCATCAAAGAATCCTGAAATAAAAATGTAAGAAACTGTTTTAAACATGGATAATAATCATACATGTTTTTGGAGCATAAAATCATCATATTAGAGTGATTTGTGAAGGATCATGTGACACTGAAGACTGGAGTAATGATGCTGAAAATTCAGCTTTTTTCAGAGGAATAAATTACATTTTAATATATATTAACATAAAAAAGTCATTTTAAATTGTCATAATATTTCACAATATTACTGTGTTTTTGTGTATTTTTATCAAAAATTGCAGCCTTGAGTGAACAGAAGAGTCTTCTTTTAAAAACATAAAAATCTTACCGAATCTTAAACTTTTTGAGCCAATATAGTGTACATTATTTGTTCTGCTCACCAGTATCACCACCAAACATAATTGCACAAATAATGATTGTCAAAAATGAATATGAATAGACTGTTTTCCATTCTTTATCCAACATAGATTAGGATTCAGTCTTTCCTTGATCAGCCACTGGATAAAAACTACAGTGAGAGGGAGCGCATGAGGTTGATGGGGTATTAGGGTCATGTCAACCCTGGATTACAGGGGGATTTTGCCTTTATAAACATTCTCTAGCTCTAATTTAACTGCACCTTATGGGATCCTCCATATAGACGCAGAGAAATGTAAGAAACAGATGTGTTTGTGAGATGATGAAAATGAGGGACTCTTCAGGCGGAGAGGACAAAAAACTGCCGAAGCCCATTTTAATATTTCAAGAGGTCATGTTAATATTTTGAGATAAGACCGTTTCAGCTCATATGGATTGAATGAACATTTATAGATATATCTTTATAATCTTTAAAGCCAACATGAACTAAAAATGTACCTGTTTGCTTTCATAATGCAATACGTAATTCTATAGTGCACATGGTACATGTTATTCTTAAATATAATCTCCCATCAAAATGTTATAACTTGCCTTTATTGATTATGATCTTTTGTGCCGAGTCTTCAACCCCTCCAACCACCTGAGATGTATTCTTTTAACACCCACAATCCAATCTATTTCTAAATGATTGGTTCAAATTTCTCATTGAATGACCTTTTTCAATTGGAAATACATAAGACCATAGAAGTAAAAAGATTTGTGAATGACATTTCATAGTATAAACACATAAACTTATACAAATTTAAAGGGTTAGTTCACTTTAAAATACACTTTTGATATGTTTTAGCTTACCTCAAGGGCATCCAAGATGTTGGTGTCTTTGTTTTCGCAGTAGTTTCAATTTTTATAATTTTAGGTCAAACCGTTCTTGTCAGTCAGTCAGTCATATAATGGAGGTCTATGGTCACCACTTCAAAGAGCATGCACAGAGAAGTCCAAATTTAACATGATTTAATGACTCAAGAATGTAAGTACACATTGATGGCCTAAGACACGAAACGAGTGGTTTGTGTGAGAAAACGAACAGTATTTATATTGTTTTTACCTCTCGTAACCACAGCCACGTCCAAGTGATCTGAGGGTGTGTAAACAAGAGGTAAAAACGATTTTCTTACACAAACCGCTCGTTTCTCGTCTTAGGCCATCAATGTGTACTTACATTTACAAGTCAATAAATCATGTTACATTTGGACTTCTCTGTGCGTGCTCTTTGAGGTGGTGACCATAGACCTCCATTATATGACTGACAGACAAGAACGGTTTAACCTAAAAATATCAAAATTGAAACCACTGTGGAAACAAAGACACCTACATCTTGGATGCCCTTGAGGTAAGATAAAACATACTAAAAATGTATTTTAAAGTGAACCATCCCTTTAAAAGTATGATTTTCAGCTAAGAATCTTCACAAAATGCACTAATAAATTCATACTACAGAAGTCATGCCCCAGACAGCAACATAGTGTTGGCCCAGATCCGTACCAGATGTAGGCCGAATCTGGGCCAAGACTATGTTGCTGTCTGGAATAGGTTTGTGTGATAAACAGAGAAAAATGTGTCATTATTAACTATAGTTTCTTCAGCTTCAGTCCCCATTGATTGCAATTGCACGGAAAAGAGCATGTTACATCGAAGAAAGAAAGTCGTGAATAAATGATCAGAGAATTTCCATTTTTGCATGAATTAATTTGGAACTACTTTCAATCGATTTTGAGTGGTGTGCTGGTTAGTGTTTGGCAATGAGGCAAGATTTTAGTCTGTCTAAAATTGATGATGGCCTAGAGGCTTTCTGTCCAATAAAAGACCAGGATAACACAGATCATATAGCAACTGACAGCTTTGGATAGGGGTAACTCCTTTGAGCTCTCAGCCAGAACTGGGTCAGAGTTCAAAAGGATCTGCTCTCTGCTGGATCATTAGCACCGACATAGAGAAGACGGCCAAGGCTTCTTCTGCTCCTTTCTCTCACCCTGCGCTGTGGAGCATGAGTGAAATTGAGGGAAAAGAGCAGAAATTAATAATGTCTGATGCCAGAAGTAGTCAGACAGTGTCAGCTTTTTGCCTGACTGTACTTATATGTTTATTTGAACTCCCTACCATGTTTTTGTTTTCACGCCATGCAAAGCTTTTTGATATTAAAGGTTTAATATTGGAGAATGCCTAAGTAAAACAACATGTTCCGATAAAGCGTCAAAAGAATAAAGAGAGCTTTTCAGTGGTTGGGTTTCATCGACTGTGTCAGTGATGAAAAGAGGAAAAGAGGTTAAGCATCAGAAAGACTTATTCAATCATCGGAAGCTCTCCTAATGGAAAAGAACAAAGGTTTCACCTAGTCCTGCATGTGGATGTGAGTAGATCGCTAAATAATGTAAAATGATACTAAATGATTGAGTATAAAACATGTGGCTGTTCTGTGGCATTTTGAGATAAAACAATTCATTGTACTATTTAACATACTGTAACTTTCAGAACTCAAAACTTTCTCTCCAGTGGAAAAAAAGCAGCAAAAATGTCTCTTCTGATCTAAGAAATGAGTATCTGAAGTTTATTTATAACGAGGTCCCTGATTAACTCAGTCTAACTTTCACAGTTTCACAGGAACATTTCTAAGTGTTTTGTGAAACTGTCACAATGCAAGACGAGATTTGAGATGCTGTTATTAAAAAGATGAGGCAGTTAAAAACTACTGGACTCGACAGCAGACACACAAGTAAAATAAGAATCACATATATATTTCAGATAAACATGTAAAAGTTAAAAATATAGGCAAATTACCATTCAGAAACGCTTTGTAGTGAGGTTCTGCTTGCCTCTCTTCATCGCTGCTTTCTGGGTCTGATTCTGCCTCATACTGATACTCATACAGTATCGACACCATTATTTACATCTGACATGAACACACATGCAACTTCGCCCGTAAAGGTAATGGGCGTGAATTTCCAGACAACGTGCACTACAGTTTAGCCAATCACAACACACCGGCCCAAACTGAGGAGTGGTTTCATAGACTCAGGATGTAAACCGGTCGTTCAAATGACAGAGGAGAAAGCGGCTTACAATAAAGGTGAAATTTATGAAAAATAAGACCTTTTACAGTAAAAAAGAAAAACCATGAAGACATGTTACATTGCACCCCATAAACGCAATCATGTAAAGAAATGCAGTAAACCACCCCTTTAATATTGGCAAATCACTTGCACGCTTCAGGATGAATGCGGCTAAGGTTTACACTCAGGGTAAGTTACATTACGAAATGTTTTCTATACGACGTTCTCACGTTGAACAATGCATTATGGTTATACAGTACGAATACATCAGTAAACACATAGCGTTCATACATCTCACTAAGTTACTCTACCCTGCCAGCACATACAAAGATAGATCAAAGTGACATTACGTTAACTGACCTTTCAGAAACCTCCTGTCCGGGCCTTAATTGTCGAACTTCTTCGGGCCGTCATCTTGTTCCAGGTCCAGTTCAAATTGATACAGTTGCACAGATGTGTCCTCAGAGACTCTCGCTGCCATTCTTTCTCCATAATATATCCTCAACTGTTGTCTAAATGGCAGAACAGAGGGGCGGAGTGAGGGAAGCTCATTATCATTTAAAGGCATATGCACTGAAACTGTCACGGTGTGGGTTCATGTCTTGTTCCTTTTCGGTCTTGTGTTCGCCCCATTATTGTGTATTTGGTTCAGTCCTGTTCCAGTTTTCCCGCTCCTCGTTTGTGTTCATGTTTGAAAACATATCTGCATTGAATGCATTGTCATGCTGAAAACAAAGCTGTTTTTGACTATGTAAAATTATTGTTTTCTTACAATACTAATTCAAATTTTTAATACTTTTTATTTAGTCCCTAAAGAATCAAATTAACTTGAAATAACTATGAAAATGGCATTATATGACCCCTTTAACTCTTTTGACTACATAAATGCAGTCTCCAGATTTATAAAAAATGAACAAATCTTACCAACCCAAACTTTTGAACCACTGTAAAAAAATATTGTTGGTTTAGCTTAAAAAAAAATAAGTCACTTGGTTGCCTTAAAATTTTAAGTTCATTGAAATGGAAAAAAATGAGTTAATATAATGAAGGAGATTAATTTAATCACCAGAAACTCAAAATATTATGTTATCTGAACAACATAAATTATCTTTTGTCGTGTATTAAGTTGATTTGACAAAAGAAAAAATGTTGTGATAACAAATCATGAATATATATATATATATATATATATATATATATATATATATATATATATATATATATATATATATATATATATATATATATATATATGTGAGTGTAACGATACACAAAACTGACGGTTTGGATTTTCCCACGGTTTTGACGTCTCGGTTCAATTCGATTCGAAGTTTAAGAAAGCTAAAATGGCTTTTTTTTAACAGTGGTTTAATGAAAAAAAGGTCTTTGTCTTTAAATTAATTCAGTTACAATTAAACATTTCACAAGGATTAAAAAAATCTGCTAATGCTGTGAACTATATTGAAGGCTGCACATTACTATAACATTAAATGTTGTAGCCTAGACTTTTAACCTAAATTCAGATGCCATTTATTTTTTAGATATAATAATCAACACACAACACATTGTATGAAAACATGTAAACTGAACATAAGGCAGTTTTTACATTAACTTGTGTTTTTACTCTAATAATTTACACAGTTGTCATTTTCATGAAAGATATTTTAAACATAAATTAAATAATCAAGATATCATTAACAGGTTAAGTAAAATATAATATACAGGCTAACATAGTGCATTTATTTAGTGCAAAGGTTCATTTATAGGAAGTTGTGGACACTGAATCACTTGCCTGTTGAGGTAAATATAATGCTAGTGACAAGCTAAAGCTTTGCTGTTTTATTGACGTCTTTCCGCGGCTGAAACACTGATTGAGCGATTACACGAGTTATGATGCCTTTCAGTAAGTATACTGTATCTTTCAACATACCTTCCGGTGTCTTTCTGTAACTGAGGAAGAGATGGGCCCTTGTGCCCCTCAAATGCGCGTTCTCGCTAAGGGGTGCAAGACCGTAGGGTGTCCCGATCCTCTAATGTGTTCTCCAGGGGTGATCGTAAGGGCACTTAATGCACCCTTTTCGCAAGTGTGCATCAGACCTCACTTTGCTGTGGGATATTACCCAGAATCCTTGTAGTGTTGTGACGTTTCGAACAGCTAACCAATGGGGAGAACGGTTGCTATGGTACTGTTCGGGAGCGCAAACTCCGACGAGAAAGGTGGTGAAGTGTTCTTCCAAGGCGGCGAAATGTAAAAATATTAGTATTATTAAGTTACGAAATGTAGTTTTAAGAGTTTTTCACTCGAGAATATAGTTGTTTAAACCTCAAATCTGTGGTTTATTTATAAAGATAGCGCCTGTTTAAAAAAATTGATCGGACATTTTCGGAGTTCCAGGTGATCACCGGGCGGCGGGCCGGTGCTCAGCGCTCTGTACCCCGCCTGCAACAGCCTTGCCCCGGCTAGTCATTCTGACGTTTCCCGCGGGCTCTCTGTCTAGTGTTTAAACATGAGCTATAAATCGGCTGACATCTAACGGGCGACCTTTGGTCTCATTAATCTATTAACTTATTTGTTCCCTGGCAAATCGTGGGGAAAGTGAAGTTTTATAACTATATTTAGACTATTTAAATGTAACGTTGTAACGTTAGCCTGTTATATTTGACTGAATCTTTTAACTTGCCTTATTTCTTGACTTTTACATCTTCTTAAACTTTTTAGGCTACTTATACTTTAATAATGGCTATTGTTGATCAATAAAACTGAAATTTAACAAAAGACAGGGTTGTGTCATTTGATTTCATATAAGAATATTTTAATATATAGCCTATATATATATAAACAACATGTATTTTTTCATGAATGGGGTGGGAAGAATTTCATTATCAATTTCCATAATAACAATTAAAATTGCATTTCGAATCGCTGTGAATACGGTAAGGCAGTATAAGCTCAGGTAAACCTCAATCACAATTTATCTTTGCCAAAACTGTTTTAATATTAATAACATTAAAAGAAAGGTTGGTAGCTAAGAGTAAAAAAAAGATATTGATTTTTTCATTCAAAGGATTGTGTCATATTACAGCTATTATAAGCAGCACACACATTAGCCAAATTAACCAACCCTTGCTGATCACAACAGAACTGACGTATATTTTTGACGTGTGCAAAACTGTCCCAATTCTGCTCTTCACAGCCTCGGGCCCTTGCGCACTTTCTTCGCTAAGTGCACTTTCAACAAGTGTCCACTTCCAGGAAGGCCTTAGGGCTCAAGTGAGAATTGGGACTGGCTACTCACACGCACGCTGCGCTTGAAATGGAGGAGCCTAGTAAGCGATCTGTCACGTGACATCAGAAGAGCGCCAAAACGCCATTTGTTGTTTGAATTTCGTGATCAAATAGACAGAATCTGAAAGATTACACCTTGCTTATTATCGAAAGTAACAAAACACTGAGCTTGTTATTTGGTGTTAATGCTGGTTAGGCTACAAAACTGAATTCATTGTGTACTGTTTACATAAGACATGAGGTCCATTCATTGAGCTGGGCTGGGCGGGGCCGGGGTAGCAGGGGGCGGGGTGGGGCGGTTGGTTTCAAAAATCGTTACACCCCTAATATATATGTATATATATATATATATATATATATATATATATATATATATATATATATATATATATATATATATATATATATATATATATATATATATATACATAGGCTATATATACATAGGCTATATATACATATATATATATATATATATATATACATAGGCTATATATATATATATATATATATATATATATATATAGAGAGAGAGAGAGAGAGAGAGAGAGAGAGAGAGAGAGAGAGAGAGAGAGAGAGAGAGAGAGAGTAGAGAGAGAGAGAGATTTTTTTTTTTTTTTTTTTACAGTGTATAAGGAACTGTTTTCATGAAATAGGGACACATTTGATAATGGAAAAAAGTGATGTCAATGCATGTGGTTACAGTTCAGTTAAATATCTATGTGGGATAAGGAAAGAAGTATTTCAACTTTTTCCTCAAAACTCTCATCTGCATCTGAAAGAAATTATGGGTTTTTGAAACACCAGGATAAAGACAAACCAGATCACTGTCTGGACAGGACAGTACTGCCTCTGAACCAAAGATGCAGTTGAGATCAGACCTAGTCTGATCAGTTGTGCCGCCAATTCATACTTTGCACGTGACGTCACAAGTACTGGCTGGCCGGGCAAGAGCGTCGTTCTCTAGCAACGAAATCCAGTAAACTAATCAAGGATCTTGCCAGGACGTCGGCAGTTTTAATATACAAAAGTTGGTGTTTTGAAGTGTAAACATGCGATTGGATGCACTGTCAGTCGTGTAATCTAAACATAAATGTGCTTACACGTTCACCAGTAGGTGGCAAGAACGCGTTCATCTGTACGTGATTTGATATGAAATAAGAAGATGAATACATGGAAAAGGAGTGACGCGTTACTGTTGTACTGCATCTATTTATTAGGCTACTTTCACATGCATACTGTTGTACACTTATTACTATACTACATTACAGCCTAACAGATTGCTAGCAGGATTATATAGGCATTTCACTACTCTTGTCTGTTATCTGACGCTATGTGGAGTGGATAAGCAGGTAGCCTAATGTTTGACATCCAGCTAGCCAGGCAGGGTGTATCACACGATGGAACAGATGTCACTTTGTGTATAGCTGCAAACATAAGCAAACGGACCTTTGAGACCTTTCAGCGTGTTAACCCATCCACTTTTTTTTTAAAAGATAGCTATCTGTACTTTTGTAGGCTTTCATTTTTTTGTACGGTGTCAAGTGACGGATTCTCTATAAGATATAATGTACATATCTCCAAACTCCAAGTCTGGTACAGACTTTTCCAGCTTTAAAGCAATGAAAACATCAGCAGATGCTGGATCACACGTTCTGAGTATGTTAATCTTTTTCCTGATAATCGTTTCTCTAATTTTAACATTCAGTGACATTATGGTCTACATAGTTAATTGATTGTAGTATTGGTAACGCTTCCTTTTACAGTCCAGTTACCCATGTAATTACTATGTATTTATTTTACTGGGTAATAACTAGTACTAACCCTGAACCTACCCCTAAACCTACCCTTGTTCCATGTACTTACCTTATATTAGCCAGTACTTTCTAGGTACAGAAAAGTACACTGTAAGTACACTTGCAAGGCTGCAATTCCCCTGGCTGGCCACTGTTTGTCGGCATTTTGTCAGCGTTTATTCCCCACCATCAAAGACTCGCTACCTGCCATTTCTGAGTCTATTTTGGACTTTTCTGAGTCTATTTTGTCTTTCATATGTCTAAAAACTCAAAGCCATTAGAAAGGAGCCTTGGTTTGGTTGAGTTTGATTGAAGATGCTATTTAATCATACAGAGAGCATATGTTTCCTGTCCAGGTCTCTACTGCCAAAGTTCAAATGTAGCCCACTTTAGAATCTGGTTAGCCTGACTTCGTCATACTCATTTTCCTATCGGAATATGAGTCTGATATGACTCCGTTGAGCTTTGATTATGAGGTGTGTCTTAACCGAACCAGGAAAAAACAACAACTCTGCACTCAATTGGATAGTCGATAAACCTACAACCAATCAGAGCAACCCAGTAAGTCAGCTACTTTGCATACAGTTGTCAAATACAGAACGTAGCCTAACT
Source organism: Hybognathus amarus (assembly GCA_030378365.1). Lineage (NCBI taxonomy): Eukaryota > Metazoa > Chordata > Actinopteri > Cypriniformes > Leuciscidae > Hybognathus > Hybognathus amarus. Next base: position 222,387 of record JAQIUQ010002966.1, on the reverse strand, counting down.
TTACTTATTTTAGAAGTTAAATAATGAGTGTTGCTTCTTTAACTTACTCCTTCATGAGAGCGACCAAAGGAGAAACCACAACGACCACAGGCTTTTCATTACGTCCCATCTTCTCAGCCACCGTCAGAGCCAGCTGATAAGTTACACTTTTCCCGAATCATGTGGGACGGCAAAAATATCTTTCCAATCGACAAATGCCTTGATTGCAGTTTTCTGTTTGTCTATTAAAATTAATGTACTGTCGATTTATTTCACAACAGACACGAACTAGAGGGAAGACAGTTAGCGATCTTTGATAACGTGATGATTACATCCCTGCAGAGTCACCTGTCCATCGTTGTATAAAGCCCGCCCTGGCAATTTGATTGGCCCGATCAGTTTTTAACAGTTAATAATTACTCCTCAATGGATGAGTCCAGACCAGACCACTTCTCATCCAAAAAATGTTGTGGGCAGAGTTTGGGCTGGCATCCAGGCTAGAATCTGGTGGCTTAGGTTTAATTAAACATCCCCAAGAATTGTTTTTTCAATTTAAACTTTTTTAAATTTATCTCCAAATGTCATTCATAAGAGATAAAAAGTGTTTAATGTGGTCATATTGGATGTGCTGGACCAACATATTTAATTCGGCAGCTCTACCTCGTCGCAACCTACAGGACTCGAAGGATCTGCTGCTAACATCTTGGTGCCTGAAACCACAGGAAAGCTTCAGGAAGAGTTCATTCCTCAGTGGGTTGGCACTGTTTTGGCAGCACACGGAGGACCAACAGCATATTAGGCAGGTGGTCATAATTTGGTCATTGTGGTATTGTTCACGTGCACTCATTTTGATCATTTTTACATGACTTAAAAAGGCTGCAAAAGTCACAAATGCATTGTCAGGAACGAGCAACTTTGTGTTAATAAATTGTCTGGAGGATGTTTTGAGCTCTCGAAGTTCGAATTTGTTCAGTAGCTATGCTATTTTATTTCAGATGATCAAATTTGTTGTTTCTTTGTAATTGGGACTTTTAAACAACATGCCAATAGTATCTAATTGGCTTGAAATACTTCACTTTCATTCTTGTCTGTAAATTCCCACCCTAAAGTAAGCTGACTGTGTCTATAGTGCAAATCTGAAAGTGTTTGTTTAGCCTGATGGGCTCATCCTCTGGAGAGAGTTGGATCACTTCACCGTCTACACCACCATCAATGATCCATTTAATCTCATCTCACAGCTAAACCAACAGTGTTCAGCTTTTCACTTCAGCAACCAACTCAAATCACTTAATCTTGTGTAGCCAGACTTTTCCATCTAAAACAGTCATTGTGAGTAGAGGACAGCTGTAAAGCTATTAAATGTTTGCAGAATTAGGCCCAGAGAATATTTGAAGAGGGCTTTGCTGCATAATATCCTTCAAAGTTTCACTTTCCAAAAAGTCAAAAATAGCTCAGAAATGGCAGGTACGAGTCTTTGATTTTGATGCACAAATCAGTGTTGAACATCAAATGGCATTTTTTTAAACAAATGTTTCACATATGTTCAGAGAAAAGATGTGCTTACTGTTCGAATGTTCATCCACCTCAGGAGGTCAAACTAAATATCATATTTTGCTTCACATTTATTGAAGGTTTTTGAGTTTTGCCACCAAATTTTAGGAGATTTTTTTAATGTGTAATTTCTTACTTTTTAATACAAATAGATGAAAAAGATCAAATGAACATAAAACATTTAATAAACAAATACAAACATTATACATTTAATCTCATCTCACAGCAAAACCAACAGCATTCATGTTTTCATTTCAACAACTCGGATTTGTGTCATTTTTTTATTTCTATATACCAATAAATAATAAAAAACAAAAAACATTGATTAAAAAAATACAGATATTATCAATTTTACACAATTTTCAGAAAAAAAACATTTGTTCATTTTCATAGTTACTCATTATTTAATTTATTGCTCACACATGTTCCTCATTTCTTCATTAGTTCTATTAATGCCCCCAGTTTCTTACGTTAATTGTCTGTTGTTTATTGTTTTTAAAGGTACATTGTTACGTTGCTTTTCCCTTGTTTGGATTACTTTCGATGTTGGAATGTACTATTTTGTTTTCTTAAATAAAGAATTTTAAGATCCGCTTCACCTTACCTCATCTTCTTCTTGTGAGCTAAATGTGATAAAAAGTTAAATATCTATTAATATTTTGAAATTAAAAGATTTCTACTATGACTTTTGTCACTGTTGATTTTGTGATGGTTGATTGATAGAGAAGAAGAGACCTCTAATGTGTGAACTGACATTCACACATTTAATGGAGAACAGTATAATTATGACCTGCCTGTTCTCATCCCAAGATGTCATATACTGACGCTTGTACCAAAGCATACATCCAACACACACTTTAGCGTAAATATGAGACGCATGTATATATATGGGGCAGAAGGCACATCCTAGTGGTCTAACCCTAACCCTACAACAGACCTAAACCTACCCATAACCGAAGCGTGTTATATTGGCGCTAAAGGATGTATACACATACACATGTGCGTTGGATGTATACACATTTGGCAAAAACGTCAGTATATGACGCCTTGGAATGAGTATGCGTTATGACAGTTTGTCTAACAGATGTAATAAAGAAAATGTGATTTATGCGCCTAATGCTTAAAGTATCCGCATTTGAAAACTACGGAAAGTGCCATTTCACCTCTGTAAATATGATACACATGCACAGGAAGAGATTAAAGAGAGAGAGAGAGAGAGAAATGGCACATAATTACAAGAACACACAAAGCCACACACACACATACTGTAAAATAAGAAGCCACATTATTTACTTAAGCAGATCCAGACCACTTCAGATGTTTGGCCGCTCACTGTACCAGCCAAAACGTGGCTATTGAGTCAGAATGTTTTCCAGAAGTGCTTGGCTGGTCCTGTTGGCTGGGATCCAGCATGCTTTGCTCTGGGGGTCAGTGTGGATTACAGAGGACCATCAAAGCATGATCCTGGACACATTGTAGCTGTTTTCCTGTGTCCGCATGCATGTGTGTTTGATGTGTGTGTGAACATAACTCATTACAAACAATAATGCCAAAGTGTTAAAAGTAAAACATTGTGTATTGTTGTGTAATTTATACACGAAAATGAGTTTTTCCAGTGCATATTAGACGCAGTTTTTCGCATGCATTTGATACACAGTTCATTTGCGTTTAATACACACATACCCCACACCACTAATTCTACCCAAATGTATAATACACACGCACCCAACACCTAAACCTACCCTAACCAACCAATGCGTATCATTTGCACGTAAAAACTCACTTTAGCATATAAATTACACAACAATACACATGCGTGCTATAAAGACGCATTTAGTGTGATCGGGTTACTTTCATTATTAGTGTTACTATTAGCTGTTGTTTTGGCTATCAATAATTATTAGTCACATTTTTTAACCATTAATTAAATACATATGCAATACAATTTTCTGTGCTTTACACTTTTTTCAAGCATTTCTATGATATTTTTGTTTATGTGTTAAAGCCAAGCCAAGTTTGTCAAGCCAAGCCTATTGTCATCATTAGCTGGTGTTTGGCTATCATTACATTATTAGTCATCTTTTTTGACCCATTAGTCAACAAATCCTCTGTAAACTGATTAAACATCATTGAGAAAGTTAAAGCCATCTCTACAGTTCTCAAGTTCATTTTAAAACTTTTTGGATGACCATAAGTGCTTCACAACTAGTTCATCCATTTGGACCAATTTTAATCATTCAGCTGCAAACTAGCAGAAATTAAAGGGTGGTTGATTGCGATTTCACTTTTTTCATTTTAAATAGTGTGTAATGTTGCTGTTGGTGCATGAACATTATCTGCAAGTTGCAGCTCTGAAAGTTCAATGTAAGCAGAGATATCATCTTTTAAAAATCAGGTAGTTCATTAAAAATCATTAAACTTTTGTAGTTTAATGACTATAAAGACGACTTGAATGGGACTACAACGGGTTTTAGAATGTCACTAACCCATACATATACATCAACCCTCCCTCCGAAATATGCAAAAAAGGGCATGGCCATATTTCTGCAGGCTCGTTGAAAGTGTGTTATGTGAGCCCGATCTCATGAAAGTTCATATCTATAGCACGAATGTAATTTCTCGTGGCATTTAAACGCCAAAAATTGTTTTTGCGTGTATATGGTACATGTTTTTGCGTGCATACAATATGCACTTTATGGCATATAATATCGCACAAACTCCCCACTCCCTTCCCCCTAAACCTACCCAAGGGGTTTTCAGTGCGTAGTATATGCACGCAAAAAAAACATTTTTGCCATAAAAATGCCACGAGAAATGACATTCGTGGTAAAGATACGCACTTTCATGAGACTGTGTTGGTTGTGTTCATCCAGCTGTCAGGTCTTCTGTGTTCGGGCTTCCCACGGATGCTGTAGTTTGTCAACAATGGATACAATTTATGTTTGATTATGTTCCTGAAAATGACGATCGTAATTTAGCTCTCTGTGCTGCTCATTTGACGAAATACTGCTTCCAGAATCTCCATGAATTCAACGCCGGATTCAACAAGAAACTGTTTCTAAAACATGAAGCAGTTCTAACTTTAAAACCAGAGGCAGCAGTTGTTGGGCCACAACCTGTAAGTAGGCTAAGACTTAATCATTTTAAATGTATTTGCATGTATAATTCCAGACGTACTGTTTTAGTTTTATCAAATGCCAGCACTGATTTTATAGTCACTTAGTTATGCTATTTTTATCTATGACAAATGCGTATAAACATTTTGGACCTGAATTTGTTCGTATATGTAAAAACTTTGTAAATGTATACTTTATGGTGTTATTTTTCGATTTGATAAAGAACGTCAAACCAATGCCAACGCTGTTTGTGTATATAGTAGTCAGTCAGTTCGATGCTATTTTGTGTAAGACAAATGTATATAAAGTAAAAAATATATATAGGCAAATTACCAATTTTGAAACATTTTGTAAGAGTTCGTGTTTAAGGGAGGTTCTGCTTGACTCACTTCATCGCCGCTTTTGGGGTCTGATTCTGGCTCATATTGATACTGTAAGTATCGACACCATTATTTACATTTAACAACACATGCAACTTCACGTGTAAAGGTAATGGGCGTGAAGTATCAGGTACAACGTGCACTACCAGCCCGTTCTCATCCCAAAGCGTAAAGTAGTACATGATTTATGTATCCATAGAAAACTATGAGGATACGACAGACCCTTAGGCTAGTAAAGACAGGTGTTTGTGTTCACGCTTTAGAGAGAGATCTGCAATGATACGTTTTTTCTCTTTCCAGAAATGTGGACACATCTGACCCCAGCGTCTCCCTACAGCAACTTTACATGTAGACAAATGCTATAGTGAAGTCCCAGAGGAGTGTGTGTGTGTTTTTCCATGTGTGTTGGCCCAAGGACAGTCTCTTGAAGACCTCTCAACTTCTTCAACATACAATATACTGTAAAAAAAGTCTAATATTTCTCATTTCCCAGAAGAGTCAGATGTTGTAAAATAGTCATAAAAGGTAGATTGAATGCCTCACAGCACACACACACATACTCACACGTACACACACAGTTGCTGATTGCGGCTGTCAGTGGACAAAGGTGTCAACAGCACAATCAATCATTTCCAGGAGTTCTCAGTTGGTTCTCTGTCTGTGCAGCCTTTCTGCTTTGTGGTTATCGTTTTATTACTTGCCAATTATATTTTATCAGTGGTGGTAAACCCAGTCTCTCTTCTTCTTATCTTTGCCCTGAGCTGACCACAGTGTCTTCTGAGGCAAAGATAGGAAGTCAGGAAGCAGGGAGAATAACCAAGTGGAGAGCGAAAAATATGAATATTATTACATTAAACATATTTATAAAGTGTGTTTTGGTCACACTTTATGTTAGGTGTCCTTAACCATTCATAAAAACAATAGTACAATAGTAACTATGTTGATGGTCCTTTTTGGACATTCTGTTGACTATAAGTAACTTTGCACATGTAAACTAACTCTCACTGGAGTATTAGTAGACTGTCTGCTTAATATCTGATAACTCTTGACTGTGATGCTCCTCCAACAGACATTTTAGAGTATACGGTAAGTATCTTTGCTTCTAGTTTACTAATAACAGTTAGCAGACATGTAGGTGCAACGTTACTTATAGTCAACAGAATTTGTTAAAAGGACCATCAAAATAAAGTAAAACCATCAATGTACTTACTTGAAAACACTTGTATTGCTATTGAGTTGGGATACAGGCAAGGTCAGGGACAGGTTTGGTGCGTATTTAAGGGTGGGTTACGGGGTTATGGAAGGGTCAACAATAGTGTAAATAATGATGTAGTTACAGAAATCAATTATAGCTATAATTATATGCAAGTGTTTTTAAATTATAAGCAAAATGTAAAAGCATGTACAGAATAAGTGTATTGTATCTATATATAAAAATTATACACTACCAGTCAAAAATTTTAGATCGTTTAATGTTTTTATAAGAAGTCTCTTCTGCTCATGTTAGATATATTTATATACTTTATAATATATATATATAAAACCTGGTAATATTGTGAAATATTATGACAATTTAAAATGACTGTTTTCTATTTTAATATATATTAAAATGTCATTTATTCCTCTGAAAAAGCTGAATTTTCAGCATCATTACTCCAGTCTTCAGTGTCACATGATCCTTCACAAATCACTCTAATATGATGATTTTATGCTCAAAAAAACATTATTATTACTTTCAATGTTGAAAACAGTTGTGCACATTTTTTTCCAAAATTATTTGATAAATAGAAAGTTCAAAAGAACAGCATTTATTTCAAATAGAATCTTTTTCTAAAATTATAAATGTCTTTACTGTAACTTTTGATCAATATAACTCATCCTTGATGAATAGAAGTATTGATTTCTTATTTATTTCCCCCAAAATAAAATAAAAATTCTTACTGACTTATTCTTACTTGTAATAATATTTCACAATATTATTATTATTTTTTTGTATTTTTTTTGTATTTTTAATCATATAAATGCAGCCTTGGGGAGCAGAAGAGACTTATTTTAAAAACATTAATATTATATTTTATAGACCTACTTTATTTTTATTGTAGACCTACTTTAGTTTAGCAATTGTCATTTGTATAAATTTTTTTAACATCTCTAATGTTTTTTTTAAATTAAGTTTATTTATTTTATAAAACGAAAATGAAAAATGTTGCCTTGCCAACTACCTGAAACAGCATTTTTATGGTTTTAATTTTAATGCCCGTTCACACTAAATACAATAACTATAAATTATATTAGCGTCCTCGTTCTGTTTATTCTACAGCAAGCGTACTGTTATGTCTGTTTTGGGTTTTGAGTTAATAGAGGTGAGTTAATAAACTGACATTGGGAACATGAGGGTTATTTATACACAGAGACTAATGACTAAACAAGGAACATCTGTAATTAATCAAACAATGAACCAATGAGAAAACAGGACACATGACCAGAAGAACAACGTATGATAACACATGAGACTATAGGAAGCACATGATTACATCATGAGGACAATGGAATCACATGATAAACAGGAACCATGACTGTTGCTGCGTCCGAAAATCTCCATTCAAAGCACTATCTCTAACCCCTGATGTTGGGGTAGAGAGCGGAGCCCTATATAGTGAGCTCACCAGCATAACAGAAGCCACTTTCGGACACTACTCGATCGTCTCTCGGCGGCGTCGTATTACATCATCTGTCAGCTGGTGCCGAGCCGGCTCTGGGCTAAATAGATTTTTAAAAATAAATACATTACATTATTTTGAGCTTATTTCTCCAAAATTTAAAAACTAAAAGTGATTTCTGGCCGTTTTTGTCATAATGCGTTACTCTCACACATGACTATAACTTATTTTTACGAATCAGCGCAATGCATGATGGTATGTAGGGCTTAGGTTAGTGACCATCGGTTGTTCACTACTTTTCAAAATGCATTCTGGGATACATTGAGTGAACTATATAGGGTATAATAATCATCACTATACATTCGACAGCACTACAAATGGTCGAGCTCACGATATAGTCCACTATATAGTGAGTAATGGGAGATTTCGGACGCAGCATGTGAGAAATTAACAAAATAAAAGGCATGAAACCATAAAGGTGAGCCAAAACCAAAAACAGACGTGAAACACAGTTTTTTATTTAACTGAATAGAGCTTTTGACGTCAAACCAGTCTCAAAGTGCCAAGTGTACACAAATGAAATGGTGTTTATGCATTTCCTCCCATTTATAAACCATTTCTGCAGGTAAAGTTTTGTTCATGGCGTTTTACATGCTGGTAACTGATTTCTAATGGAAAGACTGTTGATGCACACAAACTTATCACATTCTACACACAAAATCAATAACAACCACAATTATTGAATTTGGCCACTCCAGCCCGTGCAAACCCCCCTTCCCTTCACAGACGGTCCTTGTGGGTCAGAGAAGAGGAGAGAGAGAAAGCGACAGCAAAATGGAGCGAGGACGTCGGGACAAAGACCTTGGCCTTGTGGCGTGACCCGGCATGGGGCCCCCCTGTCTGGGCCCTTGGCTCTGTCTGCACACCCCCCCCCCACCCGTCTGTGAAGGATCCCTCATTATAATCCGGGTGTCTCATGGAAGTTGGGGGTGAGGGGCACGGAAGACCAACCAAGAAATGGTCTGGGTACCGACAGCTATGGATCAATGGCCTGACACACACAATCAGAAATCCTAAATGGCTAGGTAAATGCGTGTGTGTTGGGGGATGGGGGTCCTTGATGCGCTCAGACAGTCCGAGTGAAAAGGAATTCCAGATCGATTGGGGTTTGTTTCTTTCCTGCTGGGCACTGCACCTCTCAATACTGTGATGTTTGCAAAAGGGCCTGTGTGTGTGTGTGTGTGTGTGTGTGTGGGGGGGGGGGGGTGATATGCTGGTTTATGAGTGGGTCAATAGGGGATTACATTTTTTCATTATAAGGTTATCATCAGTGTTCTGCAAGCAACAAATATTTACAAATATGTAATAAATTACCATACATTTTTTTAGCTATATTTTGGGCACAAAATTGTCTTTTTCAGGGATATCTTCAGGAGCTACAGGTGATTCATAAAGTAGATCTATAATTATTTATTTTATATAACTTAAAATTGTATAGATACTACCGTTGGTCTTTTCTCTTAATGGCTGCATTACATAAAAAAATACAGTTAAAACAGTAATATTGTGAAAATACTATATTCAATGTTATATTTAAAAGATATTATATTCATTTTTGATGAATTTGGGGCATAGAAGTAATTATTTAGTGAATAAAAATACCAATGAGTGAATAATCTTACCAACCCCATATGTAGTTATAAGATGTATTATTTATATATAAAGATTAGAAGTCTATGCTATGTCCTCATTTAGATTAAGGTAAACACGTGTGTGTGTGTGTGTGTGTGTGTGTGTGTGTGTGTGTGTGTGTGTGTGTGTGTGTGTGTGTGTGTGTGTGAGAGAGAGAGAGCTCGGGTATCATGGACTATGAACCAGCCCTTTTCCTTTCCCCTGCTGTGGCCCGGATTTTGCCCACTCCCTCCTAAACACACACACACACACACTCTCTCACCCTTGCCCTCTGGCCTCGTCTGGTCGGAAAGGTCAGTGCATGTCTGGGAAAAGCGGAATTTTAATAAATTCTTTTTAAAGGTCACTCTTATGCACCCTTCCCAAACATACAAGTTCATCAGATGACCACAACTCCACGTGCAAACACACACACACACACACACACATACACAAACAAAATAAATTGATCGTACATGGATTACATAACATCTTAAAAAAATTTGGTAAATATTTACTTGTGACAACAGGTGAAATGTTTAGATAGCTTCACAATTATAACAAGCAATTAGTTGTATTGCATATTACCTATAGTTAAAATTTTTGTTTAATTTCTTTTAAGTAGGCCTACTTTAATGCGAGATCGCTGCTAGACAGAGAGGGCAGCTCTATATGCTTTAAACCATTGACCCTCTGATTGTACCGCAGACAGAAGGAAAGAGGGTGTCTTGGCGGGGGGCGGCAGGGTCGCCCAGCTGGCCGCCTTGAAGGGTAACCATATCATACTACTAAACTTCTGAAAGACTGTCTTTCTATTTTTACAATTATGCCATAATTTCATTATAAGATGCTTTTTATTGATTTATGTAATAAATAAACAGCCCATAGGATCTAGACTATACTACACTATATTTTCTGAAGAAAATGTGATGAGAGCTGGGTTTTTTTTTGCAGAAAACTCAATGCTAGGGTCGTTGCTAGGGTGTTCTGTGTGGTTGTCATGAGGTTGCTCACAAGTCCAAGTGCAGTCCTATGATATTCTGTTCCCCTAGATACACTACTGTCTACAATTTCAGGTCGGTAAGATTTTTTCTTAAAGAAATTAATAATAAAAAAATATCCTTTACATTACAAAAAATAAAAAATCGTTTGAACGTTCAAACATGAAAGAACAAAATTTCACAAAAATGCTTTTCAACATTGATAATATTAAGAAGTTTTTGGTTACACTTTATTTGAAGGTATCCTTGTTACAATGTAATTACACATGCACTGTAAAAATGAAAAACAAAATTGTGGCATAAGATTACAAGCAATATAATTAATTAAATTTAACAAAAGAATTGAGAAATAATTAATCAAATTAATTAATTAAAAGTTAACCATTTAAAATGAGTAAAACTTTTTTTAGAAAGTGTTAAAGTCACCATTATGATGCTCAGTATTTGTATTAGTGTTTGTTTTAAATGATGGTTTTCTCCTTCAGTGATTCTGCTTGTTAACATCAGGTGTCTTCAATGTTGGCAATATAAAATAAAGATAACATAAAATAATTCATATTTGACGTCTGTCTGTTATTCAGATATTTTTGTTTAATTTTTTGGTGTAAACTTTACTCATTTTAAATGGTTAACTTTTAAGGAATAATTTGATTAAGTATTACTCAATTCTAATTTGTTCAATTTAATTAATAATATTGCTTGTAATCTGTTGCCACAATTTTATTGATTAGATAAAGCATATTCATTTTTACAGTGTGTGTACATGTACTGACTAGGTTTAGGAATAGGATTCGGTTTAGGGTTAGCATTATGCAAAAGGTTTTTTTTTTTAAGTAAATTGTTCTCAAATGTTTCCTGAGCAGCAAACCAGCATTTCTGGGGACTTTGAAGACTGAAAATGTAGCTTTGTCACCACGTGAATAATGAAAAAAAGTTTTATAAATTTTTAATAATATTTCACTATATTTCTGCTTTTACTGTATCTTTGATCAAGTAAATGGTGTGCATAAGAGACTTTCAAAAACATTAAAAATGCTTGTCTTGGGTCCTTCCATCAATGAAGGTCTATGGGATTTTTCTGCCTGTTTTTATAATCCTGTCATATCATCTTTACCTCAATTGTGAACAAACCATCGGATCTTAAGTATCGAAGAGAAAGTTGAATATTAGCATCAGGGGTGTGTTCAGATCTCTAACCCTAAGTATGAGCACTTTCCACTCTTTTACAGACCGCTGTACACTTCCTTTTGCACTGTGTAGTATTAGTGTTTTTTTCTTTTCTTTGTTTTAAGTTCATTGTCATGTGTCCTCTGCGTGCTAATAAAAGTGTCTCCGTCACAAACACAAGCTGCAACAAAGGTGGAACCGTACAAACATCACAGACACACAGCTGAAAGCCTCAGACCAATTAATCACTTGAAATGCCTGCGCACTTTTGTCGATGTGTGTGTGTGGATATGCTTGTTTGTGTAAAAGTGTGTCCTTGTCGCAGTATAATTTTAGGTTTCTTGGGTCCTGTTTGCCTGATAACCGCTTGTCTGTAGTTTCTGAACCCCCCCCCCCCTCCTCCAAACGCCTCTGTTGTCTCTTTAAAGAAGCTAAGACAGTTTCATGCTCCCTGTCAGCGCTTTCCCCTCCCTGACCGGGATTGTTCCAGATTAGATTAGACACAATATGAATAACCGTAAAACCAAAGACCTCTCAGACTGTGAAAGCTATCAAAGGCATATTTTCACTGTCTAATCCTCCTCCTGCCCCCCTCCAATCAAACTGTTCCCATCCCTCCTGGTGCAGTCTGGGATTATTGGTGCTGTGATGAATTATGCATGAATGCCAGCATCAACTCTCACCCTTTTGCGACAAAGCTTGCGGCTGAGGGGGTCGTAAGAGGGTCAGCCTAAACATCGCCTGGTCTGGTCTCAGGTGGAGTTCAAAACACAAAACCGATAAGAAAAAGAGGGATGAACTTTGGCTCTGTTATTGATAGGGTTGTAAAGCTGGCGCCCTACTGTCTCACCAGAACTGTACACAGACACCCAGGCCAGAGGTCAGCGATAAATGACCCTCCTGTTCTCACACAGACAGATATCAGGACCTGCTGCTACTGGATTTGCAGGACAGCCGTTGATATCTGGCAGGGGCTCTCTTGGATCATGGAGGTTGCATGGAGCTTCAGAGTTGCGAATTGGGTTAATTCACCCAAAAATTTAAATTCTGTCAGTATTTACTCACCCTCATGTTGTTCCAACCCGTAAGACCTTCATTCATCTTCGGAACAAAAATTAAGATATTTTCGATTAAATCTGACAGCTGGATCACTCTTGAAGAATTGAAACTTGCTGGCCTCGAAAAGTTATTAAAGACATCGTTAAAATAGTCCAAGTGACTACAGTGGCTCAATCTTAAGTTTATCAAACGACGAGAATACATTTTGTGCGCAAAAAAAACAACAAAAATAACAACTTTATTTCAACTATTCATTTACTCAATAAATAATTTTGCCCAGATTTTTGAAATTCATTAACACCCCCCCCACCCTTTTCGTCCGTCCCGAATTTTACCAATTCTGATCTTTGCACCCTAGCTCTCAGATTTCATCAAAAATATCTAAATTTGTGTTCCGAAGATGAACGAAGGTCTTACGGGGTTGGAACAACATGAGGGTGAGTAAATACTGACCCATTTTTTATTTTTTGGGTGAACTAACCCTTTAAACAATAGTGTATGTTGCTGGCAGCACCAAGGGTTTGATTCTCAGGGAATGGATAAATGCATGTCAAAAATAAAAATAAAACAGTTTTTCTGAATTGCTAAAACACTAAATACCATTTGAACCAAATTCTCAAAAGGTTAGTTCTAAACCAATACTGACTCATGTGTGTTTGATCTGAAAGCATTGTTTGATTTTGAGCACAGATAAAATGGTTTTGAGGGAATTTGAGGGAGATGTTTGCCAGAAGAGTCAGAGGTTCTCTGAATGTGGTTTGAAAATTTGGTTTTGTGTTTTGAGGTTTTGAGAATGTGAGTGATGGTTTCCAGAAATGTGGTTTTAGACTTTTTCCCACTGTCAACTGCCATTGATCAACCAAATAGACTCACATCATTGGTTGAGCCTTATATGTTAGGCTGGTTGAGATGTTCAAAGTCACATAAGCCCCTTTCACACAGAGATTTTCGGAAAATACACGGAAAATTTGTCCCGGGATTGTTTGATTTCGGTTCTTTCACACTGCCAGCGATTTGCCGGGATCTGTGAGTGCGTTCACAACCTGTAAAGATCCCGTAAAGACACATGACGTCAGGATGAGACGTGTAACGTACGCGTCAAAAACATGTACACGTGCATACCGTTCCACAAAGCTGGTGAACGATCTCAGCTTCAGCACGGATAGTGAGGAGCTCCTGGTCTCTGCCTCATTCCAGTTTGCAGACATTTGTTCGTCCTTTCTTTGTTGATGACAAACACAAACTTTCTTCTAAGAGCAACAGAGTCACGCGATGGCACGAGCGTCATCACTATGACACACCCCTTACAGCATTGGTCTTGGCTTTTGTTCACACAGCGCACATTCCGGGACTGATTCCGGCAATGTTACTAATGTTTACTGCTGCCTTTTAAAGGGGAGGGGGGGGGGTTGTTGCTGTTGGTGCATGAACAGTATCTGCAAAGTTGCAGCGCTGAAAGTTCAGTGTAAGCAGAGATATCGTCTTTTAAAAATCAGGAAGTATAATTGCCTACAAAAACGACTCGTTTTGGACTACAGCTGGGTTATGGTACGTCAGTAACCTACACATTTGCATCAACCACTCCCTCCGGAATATGCAGGAAAGGGCATATGTCGAGTGAGATGTGTTCATCCAGCTGTCAGGTCTTCTGTGTTTCGGGCTTCCCACGGACACTATACTTCGACAACAATTTGATTATATTCCTGAAAGTGACGATCGTAATCTAGCTCTCTGTGCTGCGCATTTACGGAAGACAGCTTCCAGAATCTCCACGAATTCAACAAGAAACTGTTTCTAAAACATGAAGCAGTTCCAACTTTAAAACCAGAGTCAGCCGTTGTTGGGCCCCAACCTGTAAGTAGGCTAAGACTTCATCATTTTAAATGTATTTGCATGTATAATTCCCGATGTAGCCTTGTGTTTTATTATTTTTTTTATCAAATGCCAGCGCTGGCTTTGTAGGCTTAATGGGCTAAGTTTGGCTATTTTGTGTCTATGGCAAACACGTACAAACATTATGGACCTGATTTTTTTATAATACTAATGTTGTAAATGTATTTTTCATGTATATATGCTTTATGACTTTATTTTTGATTTGATCAAAAGCGTAAACTTGCCAACGCTGTTTGTGTTTAACATTAGTAGCCAGTCAGTTGCTATCGTTGCCAGTCAGATGCTATTGTGTAAAACAAACGTGTATATGGTTAAAAAAATTAGCAAATTATCATTCAGAAACCTTTATTAAGAGCCGTGTGTGGTGAGGTTCTGCTTGACTCGATTCATCGCGGCTTTCTCGGTCTGATTCTGCCTCACTGATACTGCAGTCTCGACATCATTATTTACGTGTATCCACCTTCTATGGTATCCACCTTTGGCATGCCCGCTTCGCCCGTAAAGGTCATGGGCATTAACCTTCCGGACAACGTGAGCGACAGTTTGGGACACACCGGCCCAAACTAACCAATCTGAGCCCACTACGTGGTTCTGAGGGAGTGGTTTCCTAGACTCAGGAAGTGAACCGCTCGTTCAGGGGACAGAGGAGAGCGCGGCTGACAATAAAGGTGAAATTTATGAAAAATAAGACTTAAAAAAAAGAAAAACCACGGATACATGTTATATTGCACCCCATAAACACAATCATGCAAAGAAAAAAAGCAGTCAACCCCCCCTTTAAAGGTGAGACTAACCGAAATGGAATCATTTTGAAATGCTGTACGCGAGCAGGTATACAAATTGAGCTAAACTCACGAAGCTGCAGGTTGACTTGCCTCACAATGACACACCCCTTACAGTATTGGTCCTAGCTTTTGTTCACACAACGCACATTCCGGGACTGATTCCGCCAATGTTACTAGGTCCCCAATCTGGCATCGATGCCGGTATCAATCCCGGGTCGTGTTAGCGTTCACACAGAAGGCGTTCTGGCAATTTCCCGGGATTAACGCGCTGTGTGAAAGGGGCTATAGAGTCAAACCTGCCCTCATTGGCATAAAACACCATTGGTTCTTCGGTCTTGTAACTGAATGTAAGGCGATAATTAGATGCGTTATCTTTGGTGAAGTGGAGAAATTATCTGTGAAAACCAACAAAAAAGTTCTATAATAACGATAAAAAAGTAAGAAAATCAATATATAGCTGATGAGAAGAGAAGAGAAGAGGCCAAAGGGGGAAGGGCGCTTTTGGGGCCCTTCTCAGACAGACATGAAGGCCTCCTGGACGTTTCCTTTCTGCTGGACGGCCTCAACAAAGGTGCTCAGTCATGTGAAACTTAATCTTGAGCCCCCCAAAAAATCACCTTTGACCTTTCTCTGCCTTCACCCAAGGAGAAGGGGCCAGGATCGGAGGCATTGGAGAGAGGTCACGTCCCCAAGACACTGCCAGAGCACACGTGTGCGGACATGTGTGTGTGTTCTTGTTTGTGAAAAAGAGGGAGTGCCCCTTTAACTACATTTTTTCCATCCTAGACAAAACACAGACCCCATTCTAATCCAGTGGTCCTCAACTTCTGTCTGGGCAAACATAGAAGTACCTCAAGAAAGTGATCATTTCTGTGTGCTCACCGGATCTAAAGGGGACGAGACTCAAATCAAAAGGGTAAGCAGCTGCAGTCAGTCCAGTCCAACCTTACTGCTGGAAAAAAACATGTACTGTACACACACACACACACACACACACACAGGATTAACCTCCAAGAGCCATGAGACGGGGGCTCCCCTGTCATCGATGCAAAGCCCTGTAGAGTATAAACATTGAGGCAAGACAGAACAGAGACCAGGACATTCAAGAGAGTATCACAATGGCTCCGTTCCAAAACCCTGTCTTGCTGTCTTACTGCCTATATAGTTAGCTGCCTTCTAAAGGTGAGACTAACCGAAATTGAATCATTTTGAAATGCTTTACGCAAGCAGGTATACAAATCGAGCTAAACTCACGAAGCTGCAGATTGACTTGCCTCACAATTGATTTCATTGGCATTTTGTGTTAGCATGTTGCTAAGCTAACATTCAATACTCTATTAAGAATAAACATACTTTTTGCATGTTTCACGTCACAACACAAAATGTTCAGTGCAGAGTGGAGCTTAAAATCATGTATCACGGCAGTTCTGAAATGAATTGTTTGATAAATGGCGCTAAAAAGTTAATGCTCTTTCTTGTTTAAAAATAACGAGTCTACTCTAAACCCTAAACCTAACTGAGGCCCCGTTTACATCGATGGGAAAACACAGATATTTCTCTGCGTTTTGCCCTCTCATTTACACGAAAACGCCGTTTTTATCATGGAAAACGATTATTTCTAAAAACTCCGGGCAAAGTGGAGATTTTTGAAAACGCTGGATATTTGTTGTCGTGTGAACTGGGAGAAACGGCGTTTTAGGTTCTCTCTTGTCGATTCTGAGGATTCTGATTGGCTTGCATGGCTTTATCCTTAACCCCTACACTGCCGCCTTAGGTTTGGCATAGCTATGATGGCGCTCAACGGCGTATTTATGCGGGTGTGTAAACGATGTTAATTTTGAAAACGGAGAGGGGGAAAATATTCGTTTTGCTAAATACCCGGCTTTGTGTAAACGTGGCCTGACAGTGTTTACAAAAGCAAACCTGAGGTAAATACGCATTTGCTGAAGCAACCATGTCATTTCATTTCATTTTTAAAAGATTTTTAAAAGATTACCTTGATTACATTTAATTAAATTAAGCTGGAATCATTTCTATGAAGGATTGTGTCGTATATGCTCATTTTAATTAATGAAATTGAACAAAGAGCTAAAATCATTTTTTTGAGTGTATTTCGGTTGGTCATTTACAGATCAATCAATCAATTAATCAATCAATCAAATCGTTCGAAACATAAACACTATAGATGACCAGGTGCAGGCAGAAGCTAAAGCTTATTTTGCCTGCCCTTAAAGAGCAACATGCAGGTTGAATTTATTTCTGAATTAATACTTTAAATTGTCTGCAGAAGTCTTTTAAAAACGAAAAAATAAAATATTTATATAAAGATTAATCCACACCATGCTTGGTTTTCCAGGTTTCCTTATCAGAAAGGTGTCTCAAATGACAAAAGCCATTCTTTTGTGAAGGAAATTGACAGATCTTCCCTGAGAGCCTGAAAATATATTCTTTAGGGGAGGGAGAGAGGCCGAGAAGCAGAGGTCAGGACCTGCTATGGGAAAAGTATGCAGGCTATGCATGCTCTGTTTGGGCCCAGGATCCCTGTGACCCGCCATTGTTCACCCTTTGACATTGAACTTGGAAGAGGGGAGCAGAAAGCAGGCTCGGCTCTTAAGCCCCGTAAAACGCATACACGCAAACATGCCGCAACCCATAGTGCCCATCCCCAAGTCTTTAGGGCTTTTATCTCAACTGTCAACAGTTTAAAAAGCTGGATCCTTTTCTAAGGCTGGACTTTAATCACCTCTAGGTCAGTAAACATAAAGAGCTGAAGCAAGGGCAGAGAGATAGATAAAGAGAGAGAGAGAGAGAGATTACTTTGTCACGTTGGTGTCAGTACACAAAGGAAAAGCAAAGAGTGCAAAAATGAAAGAAAAAAGAGGCTGTTAAAGTTATAAAACAGACACCCAAATGACCGCACAAAGCCCAAGACAAAAGATAAGACAGCTTACTTCCGTCATTTCGTCTGGGTTCTCTAAAGCAAACACACCTGGTGTTAATACTCATATGTGTGTACACATCCACACACTGACACACATGTGGGCAGCGGCGTACAATAAAGGCACCAGGGTTTCTCAATTAAATACAAATGGCAGCCTGAATTTGAACTCAAAGAACCTTTTTTATGTGTTTATTCACACTTTTAAAAGTTAGACTATCGGTGTTATGTGCAAAAAGATCTACAGTATGGAAGTCTTAATGGTTGAGAGTGTTGTTATTGTTAACTAAAACTGAAAATAGTGTTTGGTAATTGCAAGATTTGAACACTAACTAACTCAAAAAATACATAATTTAGAAAATATATATATTAAAGAGCAACATGCAGGTTGAATTTATTTCTGAATTATTACTTTAAATTGTCTGCAGAGGTCTTTTAAAATCACGTATGTAAAAATTACTAATGAAATCTCATTTGATGTCGAGATTTTGATGAATACGCCTTTCCCGCAAGCAACGCGTCATATGACGTAGCCCGAGGAAAACAAATGAGCTAGCGGGCCGCTTTCTCATTGCTTGGGTGTTGATGTAGTTCGAGTAGTAGTGAGAGACAGAAAGTTTTAGATCGAGTTTTAGAGAAGCTATAATGGTAAATTATTGTGTTTGTGCTTGTTGCACGAATTCCAGCCTGTCAGGACATCATATCCATCATTTTCCTTCTGGGAAAAACAAGGTTTTTTGGTCTTGGGTGCGTTATGTGCAGGTGAATAGAGCAGACTTCACTGCCACGTCTTTTACCACACACACTCAGTCGTTTGTGGCACTCATTTCACTAGGTTTAAATGGTATCACTAACTGCATTTGAAAAGCATTGTTTATTTGTTGTTATGGCATGGTTATTAGTCAATGTGGATAACGTTAGTGCTAACCAGCTTGGATGGACTGCATAATCACTGTCAGCGTAGAATATGAGAAGATTTATTACAAAACACCAAGGTACTAGCCATACAGTATGAACCAGTGTTAGCCACGGTGCTAACCAGCGTTAGCCATACAGTATGAACCAGCGTTAGCCACGGTGCTAACTTACATGAACTCACTTGCCCTATTCGCCATTGGTTCTTTTTCGCTATTCTTTTTAATTGGTTTTCTCGACACCACAACTCTAACGTTACTTCTCTCCTCTGCCCATTGTTCGTCCCCCGATCTCTACCCTGACTTCTATCTCGCCTAGAAGGCTCATAATTATATGCCTGTGGGCCATCATAGGCATATTCGTCAACATCGCAGAACGCGGTTTCGTCGTTCGCATCCATTGTAACCTGAGCCTGAACTTGAACAAATAAAGTACCAGTTACTGCTTTGTTTGTGCAATGAGTCATAAATGGTAACTGCGGACTTCCTTGCATTTTCCGTGCTGATTTTTAGGGAAGATTTTGCATTTAAATTTGGTCAAATGTGTTGAACAGAGCTGAGGGAACCACACACTTATATTGGTAGCAAAAAGCAGAACCAATTGAAGTAAAATATTTAATAAAGAAACATGCAAAGGGAAGGTGTAGAACATTAAAACCACAGACAATCCAACTATGTTCTGTGGCCGTAGATTCCGTTTGGGTCTGGACATTAATAAAACACACCAAGACAAACAGTACAGTTGTATTTCAAAATGCATTTTAAATGTATTTATTGACTCTTGATTCATTGCATAAGACATCCATTCTTTCAAAGATGACTGGAATGTTTCAGGTTGTGGGGGAGACAGGGACAGTTCAAAATAAAGAGGAAAACCCACTAACTATGAAACTTTACTGCATATCCAAAGGCCAGAGATCATAAAAGCACCTGTTCCTCATCGGTGTGTGTTATTTCAAAGAGGATTGCGTCAACAGACCATTGTATAGCCTTTTATCTGTGTAACCCCCACATAGCTTTTTTTCTTAGAAACTCATTTTCAAGATCCATACATTAAAACGATTCACACTATATTATCCTGCCAAGTTAAGGAGAAAAGAAAAACGGTGGCAGCATGCTGAGCTCAACTACAGGCATTTTTGTACCTTTAAAGTGAACAAGGAACAGTCTGGAAGTCTAGTCTCTATATAAATACTATCTTGACTACTCTTGATGAACAATTAAATCCAGATCCTCTCTACACATTGACATGGCAAACTGAAGTGTGTCACAATAGCTTTTGACAGACCATAAGTCAGCCCTATAAAATGTCAAACATACTCCTACAATCTCATTATAATGCATCCTGAAGAACTGTGTATGCCAAAGAGAAAGAAAGAAAAAAGAATCAGAAGAAAAGGAAATTCACATAACATTTAGTATTTACATAGTACATTGTAACCCCCCAAGAAATGAAAAAAATGGAACACTTTAAATTAATTTTTTGTAAGTATTACAAAAAGAAACCCCAAAACATTTAATCATTAATTCATTTTAAAAGATGAGATAAAAAAGAAAATGGCTGATGAAGCAGCGGGTTTGGACCATATTCACTGAGATAAACATCATTACACTGTTCCAGTTTAAAATCTAGCTTCTAAATGAACAGCTTTTTTATTTTTATTTTCCTTTTTAAGCATCTTTTAAGTCCTTTTTCTTTGACCAAGATTTCTAATCTAACTCTATTTCACATACAATGTTGACACCTCATTAAGTTGTTCAAATGAGAGGAAATATCTCTTGAGTGTCTCTTGTAAACTGGAAAAAAAATTGAACAGTGCAGTTTTTTTTGTGCCATTGAAGAGCGGTTTTGTTTTATACTCAACCACCTGCCCGTAGATTAGCAGGACAGATACAGAGTTTTAGGCTGAGTGGCAAGTGCTATTCATAAAATTCACTATGGGATAATGTAGAGAATAAAAAGTCTGAATGTCAACTCGACCGGCACAACATATGTGAACGTGGCTAAGTGCTTTGCTAATAAACAGGGGTATACAGTACATAGCTTTAGAAACTGAAGAGTGTTGGATAAACAAAAACATATTGGAAGTACTAGCAAGCAAGTTAATTCAGACTTTCATCCAATAATGTGTAAATGTCCTGAAATACGTTCCTGCATTGCTCCATCATAACTGGTCTTGCTAAACTACTTCTATTTCTAGCCAATCTGAGCGTAATTCAAAGGATTTTCAATCCTGCCAATTCTTTAACAGCTTACTCAGGGACTATATGTTGGATGACCCTGTCAAGAAATTCATTCTATAAAGATTTACATATTTACATAATGTTCCATGTTCCATGCACCAAATAGAAATGTATCAGTATAGTCCAATAAACTGGCTATATATACTGAGTAAAACACATTTTCAGGGATACTTATAAAAAAAAGAAACGAGACCCTAAGTTAAAAGAAAACTTACTAATGTACCAACAAAATAATCATACTTAAAGGAACACAGCATGTTATACTAGTAAATTATATACATAAGAACATATGCTGGATTCCTGCATTTAGCAAATTCACAATAGGTACTTGATGCAAGACCTAATTTTGCATTGAACAATATCCCCAGGCTTATGGCAAATGGCACACCCAAGGCACTCTTTTTCACAAGCGACAATAAAAATGCGAACTTTTTTAGTATCTTAGTAAAATGTTACCGTTCAATCTTTCCTCGGTAACCCTACAGTTCGTCTATACCCCTAATGAACAGTGTAAACCCCAGTGTGAGTGTAGGTAGTCAAAAGATTACAGGCTTAAATGACAAAATACAGCTTGGTATGATATGTAAAAATTAATTGTTTGCAGCATGAAATGTCCCGTTTGACAGTAACAACAGCAACACAGCTAATCCTTATCAATCAAGCTAATACACAAAAACATGCCAACCAGTAAGAAAAGAAGTACAAAACATTAAGTTATTGCACATTAGAGAGGCTCAGAGTCTTTATCGGCCAAATTTTCGCCGACACTGTGCTTAAAATATTTTCCTAGGACTGCGAAAGACATCATAAAGTTTACTCTGTTTTAATTTCAATGCTTAAGGGCTGGTCGTTGTGCCATTTTTTCATGTGCTTCTCCAGAGTGCTGTAGACGCTAAAAGGCATGTGGCATATCTCACATTTGTAAACGTCCTTGCCCGTCTGTCCGTGCGTCTTCATGTGCCGTGTTAGCTTGCTGCTCTGAGCACAGGCGTAGCTACAAAGCTCACACTTGTACGGCCTCTCGCCAGTGTGGCTGCGGCGATGCACTGTCAAGTTGCTGCAGTTTTTGAAGACCTTGCCGCAAAACTCACACGTGTCACTACGCCGACCGTCCTTGGAGCTTGGTTCGACCGGTTTGGGGTGTACTGGCCCTACTTCCGGTGCCACTGCGCCCGGAGGCCGTCCCTCCATCCAACTCCCCGGGAGGAGTGGAGAACCTGAGACTTCCATTCTCCGAGGAGTGCTCTGAAGAGGTGGCGAAAGGTGATTGTCTTGAGTCCCCAAAGCTGAGGAGAGGATCCTTGAGCTGGCGCGAAGCGGCATATCCGGCCAGCCACTGAGAGTACACGTTTTCTGAGTTGGGGATTGTGGGAGTTGGAGGATCAAGGTCTTTTTCCACCTTGATGCGTTTGGAAAGAGGGCTTTCGGATCCTGGACTTCTGGCAAGAAGTTTCCTCGAGTGGTCTTCGTTTGGGTAGGAGGCTGTTCCGTTTACGATTTGTCCGTATCTCTCGTTGACTTGATCGGACTCTTTTGGGGAATCGTCCCCACCTGTCTCATTAGCTGATCTGCGGTCCCCTCGTTTGTAAAGTTTAAGGGCATCTCGAAAGTCCTGAATTCCCTCCACACTTTTGTTGTGTCGCTGTCTATTGTTCTCATGGTGACGTGCCCCTTCTAGGCTCAAGCTAAAGTTTATATCATTCCTCTCGCCGACCTCACTCTCATTCTCCTCCTCCTCTTCTTCTTCCTCCTCCTCCTCTTCCTCTTCTTCATCTTCTTCCTCCTCTTCCTCTTCTTCATCTTCCTCCTGACCATTTTCTGCTATCAGGCCGTTGTTCTCACTTTTAAACTTAGCCACCACAGATTTGAGGGCATTGGTGGCACTGCTTATCAAATCACTTGTGCCTGGCTCGGGTGAACTGGCAGTTGAAAGGCCATCATCTGATTTGGAGGTAGTGGAGGAGGATTTGTGCCGATGAGTCTTCATGTGGCGTTTCAACTTGCTGGCCTGAGTGCAGGCATGGTTGCAGAGGTGGCACTTGTAAGGTTTCTCTCCGGTATGACTGCGCCTGTGGACGATTAAGTTGCTCTGGAACTTAAAAGACTTTCCACAAAACTCACAAGACTTTGCCTTCACAGTTGGCATGGTTGGCGTTTGCTCAGTGGGTGTTGAATGAGGTCCAGAAGGAGAGTGAGATGCCCCTGGCTGAAATGGCTGCAGCAGCCGTTGCATAGGGCTAGGCCTGTTGGGCGACATGGGCGGAGAGGAGCCAGCAGAGTTGCCTGCAAGTTCCCGTAGTCGTCTCTCGAGAAGTCCATAGATGGGGAGTCCAAGGGTACCGAATTAAGACGTAGTACCCTGTCGAAGGCGCTTGGGTGATGTGGGGCCAAAGCCAAATCATCTGGGCTCATGTGGTGCCGTGGCGGTGGACTAAAAAGTGGAGGTGTCCTGGGATATCGGCCTTCCCTAGGAATCGAGGACCCATCTCTGTTGGCTATCCTCATCAGGCTATAGGGACTAGTGTCTGCAAGGTAGGCTGTGTGCAGCGGTGGCTGTGAGGCACAGTCACCACCCATGCCTGGAGCGGAAGCCACTCGAGGAGTTAACGGGCTTCCAGGTTCGCTCTCCAGATATATTCGGAAACCGTGAGTGTTCTGGGCATGCTGTAGTAGGAACCAAGCAGTGCTGAAGGGCTGCTTACAAGTTGTGCAAGTGTAGCTGCTGGGCTCATCTTTTCTGTAAGACACAAGCAGATGGAAAAATTTAGGAAATGTTCCTCTTATTCACAATAGAAAGGCAGCAAGAAAGTACAAATTGACCAGACATATTTATTACAAGGAAAATCCCTTTGAGAGTAACCAGTGTCAATGTACCTTTCTCAGGGGCATTATGGTAACCACACGTCTTGTTTCTGGTAGAAGCTCAACCTTTCAATTTCTAACCTAGAGCTTTATCCACTACATCCATCATCCAAATTCATGCTGTTTAACAGTTCATGTAATCAGACATGTTTTACATTGTTATTATTTATACAATTATGCTCTTAGTATTTTGACATAATAAATCCCAACTGTAAATTCTAAACTCAACTTGCTGAAAATGGAAGGGAGTTCAGTTTCTGCACGAACATCATTTCAAATATCAACAGCCTCGCCTGTCTCTGAGATATCTGACACAAAGGCCAGAGAGAACAAAAAACCTGTACCCAATCAAAACACGTTTTATTGCATAAGAGATGTAAGAGGAGGCTGGTAAATTATGGATCATTACAATCTGCAAAAATTACAGTTAATTGCTGCCACCTGTGTGGGGTTTGACCTCCTCTGGAGATTTTTCCGTCATAAAAAGGCAACTCTCTTTGCCTGCTTTTTCTCATGCTTATTCCAAATCATATACCTTTATCACATGAATCATACAAGAAGACCAATGCTTATATTTTAATATTTTAAAAAGACCAGGATAGCAAATTCAGAACTGCTGATTACTCACAATCTTACGTAATATCTATATGGTAAATCTTGTTTTTTAATGGATAATGGTGTGACCCATTTCCTGTCTTTTAACAACATAGAACCTTTGGTAGGGATCCAAGCTCATTTGATCTTAGATGTAAGTTTGATTGTTTTTTTTTTATGTAATAAGAGGTTTCGAACTCAGGTGTGTACCAGCAGCAAACAACACCCAAATCCACTTCAAAAGATGATCCGGGGTACAGTTCATGTTAACCGATATGAAAGCAATGCACCCTAACATGGGCAATGAACTAATTGTTGCATTGTTCACATTCTTTGTATGTCTTGCAATGCATTTGCAGCAGGTAAAAAGTTGTTTTATTCTGTGGTAAATCCAAAATGACAAATACAGTGGTGGCCCAAAATAAAAGGTGAATTTTAGGGCAGGGGGAAGGTGGTAGAAATCAAACCCAAGTTCGGACGAGGCAATCAAACCGAGGCAATGAAAACAGCCTAAAATAAGGTAAGTGTTCTCTTTAGACATATAATCATCCTGCATCTCTGACATTTAAAACACCCACCTCACCAACAGCAGCTATTACTTGGTGGCCTTGTTCTGAGAGGGCGACTTATTGATTACTTTTAACCTTGTTCCTCTCAGCACATAGCCGACAATCACTTTTTCTTTGGTTACATGCTAAAGGGTGATGGAAGGGGAGGTATGGCAGAGATTATAAGAAAATGATAGAAAAGAACTGTTCTGTGTCTGCTTGGAAACTCAGCAAAATACCGTCTTCTAGGATTTCTAGAAATTTCTATTATTTTTAGTATTTTATAATTCCATTCATATCAGACAAAAAGCTTGGAGCAGTCTATTTTATTCTCACTTTCTTGGTCTCTTTTTCTCTTGGTTATTCTCTCTTTGTTCTGGTCAGATTCATTGTGTTGCACTGAGCGCCTGACCACAGACAAAACCCTATTTGACTTCAAGGACAGAATGTTGTGCAGGACATTTTAACTGCTCTACAATCTATTTGGAGAGCAATCATACTTCTTTTGAGGTATAAGATTTTCACAAACTCACATCGGTTACATTTTTTGGGGCTTATTTACACTTTTTAGTTGTTTACAAGGTTTATCATCTATTTGATACAAATGAGCTGTGTTTGAACTGATCAGAGCAAATGACCACTAATCAACATATTATACAATATATATTTGAAGATCTGACGTTTGTAAAGAGTTGCACTTTAGGTTACATCACCACATGCAAGTAACAGCACATGCGCTCCTCAGACCCTTTAATATGCAGTCCTTGTCCTAAATAAACACAGATAAGCACTAATGTGAAACCAAAAACTTTAACTTTGTACTTAAATGACCCAGATCAGAACATCTGACATCGTAAAAACATTCAAGATTTAATATTTGAGGTTCATGAGGCGATGAGGCTACAACTACGCATAATTTACCAGAAAATAATTACACTTCACTCAAGCATCTGTGCCCTCACACCTGACCCGAGTTTAATCTAGACATGATTATTCTCATATTCAAATCAATGTAATGAAATGGTCCAAATGCCATATGGATACTCCAGGGACAAGGTGTGAAAACCAGACTTGGTCACAAGAAAGAATGCGTTCATCAGGCAGCTGGTATATTCTTGTCAGTGCCCATAAACATGTGTTGGCCCAAGTGTTTAATTTCCAGTGTTCTCAATACCAGCGCTGGACACACACCCTACCCCCCACTGCAAATTGAAAAAAAAAGTGTCTGAGGGGGTTGAGGAGGGTAGCCATCTTGAAATGGGGCCTCTTATAGAGCGCCAAGCAATGGGTCAGCAGTCACCTTAGCAACGCACATTAAAGAGGCGGACAGACAAAAAGAAGTTGACCAGACAGAGAGGTGAAGGGGATGGCGTTTAAAGCCCACAGACGGGTAGAGGGTTCGACTGGGGGAGGTGACAGTCTGAGAAAAAAGAAAGAGGTTTGGGAAAGATGAACTAGACTAGTCTGCACAGGGCAGAGGTGGAAGTTTTGTTAGCACATCGAGACTGTCCCACAGACAGAGCAAACACTGATGATAGAAAACCAGAGAAGAAAGGAATGTGAGGTTGAGACATTTTGACTCTGACTCCAGCAAGCATCTACAAGTAATAATCTCGTTCTTATGGAATACTTAATGGAAAATGGTTAGTTCTGACTCTAAAATTTGTTTGAAAACAGTAAACATTAATGCGCCAGTTGCAACAAACCATTAAAGATTACCCACTAGCTTTGTATAGCTACATAAAATAAATAAATTACATTTTGTTTAGAGAAATCTTTAAGTTATATACATATAAACGTTAAGAAAATATCCAGACACATTATGCACAGATAATCTTGGGGAAAATATGCTTATATATAATTGAAGGCCGGATTCACATATAGCGCCTAAAACGCGTAGAAAACGCGCGGTTGCGCTCTGGTTGGTTCTTGTCACGTGACCTACTGTGCGCTTATGGTGCGCTTGCGGCATTCTGAAAAGTTTAGATATTTTTATCTCAAAGAGTCGCAGACGTGCTTGGAAAAAATGCGTGGTTGGTAAAACTTTGAATGTGCAACATGACATCATGACTTTTGCGTAAACATACACGCCACTTTCGAGTCAAGTGGCGTGTTATCTCTACGCATTTTGAGCTATTCCGCATGTATCCGTATGCGTGTATGTCTACGCTATTAACGTCTGAGTGATTCCGCGTGTCTGTACACGCCGTCAAATGTCCGCGCGAAACGAAGCAAAACGTAGATCTACATCTGGGGAGCAATCTTTTTTTTTTCCTAGGATGGTAGGGGAACACTTATAAATGCCATTAACCCCAGTGACGGGTAGGTTTAGGGACGGGGTTGAGGTAAGTCATATATTTATATATACAGTAATAATGTTAAGTCAATGGTAAAAATAAGTCAAGTCAAATAAACACGCTGAAAAGCGATTGATAGCACGCCAAAAATGGAAATACGAATTGGTGTGTCATACGCTGCTACTTCATGAGATCAGTCTGGAATGTGAGTGTGCATACCGCGCACCTACATTTCAAATAATGAACTTGAGCACGCAAAAGATGCGATATGTGAGCAGGCCCTAAGAAATTAAATTTAAAAAATCATTATGGTCCTGAACTAGGCTTAATTTTCTTTATGAAACCTATAATTTCGTATATGCTAACTGGCCATTTTTGCGTTAAAATGACAAATAGTTTTGAGATTCATGCTACAATTGTAACCAGCCAATAAACCTAACCAGGTGTATGTAAAATCCTAACAAGGCATAAAGCCGTGAAAAAGCCTCTTTCATGTCAATCTGAGTTTTTGTCTAAACCAGACACAATCAGGACAACCAAACCGACGTTTTGCCGATTTTTTTGCGTATCCCCGCATCATGAAATGTCATTGGTCCTGCATCACACAATTGTACATTAATAATTAAATATCAGCTGTTGCCATTGGCAATAACTCTGCAGTTGAATGGCTTACTGCTTTATTTAGAACTGTTACTGTAAAGCGTTCCTGAAATTCCATTTACACAGATGGCCTTCTGCACTGATGAATAGTGTACAGTGAGGGGTCCAGTAGCTGTAAACTTCACCACCATACCAACATTTCCACACTGCTCAACAAAGATTATTTCAAGTCATCCTGCTCCTTTCTTTGCATTCTCCAGATCTATGAGAGGACTACAAGCTTAAATGGGCATGTGATAGTCAGGCCTAGTCAGAGGGCTCATTCAGGAAGCCGCCCTAAGGCAGAGCGCTGGTACTGGGACCAGTACAAAAAGACCAGTGTTCCCAATTCACATTACAGCCACGGGGTCAATATTTAAGGCTTCCCATCTGGCGCATCTTGGACACAAGGGATGTAGTAAATCAAGCTAGGATTAAACAGTTTCTGCTATGGTATATCAACTGTTAAATACACAAAGACAACTATGAAAGTCATTTAAAGTCTAATTCGCCCAAAATGCTATTGCATTGCTATCTCAACCACTTGAGTTTGGGAGTCTCCTAACCTATTTGTCCAAGCAATGCGCGATGGATGAGGTTTTATTCTTTGCTTTTGCTAGCGGCACACCTTATTTATAAGCTAAAAGTTAAGCTGATACTGAAGTTAACAGGATAAGCTGAAAAGCCATGTTAGTGTAACTGATTTCGACATTAGCTACAGGAGGTGACTTTGAGAAAGGGGGGCTATGAAAGCTAAAAGCAGCTGTTACACTCAAGCAGACGTAGTATTACTACCCTTCCAACATTAACTCAAATGTAATGGCACTAGCACACGCTGAACAACCCGAAACATAACATTTACCATCAATAAGCTTCTGTAAGATGGATGCACTGATCACTTGGTTAAGACAGGCCACACTCACCCCAATTCTTCATTTTGTCTGACATCAAGCTGGATTCCAGCTCTCTGCTTTGCTACTTAATTGGATACATATGTTCTGATCTGCATTCGCGTGTGTGGTAGCAGATGGGAGAGTTCTGCAAAACGCCACTGCTTTTTGAGCATCAATGAGGAGACTGGTAAAAATAGCCAGTGGATTCAGAAACAAATGCCTTTTCCCAACCAGGTTCAACATCCAGGATTCCTACGACATGTAATTTAAAGGAGTAGTTCACTTTAAAAAAGAAACTTTCTCTTGTATAATTCACTCACCCCCATGTCATCCGAGATGCTCACGTCTTTCTTTTTCTTTAGTTGAAAAGAAATTAATGTTTTTGATGAAAACATTCCAGAATTTTCTCCATATAATGGACTTCATTGGGAACCAAACGGTTCAAGGTCCAAATGAGAGTTTCAGTGCAGCTTCAAAAGGCTTTAAACGACACCAGACGATGAATAAGGGTCTTATCTAGCAAAACGATCGATCATTTAAAAAATAAATAGAAAAGTTTACGTTTTATAAGCACAAATGCTCGCCTTGCTCTGTTCTGTGATGCGCGTCGTGACTCTCCCGTTCGAACTCGTTCATCAAAATAAACAAATCTTTTTTCGAGTCTCGAATGGTCCAAGACAAGACACGTATTCATCGTCCGGTGTCGTCTTAAAGCCCTTTGAAGCTGCACTGAAACTCTCAATTGGACCTTAAATTGGTTAAAACTCAATTAGTTCCCAATGAAGTCGATTATATGGAGAAAATCCTGGAATGTTTTCATCAAAAACTTTAATTTCTTTTTGACTGAAGAAAGAAAGACATGGACATCTTGGATGACATGGAGGTGAGTAAATTACCAGCAAAAGTTTTTTTTTTTTAAAAGTGAACTACTCCTTTAACTGTCCTAACTTTTTTTTAAAAGGAAAACTGCAGAGTCTTCAATCACAACAATCACAGTCTTGGCTGGTTATGACCAACCTGATCTCTTGAGAAAACATAACTATTTTATGAGGTGGCGATTCTGTTTAAATTCGTACAAAGAGATTTGAACAGAAACTGTACGTTTTGTTTTAGTTAAAAGCAAGCATGAAGGTCCAACCTTACGAATTCATACGAATTGCCAGAGCATTAAATAGTTACAAACTGAAATGAGTGTGTCGGTTATGACACATGGAGAGACAACTATTTATGTCCGTTGCCATGCCCAAACCGAATACTGATATTTCTGAAATATCCAAACAGCAAGTCTTGAAATAAATCAAAATGCTTTGTCGAATGTTATTTGAGCAAAACTGATTATTAGAAAGATCTACAACATCGTAGGTTGGTTTTGTCAAGAAAGATTGAGGCAGATGGCAGATGAATTCGTATCTGTCACGTCTATCACATTTCAATCGCAACGACAGAATATTAATTAACCTGGCAACAAATAAATCACCTTTTTAACAACCTACTACTCAGGAATTCCAAGCGGAGTTGAAATGTTACCTGTGCGCTCTTGCCAGAAACCTGTCTTGAGCCCTGTAGATCACAGCTCTTACACAGTACATACTTTCGAGAGACTGTAGCAGGTCAGAGGTCACAGAGAGAGGGCTGTTTTCACCAGGTCTTCTAGCTGATGTAAACGGATGTCAACAACCTCGTACAGGGTGAACCAGTCGTCTGCCTTTTCCCGTTGAAGAGTGGGAGAGTTTCATCTGTGTGTGTGGTCACGTACAACTCTTTCGCCAGCCGTGAATGAGCTCTGAAGACGTTAAATCAAAGGCACAAAAGCTTCCTTATTCACCACAGAGCAGGAGGCACAGATTTCTGTTTTGAGACACTTCTGTGGTTAACTAAAGTAGTGTGACTGAGTGAAAAGTGGAAAGGAGCGATAGAAGCGGTAGTGAAGGAGAGCTTTGGCCTTCTGGTGACAGCAGGATTTATACTCAGGCAGCTGTAGGACAGCACACCATCTCTAGCTATACGCACTAGAAGAGTCCTTAAATCCTGACATTCCAGGGAGGCGCTGGCAAGACCGTGCACATACACGGCCCCGCTGAGGTCAAGGGTCACAACTCAGCGAGTGGTGGAGCCAAGCGGAAGAGTATTCGACAGAGAGGCGCACAACAGACGTTCATCAGCTTGTTGGCTACCAAGTATTTTAAGGGAAATTCACATTCAGATGGTAGCACTTAAAACCATGTAATCAAAATTGAAGTTTTGTTTCGTTTAGAAC
This sequence comes from Hybognathus amarus, assembly GCA_030378365.1. Lineage (NCBI taxonomy): Eukaryota > Metazoa > Chordata > Actinopteri > Cypriniformes > Leuciscidae > Hybognathus > Hybognathus amarus. The sequence goes on along the minus strand of JAQIUQ010002966.1, from coordinate 190,939 downwards.
ATGTGTGTTAGTTTTGAGGTCATTTTTATGCTAATGTACTTCCATTTTTTTTGGGGGGGGGGGTAACACTTTATTTCGATAGTCCAATTTAGACATTCTAACTATAGAACATAGTAACTTTGCAACTACATATCAACTAACTGTCATTAGAGTATTAGACTGTCTGCTTAAAGGGGTAGTTCACTTTAAAAAAAACAAACTTTTACTGATAATTTCATTTTGATAAAACATTTTGTCCAAATAATGGACTTCATTGGAGCCAAATGGTTCAAGGTCCAAATGAGAGCTCATTAAACGACACCAGACGATTTATAAGGGTCTTATCTAACGAAACGATCGATTATTTAAAAAATAAATAAAAAAGTTCAAGTTTTATAAGCACAAAAGGTCGTCTTGCTCTGTTCTGTGATGCACATTCGTGACACTCCTGTTCAAACTCATTCATCAAAATGAACAAATCTTTTTTCAAGTCATGACTCGAAGGGTCCTAGATAAGACCCTTATTCATCATCTCGTGTCATTTGAAGCCCTTTGAAGCTACACTGAAACTCTCATTTGGACCTTGAACCGTTTGGTTCCCAATGAAGTCGATTATATGGAGAAAATCCTAGAATGGTTTTATCAAAAACCTTAATTTCTTTTCAACTGAAGAAAGAAAGATGTGGACATCTTGGATGACATGGGGTTGAGTAAATTATCATTATTAATTAACATATGTGCATGACAAATCAAGGATGTTAAGAGTCTAAACGCAGGTTTAGACATGCCCATTGAAGTCAATACAGTGCGATTTTTTTAAAAGACGATAACACGGTATAGGCAACAGCGATTTTCGCCCTTTTTGTCTGTGCTGACAGCACTCCAAATGTACAAAAAATGAGCTCAATGTTAAAATTGACCAGAGTTCTTCTTTAAGAGAACCATATCAGTAACATGTTTCATTAATATGATGGGGCAGTGAATCCGATGTTACCCCGTGAGTCAGTCCTAGAGCTCCTCGTGTCCGATTTTAGGGAAAAATCAGGATTTCTTGGGCGTCCCGAAAGAACACCATAGAGTCTATGGTGTTCTTTCGGGATGCCCAAGAAATCCTGATTTTGGCATAGTAAAACTGTGAGTCGTGAAAAATATGATACACCGCTGTTTTGCCAAATGAGAAGTTCATCTATGTATCATCTCTTTACTCTTTTAATTTCTTATATAACTGTTTTAATTTTACTTGCTTATATTTTGTGATTATTTTAATTATTTTCTTTAAAACACTTTGAATTGCCATAGTGTATGAGATGTGCCTTGCCTTGAATACGGTTCTCATTCAGTACCAAGCTAAATATCAAAACACTATGGCCTATCAGAATACTATGATTAGGGTTGGGTATCGAGAATCAAGTATCGATTGGAACCGGGACTAACTTTTCATTTTTCCCGGAATCGTTCAAAAGTTAAAATTTCAATTCCTAGTTTCGATATTCACAGTCCATCGACCGGAAGAAGAAACCGCTGAACAACACCAACGTCTACCGGAAGTGTTGGCTTAGCCGCGCGAGTCGAACGTGAGTAGCTTACGTCGGCGGTCCAAAGTGTGGCTTCACTTTTCTAAAAAAAAACGAAATCTCGGCAAAATGCAACATTTGTGACAAAAGGAGTATTTGTGACAGAAGGAGTATTTCCTTCAGAAAGACCGTTGGTTAGCAAGGTTAGCTAAACTTTTTTGACCCTGCCTCTTAAAAGAATCGGAATCGAGAATCGTTAGGAACCGATGATATTTGTTATGATACTAACAAATATTAGTGAGGGAGATTGCACCAGGACTTAAAAAGTCAAACAGACTCAACAAAAGCCATTGAATTTTTGAATTATTTAATTTTCTTTCAAAACCATCTTTTCCATACGTGTGCTCACATGAAGTCTTCTGCCTCTTAATGCGTGACAGGAAAATCCTGAGGAGGCTCAACACCACAACGAGGGCATCTGTCCTCTCAGTGTGATGGGCCTCTGGGTTTATATGTGTCTTTGTGCATGTGACAGTGTCTCTGTGTGTGTCTGTCTGCGATAGTTCACTCTGACAGGCTTGGAGGGCAGGGGTTCACAGAGCAGGGCAGGGGACAGAGAAGATGATCCATTCTCATCCAGACGATAATGACATGACAGGAGAAATGGGTGCATGGGGGATCAGAGTTTGGACTTGGACAGATTTTGGTTTTATAAATGCACCAGCTCTTCTAAATGGCTCTTAAAACATTGTTTAGTAACTTTGCCAGACGACAGTCACATGTATAGACACTTCATGAACATCACATGCCACCGATCTATGCACGTCAACACGTTTATACCACACCGTTAAATGATTTGACAGTATTTCCCCAATGATGACAGCGTGTAACACTGTCAGTCTGTTTTTCACACACATGCATTGTTTCAACCTTCTCATCAAACCCTCTTCTCTAGCCGTAAACTTCAGTAGACACGCTTTCACATGCAAACTGAACACGCCACTTAAACTGTCATGGGCCTTTATGTTCAGTCGGTAAGACGGTGAATGGATGCTTTGTGACTGTTTCATGCCTGCATTCTACAAGTGCTCAATTTGTTACAGCCATAATGTCATCACCACGGTGTGTTGTTCAATGCAAGAGAGGCAAACAAACTACAGAAAGAGGGACGAGAAGACAGTGGAAAGAAAGAGGCTTTAAGACAAAGGGTCTGAGATGGGATCGTATGAGAGGTATAATGAAAGAAAGGGAGAGAAGAGCAAATAGTCAAAAGACTGAGAGACTGGTGTGAGAAGAGTTGGAGAGGCTGATACAGAGGGAAACACATCGATGGACAGATAAGTGCTAAAGCAAATTAACCTCTTTAATTGGACCGGCGCTCTGTCTCAGCTCAAAGATTGTTTCGGGCCGCTGACAGCTGACGGGGTGAGACGCTTCAGGCCCATGATGGGACATCTGCTCCCTGGCTAGACAGATAGCTCTTCTGGACACTGTATTTCATGTTTGTCAGAGCTAACGAATGAAAGGAAGGGATGTCAAAGACAAATACGAACGAAAGGCATTAAACCGGGACTAAACATAACTAAAAGACTGATAAAACAAAAATGAGCTGGTTTAGGATTAATTTATGGGGGGATTTGATTATTTGATTATTGAACCATCCTATTATGGTATTTTCAAAAAAGCTCTCTGTGCTGACAAAATAAAAGTCCCCCATGACATTTAATGGCCAAACTGAAAACGTATCTGCTGATAATTTGTGAATGAAAGAAAAAAAAGTAATAAGTAATGTATGAAAAAATCTTGGCATATAACATTTCAACAAGTCTTCAGATGTAATTCAGATATAATAAGGTATACATAATACTTAGCGTAATATAGTATTAATTACATGTCCATGCAATTCATGTGCAAGGATCCAAGTCTTCTGAAGTAAATTATTAAATAATTATAGTAAATACACGATTGGTGCAATAGACCAAAATTTAACTCTGTTCACTCACTGATAAACTTTCCTTCATGCCACAACTCTGAAATCTCATTTGACCTAAACATACATATCCAGAAGTCATTATTCCGAATTTATGATGTTTGCTTTTTGGATTTACACTGTAAAAAATGAATATACTTTATCTAATCAATAGAATTGTGGAAACAGATTACAAGCAATATTATTGATTACATTTAACAAATTAGAATTGAGTAATAATTAATCAACTTATTCTTTAAAAGTTAACCATTTAAAATGAGTAAAGTTTACACCAAAATGTTTTACAAAAATATCTCACCAACAGACAGATGTCAAATATTAATTAAGAACTCTTTATTTAATGTTGCCAACATTGAAGAAACCTGATGTTAACCAGCAGAATCACTGAAGGAGAAAACCGTAATTTTAAACCAAACCTAAAACGAACACCGATCATCATAATGGTGACTTCAGTTTATGTTTTTTTGGTTGTTTTACTCATTTTAAATGGTTAACTTTTAAGGAATTAATTTGATTAATTATTACTCAATTCTAATTTATTAAATGTATTATTGCTTGTAATCTGTTGCCACATTTTTTTTTGATTAGATAAAGCATATTCATTTTTACAGTGTAGTCACTGCACTGAATGCTTTTGTTGTAGAGAACTCTCAGTGTGAGTAGCTAAATGATGACAAGATTTGTATTTTTTACTTTTGCGTGATCTATTAACATAAGGTCTGAAGCCATGACATCTCAGCTGAATGCCAATATTGTATGTAGGTGCTTTCAAGAGGAAAAATCAAGGACATTTTTGTCTCAATGATTTCGGAAAAGTAATTCCGTAGTTGCATTTCTGTCAGGGAGCACAGTCTGAAAGGTCAAACTATTTCCTAACCGTAATGGCTGTTTCCTGAGCTCTTTAGAATCGAGGAAGAAGTCAATGGACAAGGGGAACACAACTGAGTGACCTACATCTTGATACGAATGACCTTGGCTAGTTTAACCCACACTTTTATAAAAATATCACATCTGATAGAAACAGAGATGTCGAAGAACTATTCATGGGCGGCTGTAAAAAGAGAACATTGTGAATGTACAGTATAGCCAGCGCCAGCGTTCGGAGGGGATATTGATAGGCCGTCCTACAGCTCAAGTATTCACTTACCAAACAAAGATACAGAGCACCATCTGGAAGTTGTGGCCCACTTTGAGAAGTCAGAGATGCGGTATGGCACATATATACACACGCATAATGAAATAGAGAACGTGTAAAAGGAGACATCAACAGAAAGATCGAGAAAACAGATAGATTGAGAAAACAGACCCTAGCAAGTTCACACACACACACACACATACCCAACAGAACCAAACACAAAGACACAAATTCACACTGAGAAACCGTGACACTCTGAGACCCCTGCTGTGTGTGAGAGCCCCCTCAAAAATCTGCATAAATACATATGCAAATGTGCGGGTCAACTGATAGACAAGCGAAGAGCGTGCAAAGGAACATATTTATCCATCTCGATGCGAAACAGATATTTTTTACAAATGCGTGGTTTTCACACTTCAAATGAGCTTGTCCGTGTTGCATTTATCATGTTTCGCCTGATCCGCTTTCATGACACCCATCATATTCAATTCACAATGTATATATCTCACGACTATCCTGCTTTTCTTTGTCTTTCACTCTCAAAAGAGGTTCACTCAGGTAGTCTTTCCTGTGTGTATGCATGTGTTTTGTGAATTGTCTCCAAAACAGGCACGCAAGTGAAGACGAGGCTAGCCAACCGGTTTGAACCAGTCCAAAAGTCAGCACCTCGTTTTGCTTTCGGCCCAGGAAAAAAACAAAAAACAATCCTAGTGGCATTTGATATACAGACGGCAGGTATGAGGTCTGCATATGTGTGTGTGCATGAGGTCTTGTCAGATTTAAAAGACCTGGAGCTCAGCCAAGTTGATCTAGAAATGGACAACCTCCATCAGGGTGAGAGGGCGGCCCTTCCCCCTCCGGCAGTTCTCGACTTGACCCTCTTTTAACCTAAAGAACACATGCTCAGCTAGCACTGCTCTCCCTCAGTCACTTTCTTTTCCTTTATCTCATTCTTTCTCTTTATATGTCGGTCTTTCAGAGGAACAGTTCATCTAAAAATACAAACACAACCTATATATTTATTTCTTTCATGGAACATACAAGGAGATATTTATTGCAGACTGTACAACAAACATGCAATGAAAGTGAACAGTGACCATGTGTGTGAGGACAACATTTTTAGTAAATAACTTCAATTTCGGTCTGTTCCTTGAACAATGTTATACTGATAATTCATATTGCCTGGTATATGAATTATCAGTATATATTGGTAAACAATATAATTCATATTGGTATATATGAATATATATATATATATATATATATATATATATATATATATATATATATATATATATATATATATATATATATATATATATATATATATATGCCTGGTATATGAATTATCAGTATATATTGGTAAACAATATAATTCATATTGGTATATATGAATATATATATATATATATATATATATATATATATATATATATATATATATATATATATATTTATTTATTTTTTATTTTTTTAACTGCCTGGTATATGAATTATCAGTATATATTGGTAAACAATATAATTCATATTAGTATACATGAATATATATATATATATATATATATATATATATATATATATATATATATATATATATATATATACATATATATATATATATATTTTTTTTTTTTTTTTTTTTTTTTTTTTTTTTTGCCTGGTATATGAATTAATAGTATATATTGGTAACCAATATAATTCACATTGGTTACCAGTCACCTTCAATTTATGGAAACTTCTATATATATAAAATTAACTATTGTTATTGTACTTTTTATGGCCATTTTTTGCTGTTTTTGGTCACCATTTACTTTCAATCATATGGATAACTCACATCGCTTTGTTTGTCATTTTGGGAGTTTTGGTCATTTTCAATGAATGGAACAGAGTAGCATCAACATTCATAAAAACTTCTAGATTTTGTTTCAAGGAAGAAAATCAGTCAGACGTTTTTTTGAAGCACATGCAGGTGAGTAAATTACATTTCTTTTTTTCTATATTTGTATGTCTGGTTTACTGGGTTGTTTTTGGTCACTTGGTCACTTTTTTGTGGATGTTTCTCTTCTTTCCTGTCTCCTTCCCTCTAAAGCTCTTCAGCCAGTGAGACATAGATCATTCCGGCATCTTCCCCCTGCTCTATTCAGGATAAACAAAGTGCCTCAAGTTCAGGCCCCACCCCGGGACCCTTAAACAAAGCCATCTATCATGCTGTCTGGCCCGACCTGTTTGGCCACAGCCAGGGCTGCCTCAGCCTCCGAGCCCCCGCCCTGAGCACAATCCCCCCATTGTGTCCCCGTCGGCCTCTCTGCCGGCCTCTTCTCACACCCCATGACATAGACACAGGGTTAAGTCAGGCTCCGGAGGAGAGCCAGCACCTGTGATGGGGCAGATAAAGGTAGCGCCAGCTGCAGTGCATCATACATTCAAATGAAACACAGGTGCTGATTTCTTAAATGTATCGTGAGTGCTTAAAATAATCCTTACACTGGGGTACCAGTGATGGAATCAACTTGATAAAGTAAAAAAGAATATATTCCTGAAATATTTCAGCATAATTAATGTGTGCATGAACTTAATGTGTCCTTGCTTTACTGTGACCTCCCGTACTCAAGGGGGCGATGAGAGTTATCTTCAAATGTCTGAGGCATTAAATCAGACATGTTTTTCTTAAGGTAACTGCATAGCTACAAACATGTTAACCTTAAGTATTTTGTTCAGTGGTCAGAAAAAGACACATACGCAACATGAAATCGATAAGATTGTTTTGCGTTCAAATTCAAATATTGTAGTTGTGCATTCAACTCAAATTAAATTATCATGGTTGAACTTTGTGTTGTGAACTTGAAATCATGACCAAATGTATACATGACAAATGCATCATAGCACACATTGCATTACACATCAACAAGCTACCTCAATCTCCTTTAGGCTGCTAATGTTTTCTGCCTTACAGACTGTGATTTCGGCAATTCTATAAAATCATTACAAATCACTACGACATGTATCTAATAAACTTGGGTACAACATGATGATGATCACTATGATCACACCTACTGAATCATAGGCTATGACGCATAGAAGAATCTTTCGTATAAAAGAGTAAAAGCAGTACCATCAGCATGCGTTAGTGGTGAACAAATATACCAAGAACAATCACACTTTGGCAATTGTGGTGTTTATATGCGCTGAAAAAAAAGCAGGAATCAAAAGAGGAGAATATAAATAAAGAGGACGACTTGGTATGGCAATTTTCCAAATGGAGCTTGAGGTTACTAGTTTTAAGTTTTAGCGCCATGTTAAAATGTTAATCGATACCCATTTCATGTTGCATTTTTAGTGGCTAGTCAGTAGACGTAAGACACACTGTGAGACGATCCAGCCCGTTCTCATCCCAAGGCGTCATATACTGACGCTTTGACATTTCGTCTACATCCAACGCACATGGCACCCTTTAGCGTCAATATGAGACGCAGATATATGGGCCAGAAGGCGCCTCCTCAGTGGTCTAACCCTAAACCTACCCAGACCTAAACCTACCCATAACCAAACAAAGCTCTGTGTGTGTTATATTGACGCTAAAGGAAAATGTATGACACTGTCAGAAAAATGATCGCAGACTATCTTTGGTTGCAAGACCATGATCACAGAAATCGCCACGAATTGGTCATCTTATCATCAAAATCGCACAATGTGTACTGGATATTAGAACTTGGAATCATGACCAAATTTCCAAATGTATACATTAAAGATTCATTATTGCACACATTGAATTACACATCAACTACCTGCCTCAATCTCCTTTAGGCTGCTAACGTTTTAAGAAACACTAAATAATCCATTATGAGGCATCATGTAGCACTAATCCAACTACATTCTGTTTGGAGTGATTAATCATTTATGACTTTGGCTCATGACTGTTACATGGGAATCCAGGTAGATGTTTGTTTAAATTTTACCCAATGTTCATTGTTACATAAAATATTATTTTAAACAGTGAAACTTGGAATAAAAGACTCTTTTTAATGGTGCACAGCTCAGCTCTGATCTGTTTTTATTTCTCTTGCGACTCAGTCCGTCTTTGCCTGACGCATATCAACTGAATGAACTCATAATGGGCTAATCAAATATGCAAAATAATTGGCAATTACCTAGAGGGACCGATGGTCATTAGAATTTACAACAAGGTAATGAACTAAAGTCTGCATGTACCATGCATATTCATAAAGCAATCGAGGCTTTGAAGATTAAAGAAGTGCTTCAAATTCAAATGAGCCACAGAATATTATCAGTGAGATTTCAGGAGAGAGAAGAAAGAGGATGAGAGAGAATGTTTCCTAAGGATAAAAGACTAAACATTTTGTTACATTCCACTTCAGTGCTTCTATTGCAGTAAAAGAGCAAAATTAAATACTTAAGATTTGAACGAATCAATCAACCTCTTTAGAGAACTACTTGTATTGGGCTTTCCACAGCTGATGTCTTTACATATTATTCAATGATTATTTGCCCTCCTATTCATTGTCTATAGCCATTTCCAAAGTCCAATGTTCAAAGACAGAAGAGTCGTAAGATTCTTTACAGATGTGTATTAATGTTGATTTCCCTCACACATCAAAATTTGTTTCATTTCACAGTGTAGCAAAACTACAGACATTCGTTAACTCCGATGCAACCAGCTGACCCGAAAGAATTGGGTTTGCAAGCAAAAGCGTGAATAAAGAAGTAAAAATAAATTGTAGATGGAGAAAGACACCAAGACAGAGAGAGACTTTCAGGGAACCATGACCCAGACACAGACAGTGAGGGGCCTCTTGGGTCTTTATCTCATTCTATAGAACACAGATAAGACACACCAGCTGCAGACCACACACACACACGAATGCATATATATATTGATATTGATACTGAGTCCAACATATTATAACAAGCAAATGTTCTTTTCCAAATTAGCTTCACAGCGTCATAAAAAAAGTGCACGAGTAAAAAATATTTTCCTTCAGGGGACATAATTGATGATTAAAAGAGCACATTTACCCATTTATTGTAACCCGTTTACTTTACACTTCTAATTTGTACTGCTTTATAACTATGCTTGATGCTTTGGGTGAAAAACAAAGCTTGTACAGTACAAAACCTGTACTGTATATTTTATATCACCAATAATATTTCAACACAGAGCTGCAGGCAGTTTTTTATTCCCAGGCAAACACTAAATAGAGAAAGTCTACAGTTGGCTGGCCACACTCACACACAAACACATCTGTACACAAGCACACACACATAGGTGAGTCAAAATATCATATGATCCTGACAGATCTGATGATTGCATAGCTTCACGCTGAAAAGGGTGTGTCACTACACAGTCAGTAGGCATGGAGATATGTGTGTGTGTCCACAATAAATGTAATTTCATGCGAACTGCAAGCTCTGCTATGCAAACAAAATCTGTATCAATGAACTGCACGTTTGGCCAAGTATTTTACATGCTTTAACTGTCTCCATTCCAATGATTTTCATTATTTTAAGCATATTTTAGCTTTTTTGCCGGTCACTTTACCCTGTGGTGGTCTTTTGGACCGAAACATTTTTCGGCTTGTTTTTTTGAATTGTTTACTTCACTGGAATGGTATGAAACTTGGTAAAGGTTTTGGCACTTGCTATGTGCACACACACACACACAAAACACACTCACATTCAGAAATTTACCTCATTGGAAATGAATTGTTTCTAGTGGAAAAGTTTGGTACTGCACCCAAACAAAACCTCATTTTTTGCGATATCAATTATCAAGATATCAAAATTTGGAACACAACTTGTTTCAATCTATGGCTTTTATTTTCTCGCAGTTTTAGAGTAATAAAAAATTGAAAATAGTATGTTTGTGCATGTTTTGAGCATTTTTCATAGCAATACACTTGTATAACTTTTTTTTGTTCACTTTTAATCTTTTTTTTTTACTTCAGCAATAATCTGCCAAGTTTCTCCTTTAAAAAGACCAAAATTAAGTCTGTGCTCCAAAGCATTCGATATCTATGCCAGTTTAAGCTGGAAATTTCAGTTACAAGCTCAAAAAGTGAATAAATGGATTATAACTACTGCATACATATATTATAAGACCATGTAATCCCCTAAAAATGCTAAATATTAAATTAAAAAAGAAAATATTATCAATTTGTTTCATTTAAATAAAAAACACAAAATGTGGCCATTTTTGACGGCCATGCGAGGGTTAAATAGTCCCTCGCATGCGTTTTTTAAAAGTACTAATATGCATGCATATCTCTAATGAGTCATAAACCTGCATTCAAAATAATAATAACACAGAATATTATGCATGTCACACTGCAGGACACTGCTGTTAGTGCTCAAATGCCATGTCAGCTACAAATATATAAACTTCAACACAATACACGTTCCTGTCTGCTCTGTGCCAATGTCCTGCCATATGCCCACTGAAAGGGAACCCTTGGCAGCGTTTGCCAAGTCAAACACGCTGTCATGTTGCGTCGAGACAGACTCAGCAAACCACACACAAACACACATTTGCTCAGATCAGACACTTTTTCTTCGGCATAAATATGAGAAAAACATCTTTCCTCTGTGTGTGGCATCAGACTCTTTTGCTCAAGAGTACACAAGTATGAAACGTTAATGTGGAGACCTGCTCAAATAATGTGATCATGGATCATATTGAAATAATTTGAGCACAATTTGAGACAATGTCAAATGAGATGAAGGCAAATGTGAGATCACTCTAAACAATGGGGTGTTTTAACCCATTTATTGTTGGGTTATAAATGTAATTAACAATTTTAACCCAACTTCAACTTTACATTTTAACCCAACATTTGGGTGTGTCCATATTTGACCAAAATTTGGATTGAAACAACCCAGCATTTTTGTGTAGGGTCTTTTTCTAATTCAGGAGAAAAGTAGAAAACTTCAGTAAAAGTTGTCTACCCTCTCCATTTATTCTCTTTGCAGTCTGGGAGAAAAGAAAAAGAGCTTTTAAAAAGATTTTTCTTTTGTGAGAAGCCTGTAAAGGTCCTCAGTGATGGTGCACAATTGGGGGATCCCCAAACTTCCTGTCTCTCATTTCACTTGCTCTGTTCCAGCTAATGATCCATAACTCTCTCCCCGGTAAGAGAATAGTGGATCAGCGCCAAAAACATCAAGACACCAAGGCCAAAAACACCAGCAGACACCGGATAACATAAACAGAATGAGTCCGTTTCATCACAAATTATTAGTTACGCACAGTTAACGTGCAATGTAAATATGATCTGCACAATCCCATCAGTTAACATCATAGTTCTTCTCCTTGTGTTTACATAATGAACAGCCACTTCTAGTGCCTGTGGGGACCAGGATAGGGCTACAGCGCTTATTAAACAACGGTATGAGATGGGATCCCCTATATCAGCCTCAGAGAAAATGGCTTCACATTGATGTATTTAAGAAAACAACCCCAGAGAGATAGCAGATAAGGGGCTGGGGGAGGGAGGTCTGCAGAAAGGGGTTATTGCCTGAACTCATCGTCTGGCCGCCTCGGGGGCATTCAGACTGAATAAAATGGGGGTGTGATGGGGTGTTGTTAGGGGTATTAAAAGCTGCTGTGTCTACATGCATATCTTAAATTATTTATCATGCAAATTTCTCCAAGCGTGAACCTTTAACGGATTCACCATTTACAGCCAATACAGAATTCCATCTGTTGTGACGGACATCTGCTTGCTGCGACGACGACGGATCACGCATGTGCTTTACATGTAACGGCGAAAGCGTGTGACCTGTCTGGACCGGGGATGGGTAAAACACTGGATGTCCTACACTTTGTTTTTTTTTAGGTTGTCCTAGTGTTACTTAAGTATGTAACAGTAATATTATTTAACATGCTCTTACTATAGGGTTAGGGTTTGCTTTGGTTGCATGTAATTAATTATATAATTAGTACATGTAAATTTTCAAATATTTTCGGATACTATCAAATGTAGAAAGATGGGTAGATGTTTTAATAAATCTCATGTGACGTCACTTTTAATATACTCATAACTCAGACAGAAAAGTTGTCTGCCTCAAGCCTTCAAGCCTTATAGTGAAAGCCCTAAGAAATTTTTTGCATTCGTAATCTGTGTACCTTATAGGGATAGTTCACCCAAAAAAAGTCAACTCTGTTATCATTTACTCACCTCATGCTTATTCCTTCGAAACACAAATAATTTCACTTTTTTGGTGAAATTTTCAAAAATTTCACTTTTTTGGTGAAATCTTCATTGACAGCTACGCAACTACCACTTTGATGCTTCAAAAAGTTCATGAAGCGATCGTAAAACTAATCCATATGAATTGAGCGGTTATTTCAAATTTTCTGAAGAGACTTGATTGCTTTATGTGATGAACAGATTTAATTCTAGGCTTTTATTCACATATAAACATTGATCAGCGAACATAAACAGAAGCTCAACCGAACCTGCTTGAACCTCATTGGTTCTCGCTGAAGCTCAAACGTTGCTGCGTAACATCGAGAATGAACCTCATTGGTTCTTGCTAAAAGCTCAAAGTGCTGCGTAACACGAGAATGAATCTCATTGGTTCTTGCTAAAGCTCAAACATGCTGTGTAACACGAGAATGAATCTCATTGGTTCTTGCTAAAGCTCAAACAGTGCTGCGTAACACAAGAATGAACCTCATTGGTTCTTGCTAAAGCTCAAACATGCTGTGTAACACGAGAATGAACCTCATTGGTTCTTGCTAAAGCTCAAACGTGCTGCGTAACACGAGAATGAACCTCATTGGTTCTCGCACATCAAGCGAACATGCTTGAGCTTCTGTTTACCACAACTGATGTGTGAGTTGATGAATGTTTATATGTGAATAAAAGCCTAAATTCAATCTGTTCATCATATAAAGTGATCAAGTCTCTTCAGAAAATTTGGACTAAACCGCTTAATATGGATTAGTTTACATGATTTCTTTATGAACTTTTTGAAGCGTGCAAAGTGGTAGTTGTGTAGCTGTCAATGGAAGGACAGAAAACTCTAGATTTCATCAAAAAGATCTTTATTTGTGTTCCAGAGATGGAACGAAAGTCTTACGGGATTAGGAGTGAATGATGACAGAATTTTCATTTTTGGGTGAAATATCCCTTTAAATGTATATCTGCAACATAATATCAAGATATATGCTGCATGTTGTTCCTCTTTTTCCGGATACCGGATAACACAAAGAGAAACGCTCTCTCATAATCATGAAAATGACAAATCAGTAACAGAATCAGAATCAGTAACAATCTGTGGCAGATCTTGTTTCAGGCAGCTGAAAATGATTTTCTATCTTTCTTTTTTTTATCAGTATGAATGTAGAGCTATACATTTACTAGAGTAGGATATATGACCTTATAAAAACCACACTTAAACACAGCAAACATCTGCGAAAGCCACATGAGAGAACTGAGAGAATGTCCATTCATACTGACAGCAAGGACATTAAATTCATCCACTACACACTCAAGTTCCCTTTTTTTCTTAAAAATAAAAGGACCAATCAGTAAACAGAAAGTGGGCTATTAGAGACATGGTATTCATCAAGGGTTCTGACTTGGTAAATCTTGCTTCAACGCTGAACATCTGTTACTCTACCTGTTAAATTCTCCTGCTTGAGCCGTAATCCGTGCGGTGTGGAGGCTGAAACGCTCCCTCTGCTGGGGCGAAACTTGAACGGCCACCTCCACAGGACGCAGGCTTGCCGCCAGGCCCGCGGGTGGAGGCGACGGTGGCAGTGCTCTGAACATTTGTCCTATGCATAGGCGTCCTCTGACACTGCCTGCGTTTGTGCTCCGATGAACTCCAGGATGTCAGCCAAAGGAAACCTGGAGCGGCACTGACCACAGGTGAGGAGGTCCTGATCCCCTTTTGGGGTGGATGGTTCCGATCTGGGATGGCTTTCCCCGTCCTCTGGGCATATCTGCCGTCACGGGCTCGGCTACGGTAGGAGAAACGCAGAAAGGGAGATGTGAGATATGGCGGAATAACTTTCTGTGATATCCATTGCGCCAACCTGATACACTCTCAGAAAAAAAAAGTACAAAAGCTGTCACTGGGGCTGTACCTTTTCAAAAGGTACACTTTTGTACCCAAAGGCTGCATATTGGTACCTTAGTGGTACATATTAGCACCTAAACTGTACATATTAGCACCTAAAATGTACATTTTAGCTCCTGAAATGTACATATTAACATTTAAAATGTACATATTAGCACCTAAAATACACATATTAGCACTTAAAATGTATATATTAACACATAAAATGCACTTATTAGCACCTAAACTGTACATATTAACACCTAAAATATTATTATCACCTAAAATGTACATATTAACACTTAAATTGTACATATTAGAACCTAAAATGTACATATTAGCACCTGAAATGTATATATTAGCACCTAAAATGTACATATGAGGACCTAAACTGTACATGTTAGCTCCTGAAATGTACATATTACCATTTAAAATGTACATATTAGCACCTAAAATACACATATTAGCACTTAAAATGTATATATTAACACATAAAATGCACTTATTAGCACCTAAACTGTACATATTAACACCTAAAATATTATTATCACCTAAAATGTACATATTAACACTTAAAATGTACATATTAGAACCTAAAATGTACATATAAGCACCTGAAATGTATATATTAGTACATATTAGTACCTAAAATGGACAAAAGTTTACCTTTTGAAAAGGTACAGCCCCAGTGACAGCTTTTGTACCTTTTTTCTGAGAGTGTAATGACTAATTATATGTGTGCCGTGAGTGATGATTAGATTAACTTCCATATAAATGGAAGAGGAGTTAGTGTTAGAGGTGTTATATGTTACATGCATTCAGGTGTCATAGAGATGTAGAATAAATAAATGCTGATTTAGGCACAATGACGTTCAAAATTGGGAAGTTTTGCAACGGCATTGGCATTCGCGCCAGGAGACGTTCATATCCACTATTGAAATGCTGACACTTCTATCAGAGGAATACTGACAGTCGACGAAGGCAGATGCAGAGAAGATGAGAAACCAAAGACGCAGAGAAAAACAGTGGTTGCCCGGTAATGGTAAAGAGGAGGGGGTTGTTCACTTTAGTTGCATGACCCTGTTCATTATCCTGCCAATCTCACGTCTTAATGAACCCAACACCTCAGAGAATCAAAAAATAGATTCTAATTTGACTGCAAGATGATTGGAACCCATTTAGTTAAAAGTGCTGGAATCCTCTGAACTGAGGTTAGCTATTGAGGGGAGTATGTGGGGTAGTTCCCAGAAGGACAGCCAGAACATATGAAAGAACAATCAAAACCACATCATGCGTCTGAACTGGGCTGAGAGAGATTGTTGCCATCGGTGGTGGGTTAACCCTAATTCTGTGTCAGGTCACGTGGGACAAAAGGTGGAGGCGACAATATATGAGTTTCTGACAAAAACATGCTTCGATATTTTAATCGATCCTCTTTTATGGCTTTTGTTTTCCTTTCAAGGCACGGTCAAGATCCTCAAAGCCTGAGATCGGATCTATGCGTTGCACAAACAGGTGTAATTCAAACCTCTTTGTGAAACATCAGGAGAGTTTCCAAACAACACAAAACCATTCCCCCTCTTTTTGGTAATATTTCATCTTATTTAGTATTGCATAGACATGCTATACACTGATGAACGCAATGACTAACTAAGACATTTTGTTGTTGTTGTTGTTTTTTGTTTTGTTTGTTTTGTCGGGATATATTGAATTACTCAAAAATGATACCCTTGAGTATTCAAGGTACACACTCGCATAGCTTTTTATAGCATTGAAAATGTATTTATTAAGAAATTGATTTTTTTTATTTTTTTTATTTACCAAATCATAATGAATAAAAATATTTATCCATGGCACATGAGTTTTATACTAGATCTTTAACAGATTTCTTTGTATAGTTTTGGATATATTTTGTCATTGGCCCACATGTACTCCAAAGCAATGTTTATATAAAAAAAACACTGTATATGTGTATAGAACAGGAGATGTGTGGGTACACTTAACCGAGAGAAGGCTAAGACCAAGTTCAAGTTCACCTACTGTCTCATCTTGAATGGAATGGACCCTCATTTGTTCACTTTCTGCCCCTAGCGGCAACTCGTTTCACAAGATGCCGTATCAGAAAACACGTTTAAACGCACATTAAATACAGGTAAAACCAAAACCAACTAGACAGAGTGTAAACTTTCACTTTCATGCAGATTTTATCATTTAGGGTATAATGGCTTTTAATGGTTTTGACATGCAACACTTGAGGTGCTTTGGTCGCCTCGGCGTGGGTTTTAACATGTTTGACATGATAGATGCATAAAACCAGATATAACTTTCTTCCCATGAATTAAAAAAAAACAACCTCTTCGTTATCTAGATTCCCGTTTCAATTCTTGAAAAGTGCCTGTCAAGTACTACCGAATAGGACTTTGAGGGGAAAAACACTGAAATGTAGATAGGCTATCTGGTTTAATTTTTGTAAACAAACATTCGATGGCATCTATAATACGTTTATAATTGGCTTCACATCACACATGTATTCATTTAAAGTCTAAAATAAGTAAAAACCAGTTTGGGCTTTTAAAAGATCCCATGGGAATGTGAACTTAGAGGTGAATTTTCCAAACATATGTTTTGTTTTAATTATTAAAAAGCTAGTAATCACGTCTAATTTACCCTCATGCATTCATTTAGCTACACATCGTCCACATAAATGCATCAACCTTCACGCGTTAAGAATCATAGCAAAGCGCAACTCATACTCAACACCGTCTTAAAAGACGCGTCTTCGGGAACTCCGTTTAAATCTGATTTAAGTATTTGAGCTTTAAAGACAGAGAAAAAACAAACTTACGCGAAAACTCCCGTTTGCTTAAGTGCTGGGGTTTGCCCTGCTTGCGGCGAGACATGTTGGACACGGTCTCAGCTGGGATCACATTGGGAAGAGCCAGAGTCTTTAGAGAGTCCAGGGTGAAAATCTTCTTCAGCGATGCATCGGGTATCCCACATGAACTATAGAGAATAGTACAGAAGAGACGCGTGTAGTGGCAAGACGCTTGCGTTGGGCTTCATGGCTTCTCGGAGGAGAACACAAGACGGGAATGGAAAAGTAAGCGCAAGCCCCTGAGCTGCTGCAAGTTCAAGTGCGGACGTGACGTGCCAGCGAACTTGACCGTCCAGAGGTAGATGATGGACATGGATCTGCTAAAACAGCAGAGAGAGAGAGAGAGAGACAGAGGAGGACGAGATAGAGAGAGAGTGGGAGGGGTGAGACTTGTAAAAACCAATGATGGGCTGCATGTCAACTATAGACCATAGATCCTAACAGCCAATAGGGAGAGAGAGAGAGAGAGAGAGAGAGAGAGAGAGAGAGAGAGAGAGAGAGAGAGAGAGAGCATAAAGGGGTCAAAATGACCCTTTATTTATTCAAAGGTTTTCTTCAAATAAAATGGCTTCGTTATTTTTATAGCATAATGAAATAATAATAAACAGTAGCTATTTGAATTAATAATAGCCTGCTACATGTGAGTAATTTAAGCACATCTAATTTTTCTGTTCATATTTATTTTTAGATTAATGACCATATTCTTGGACAAAATCTTTTCGCTCTGTTTTGCAAACTCTTGTTATTATCCCAATCAACGTCATGCTGTGTAGGCTATGCTGTCTTGAAGAAGTTCCCACATATGCTGGACACTTGTTGGCTACATACTGTAAGAGGCCTATATATATATATATATATATATATATATATATATATATATATATATATATATATAAAGCATCTGTATTTGTCCCTGTATTTATTCAAATAATGTAAAAAATAAAAACGAATAGTTAACTATACTGTTGGGTTACTTTTAATCTGTCTTTTAACCCAATGCATTGGGTTAAAGTAACTCACAGTTGGAAAGGTGCTATACCACCCCATTATTTGTAACCCAACATTGTTACGTAAGTATATATACACAGTAGGTTAGTGAATCATCAGTTTAGGACAAAATATTAGGCTATAGCAAATAAATCAACCTCAAATATCAAAATATGAAATTTACAGAAATCACAATCAAATCCATTGAAATAAAATCAATGAATTCTAATAAATATTGATGATGAAATAAGGTAATACAGCTTATTTTCTATCCATTTTATGCTAAAACACACACACACACACACACACACACACACACACACACACACACACACACACACACACACACACACACACACACACACACACACACACACACACACACACACACACACACACACACACACACACACACACACACACACACACACACACACACAAACAAACACACACACACACACACACACACACACACACACACACACACACACACACACACTGGCCGCCTACGTTGACACATCATGTTGTGGGAGAATCATTACGACTGTCATGTACAATTTTGCCATCTAGTGTTCAGTGGCTAAACAAACAGGCAATTCATTTCTTGTCTGTTTTATCAGTGGCGAATTGTCAGGAATCAGAATAAACAATTAATACATATTTACAGCTTTAAACCAAAGAAACATACCAATAATCTTATATAGATTTTTTTTAATTTGGGACAGTGCACATTTATAAACAATCTTAACATTTCTGTACAGTCTGTAAATGAGCCAGGTTATAGCATAAATGTAACAACAAATGATGCAACAAATGATTGTTGTTTATAACAACAAATGATGCAACCCAATACAATATGACAATAAACAATATCAAGCAAGAAACACATTAGCACACATTCAGGCAGAATGTATTGTATCAATAAAATTAGTCAAAATGAGGACATAACTGGGAACTTTTAAGAAGCTGTTTGAGGTGTATTTTTATAGATTAGGTTGCGTTTACATACCTTTTTTTATTCAACTTTCCATAACTTGTTTGTTATATATTGAGAAGGTTTTTTTTAAATAAAAAGTTGCTTATATTTCCGTCCACAATTAATTTCTCACGTCTGAATATTGGCAAGCGGATATGGACAAGGATGCACAAACATAAGGTAAAAATCATATACTCTGACCACAGGGAGCGCTTTGTCATCTTGTTGTTTCTTGACACCGCAGCGCCATCGTGCGTCAAGACGCGCAACTGCACATTAGACTGGGATGGGCAGAGCAGCGCTTCTCCGCGCGCTAGAGCAAACGGATGTCATTTATGGAATAAATACATTGGGATTTACAAGGTAAGCGTTGCGCTGTGTTTTATATTCTAATCACATTTTCTATGAACATATCCTTATTTAATTTTAAAAGCAAATATTTCGCTTGATGGAAAGGAGCAATTGGCTGTCATGAGCTCTAGAGGCGACCGATCCGGCCTATTACCGACTGGATGTCTCTAACGGCGTCCGATACGTGATGAAAACAGTGTAGGCTATTTGTAGGCTACTTCTCCTCGTGAGTGTTATCTCTAGTAGAAATAAATGCAGAACGTTACGCATTCCATGTATTAAAATATGCGCTGGGTGTATAGTGAGCGACTGTCTCTTAGAATAAACATCAGATCTGGCATTACGAGTACAGAACAAGGCCAGTGCTTGAAGGCAGAGGCGGAGACTGAGAGGCAAATGATGCGGTGCTTCTGTGGATGAGGATGATGAGGTGATTTAACCTTAACATTTCAGCTCAAAATAAAAAAAAAACAAGCTACAGTTCGCTTAAATTACGCGTGTGAAGTGTTTGATTCTTAATGTGTAAGCTTCTTTTTATCACATTATAGAAATTTTTATATTTTTATTAATGCTTTACAGATATTAAAATGGAACAAGGCAGATGGATTTAACTTGGCATGACATGTATATTTAATTGGTCTAATCTTTCTGGTGCATGATCTTGACAGGATCTTTATCTCTTGTTTATAGATTGCTTTACTGTCTTGGGTCATATCACTTTCCACTGTCCCAGCGTTGGTCACAATTTAGAATTGAACTTGACTCCCTTTCAAATCATGAATTGGAATGTGAACTGAATTGGCCTCATCCAACAGGAAGTTGAACTCAAATTCTGTTGCAAACACATTGATTACAGATTGATCAGGTAGCCTAAATATTCACTTAATCCATTGCTCTTTTGTTCTCTGTGTTCTAAAAGTAGCCTATCGTGTTTGAAACAGGGGTGAGAAAGTGATTTAAACAATTCATTGTGTGAGTAAACTGTCCAAACAATTCAAGCTGATTCTCGGGCCGAAAACACAGTTTATCAGTTCTTTTTACATCAGCACGTAATTCTGACATCTTGGTTGTTGTGTAAAAATTATTCCCAGGGTGGTATATCCTAATCTCCCTTGATAGAAAAAGGATTTACCAAAGATTTTCTGATGCTTGCGTCACAGTGAAATTGGCTTTAAGGTATATATTTACAGAAAATGTAAAAAATTTGTATGAATATTTACAACAAAAAATGAAAACAAATATACGAGTGTGTAAGGGAAAAATAAATGTGCGATAATTATTATTATTTTACTTTTTGGTATTCTGTATAAAAACTAAAATAAAAAAACATCATACAGATCAATTTAAATTTGGCTTGGTAAATCGAAACCCCCAGCCCCAAGAGAAGCCATTGATATCATTTCCTGTTACTGACTGCATGTTGTTAGGCACTTTGACTTTATTGTTTGAATAGGTCTAGTTCAGAATCACTTAAAGGGCTAGTTCACCCAAAAATGAAAATTCTGTCAGTATTTACTCACCCTCATGTTGTTCCAACCCCGTAAGACCTTCATTCATCTTCAGAACACAAATTAAGATATTTTTGATAAAATCTGAGAGCTGGATCACTCCTCCATACTAGGCTTCTTGAGGAACTGAAACTTGCCGGCCTCGAAAAGTTATTAAAGACATCATTAAAATAGTCCAAGTGACTTCAGTGGCTCAATCTTAACTTTATCAAGCGGCGAGAACACTTTTTGTGCACAAAAACAAACACAAATATCGACATTATTTCAACTATTAATTTCCTTCTCTTTGGGCCACTAGTCAGTTAAAGTCACACGTAGGCTCACTCATTGGCCGACGCTGGTCATGTGTGTGATGCGTGTGACGTACAACAGATCGCCCAGAGAGAAGAAATAAAAAGTTGAAAAAAGTCGTTATTTTTGTTTGTTTGCGACACAAAAAGTGTTCTCGTTCGTTCGATAAACTTAAGATTGAGCCAAACTTAAGATTGAGGTTTTTGAGTGAACTATCCCTTTAAAGAAAATACCCTAAATTCATTCTTTTTAGAGGGAAAAAAAAGGTCCATTGATAAAGTACTGTAAGAGGAGTCAGCTGCTTGTCTGGTGCTTAGCAATAAATTACCCAATTTCATTAGGAACGGAGGAATTCGCTAGCCACATGGACTGCACTTGAAATAACAAACTTATATTATGGAAAGTGGAAAGTATTGTTCATGTCAAGCTTCATTGTCATATTGTCGAGACTAGGCTCCTATCATGTATTTGTTTGTTGATAGTGTGTCTTTAACTATACAGTAGATACATTATTTATCCTCTATTTGTCTAATACAAGATGAGTTGAGTCTACTTTATTTATCAGTCATTGTTTGCAACAGCTCTTCACAGACCTTCCAACAGAATGACCTAGAGAGAGATCAGGAAGAAAAGAGGAGGCCTACTTAAGTCAAGATGAGTTTGACATCCTGGTTCTTAGTGAGTAGTGGGGGAACAAGGCACCGCCTTCCCCGGGAAATGATCTTCGTGGGACGCGATGACTGTGAGCTTATGCTACAGGTAACTCGATCACCGTTACTCTCCATTTACTGAATAAAAAGAGAGTTTCTGGCCATATTTCACAGAATGTGTTGGGGAATTTCAGTTGTCTCATACATGGGTCTGAATATAAGAAACATAGGCCTGAGCCTGTGATGCTAGAGAAAACTAGGCCTGAATTCATGGGGAGATAAAAACTATAGGAGAAGAGAAAACTTGAGCAAAGGGTATGAGAGAGAGAGAGAGAGAGAGAGAGAGAGAACTGTCAAGAAGATAGAACAAAAGGTTAAAGCGTATGTGAATTATAGACTGGAAAAGAACCCAAAAAAACATCTTTGAAATCATTTTTTAAAAAACATATGCGCAAAGGTCTTCCCACCAATACGAATAAGACATAGATGCAGGCATTTTTAATCGTGGTGACATGTTAAAGGAGGAGCGATAAGAAAAAGATAACTGTATGAGTGCTAATTGGACACCTAACGATAAGAAAAAGGTAAAAAGGTAAGAAAAAGACCATTTTGAAGTCCGATGCCTAGCTACCATCTCACTTTGTTGAACTGCTCTATAGAGTTATTCTTCTAAGACTTGAGACTTCAACTCTGAATGATTTCTTCTGAGACCTGAACTAGACTTTGAAGATTTGAACCAAAGATCAAGAATTTTTCACCACAAATTTAAGATAATTTCCTCCAGCGCACCTTCATTAACATACCTAACATCCACCAATCTACAGCATATTGTTTATTCCCATAATCCATTCACATCTCTTTATTGCAGTCTCGAAGTGTAGACAAACAGCATGCCGTCATCAATTATGAAGAAGCTACAGATGAACATAAAGTTAAAGACCTGGGCAGCCTGAATGGGGTGAGAAATGTTTAAAATAATTATTTTGTCCTCACTAGTATGATGAAAATCATATGGTGACAGTTGATCTCCTTTCCTCTCCTGTAGACATTCGTTAATGATCACGTATACAGGAACAGCAATATATTACTTTGAAAATGGATGACAAGCTACGGTTTGGCTACAATATCCTTTTTAGCACAAAATAAATCACAATTTGATGGTTTGGTTATATTTGTTCCACTTTAGTTAGTTTGTACAAAAACAATGTAACAATTTGTCTACATTTAAAATAAAGACCTAATGTACTATGCAATTACAATTGGACCAAGTATAAATTTGCTTTTTCTATATATATTGTTTGTTTCCTCCTTAACCCATCTTACATACCAACCTATTTACCGTAGTGCGTGCAGAGTTACATGTTCCAGAGGAAGCGCTGAAGGTAATACAAATGCAGTTACACAATCATTCAAAAGTCTATATGATTTGTTTTTTGAAAGAAAGCAATACTTTATTTACACAAGGATGCATGATATTGATCAATTGTCTCAAATAAATGCTTCTGAACATTCTTTTCATCAAAGAACATCACACTTTTACTGTACTTTTGATTAAATAAATGCAGTCTTTGTTAGAATAACCGATAACACTTTGGTAGCACTTTAGTAAACAGTTCTGTTCCCCATGTACATATGATGTACTTATTGGTAACGCTTCCGACTTACAGTTCCAGTGTACCCTATGTAAATACTATGTACTTATTTTAGTAACTACAATTACTGGGTAATAACTAGTACTAACCCTGAACCTACCCTAAACCTACCCTGTTCCATGTTCTACCTTATATTAGCCAGTACTTTCTAGGTAAGTACACTGTAAGTACTGTACTGTAAAAGGAAGCGTAACCTACTTAAGAAATTACAATAACTGGGTAATAACTTGGTACTAACCCTGAACCTACCTACTGTAAGAACCCCCTAGATAAGTCATTCAACTTGATTGATATTTAGAAGGAAAAATACTGATTAATTCCTCTGATTATAATTACTCATTCATTACATATACATTGAAGCAACGGTGGATTCCAATCCACCCCCTTCAGTAGACTGTAAGTGCATGTAAGTACACATACTGTAAAATAAAGTGCAACCAGACTTCTTCAAAAACACACAAAAAACGTGCTGACCCCAAACCTTTGAACAATAGGTAATTCAGCATATGTGATCAATATCAGTCAGACTAATAGGACTACATGTCTAGTATTCTGTCATGACATTCTTACATTCACCTTCACGGACAGCAATGAAAAGTTCACCAGTCAGCTTCAGCTAACCAAAGAAGCCTTCACCATCAGGGGAAACCACTAAAAGCCCAGAGGTCAAAGGGGCAGAGGGAGGAAAAGATGCTGAGGCTAGACCTTCAGATCCAGCCCCAAAAGCAGAAGAGAAGGTGTCAGGTGAAGTAGAAGATGAGTGGATTGTGAATTTACAAGAGTACATGTTGCTTACCAAACTTTATCAGCAGGAGACATAGCTACGCTCCCACAGAGGAACCCCTCTTTATGGACAGCCATCATGGTGGGGTGATGGGGATGCAGATGATGAAAATTCTGTGAAGCATGATGCAAAGGCCTGTGAGCAAAAACAAGCTAGATGTGAAGCAGGTAAGATACATTGTTGTCGTGTTAAAGGAGTAGTTCACTTTTAAAAAAAACTTTTGCTGATAATTCACTTACCCCCATGTCATCCAAGATGTGCATGTCGTTCTTTCTTCAGTCGAAAAGAAATTAAGGTTTTCGATGGAAAACATTCCAGGATTTTCTCCATATAATGGACTTCAAGGGGACCAAACGGTTCAAGATCCAATTGAGAGTTTCAGTGCAGCTTCAAAGGGCTTTAAATGACACCAGACGATAAATAAGGGTCTTATCTAGCGAAACGAATGGTCATTTAAAAAATAAATAAAAAAGTTTAAATTTTATAAGCACAAATGCTCGCCCTGTTCTGTGATGCGCGTTCGTGACTCGAAGGGTCCTCAGATAAGACCCTTATTCATCGTCTGGTGTTGTTTAAAGCCCTTTGAAGCTGCACTGAAACTCTCATTTGGACCTTGAACTGTTTGGTTCCCAATGAAGCTCTTCCTTCATGAATGCCACCAGCTCATGTTATGTGTTCATGCAGGCAGTAAGGACACAGTAATAAAGCAGCAGGTGGGGCCAGGAATCACAACACAGAATTTGGGGACCCAGGAACCAAGCTACTTTGAGATCCCCTGTAAGGAGACTCCTCCAGTTGTGGGTGACACAGGAGAAAGCCTCCCTACCAGCTTAGAGGCCGCTGCGTCAGCTTCCACAATCCCTGCGTCGGAGGGCGGAGCACTCGGACATGCCTCCTTCACTATTGAGTTTGACACAATGGCTTCAGGGAAGGGCAAAGAGCGAAACTCAAAGGTTGCCCCAGACCACCGACAGTGGCCGAAAAGAGGGGCAGGGGAGGAGCTGAGTGCCTTGCAGGCTGCCATGGTGGCAGCGGAGGTAAAGGTGGCGGACTGGCTGGCACAGAATGAGCTGCCCGTGGCCCCGCTCTGAATCTGTTGCTGAGGATGATGGAGACAGCGTGAAGAGTGATGTGCCAGTTCAGCTGAGGAGCCTTAGAGGTAAGGTGAAGGAGTTATTGATGGCTTTATTGTTTAATGCAGCACTGAAATGCATTTTGTTACACCTTGGCACCGTGGCATGTCTTTGACCCTTAAATGGCCAAATGCTGACTGGATGTCATGTGTTTTGCACCATCCGTCTTCATGTTCCGCCCCCTCTTTCAGGCAGTAAACATGAGGATGGCACACAAAGTGACTCAGAGAATGCACTGGGAGAGCAGCTCAGTAGCCGGAGGGCATTCCTACAGGAGCGTTACAGAGGAAGGCAGGGCGTGCAGAAGACAGAGGGCCTTTTCTGTGGGAGGGAAGATCTCTTCCAGCACAAACCATCATCTGTAGCTAAAAAGATGGCACCAATAGGAGGTGAAGTTGGCAAAACAACTAACAGTTCTTCCCCAAAGAAAGCCAAGGTGCCCAGAGAGCAAAGCACTGGGTCTCAAGAGACTCCAAGTAGGGGACATGTAGATGACCAAAGCGACAGAGGGACATACACCATTGAACTGGAAAATGGCAATGCTGAGGAGGAAGAGGCCAGACGTATGATTGATAAGGTATACCTTAGAAATTATGTTTTCTTGTATGGTTAAAGATGTCAAAACCAACAGACTTGGGCCTTTTTAAAATCACACAGATGTCAGTTACTGATACACAATGAGGGTGCAAATGTGTTACGTTTTAGGTTTTTGGCGTGGAGGACAACCAAGCCCTGACTAAACTGCGTTTTCCAAAATACCAGAAAGATGGAGGAACTATCTGTCCAATATCTGGATCCATGGAAACCAGACAAACTGGTTATGTTGGTGCAGAGGTATAACAGTAATATTTGCCACACTTTTCTGAAGACATTTTAGTATCCTTGAAGATATTCAGTATCTGTTTCAAAAGACACTATATAGATTTCTTGCGACCACAAAGATTATTTTTCAAGTTTAATTACATTGACTATCCCTTTTTCTCTTTAAAAGGTGCTGCCAGATGACTTGGTTGTAGTTGGTGGTCCAAGGTGGGTCTCACAGTGGGCTACTCTAGCAGCAAGTCATATACGGACCGATCCTGAGGGATCTGGGGCTCGAACCCACCGTGCTTTCCACAGATGAAAAAGGTTCAAGGACATCAAACATCTCGAAAAATCTCCTTGCTTTTGTATTACGAATCATTTTTTACAGATTTTCTTTTGTTTCAACAGTTGATATAAATGTGTCTGAACGTAAGAGAAGGACCCTCCCGCACCTCCCTTTTGAGGACTCTGCTCTGGATCCACTGGCTCCCGGGGGCACACGGAGCGAATTCAGGCGAACAGTCCCTTCAACAGAGAAACAGGATCTAGAACTCCAGGAGAAAGTAGATCAGCTCAATAGAATCTCTAAAACTGGACAAAGAGTTTCAGGAATGTCCTCAGCTATCATGGGTGTAGATCGTTCCAAAGTGAACAAGCCAACTCCACCCAGAAACCAAAATAAAGTTAAGCAACAGGGAGCTCACACTAGACAGATCGAGAGAGAAACAAGAAGATGGGAGACGAAAGAAAGTTGATGAGGACCGAGAGAAGACAGGGAAGCCGCTATCTGAGGCAAGAGAGCTTTACAGTGGAACGGCCGAGTGCCAATGTTCCCTTAGAGCTCATACCTTGCATCGATGGGCCTGGTGCCTTAACCCAGCACAGGGAAATGGCTGTCATCAATGAGAGCATTGATGCTGCCACCATGCTGAAAGACTCGGAGGCCGTGGCTGCTTTTCTGGAAACCACTTTATCAGACCTTGCAGATCCACCAAGCTATTCCCTGGAGGGGTCTTTCTCACCTGAATCTGACATTGATACGACAAGCACAGTCAGCCAGGCTGGGCGAGAAGGAATGCGTAAAACAACCCAAGAGGAAACGTTCAGCTGGAGGTCCAGGCCGTGAAACAGCCAATAAGAACACCAGCGCCACAGAAAGGAAAGGCAAAGCCCATCCCTCTGGCTCAGCTGGTTCAAGGGCTTGGACATCTCTTGACCTGACAGATGATGACTTGAGCTCTTCCCTTGCCCAGGACGCAACTTTGGTAAAACGACCTCAGGGCCGGGGTCGAAATATCAGCTCTAAGGCAGAGCCAACAAGTGGTAAGGCCAAAGGACCAAAGGCAACTGTAGCTCCTGCACCAGCCACCTCTAAACCAACCACCCTTCCCCGGCCTAGACCCACACGGTCTTCCCTTCTTCGACGTGCACGACTGGGCGAAGCTTCCGACCCTGATCTCGCTGATGTTGATCGTATGTCCGTTGCTTCAGAGGCCTCTACCGCCAGTTCTGCATTCGAGACCTTCGGCTGGACGAAGGACCCTCTCCAGAATTGAAGCACTTGCTCAACCACGAAGGCAGAGAGTGTGCTCCCCTTCAGCTCGAAGTGATTCAGAGGCTACATCAGGCAAGATCAGGGGCTTCGTCCCACGCCCTGCCCCCGGAGAGTGCTCTGCGGCTCGGGCTCCGCTCTACAACAGCCTCATCCTCTGTGGGCGTCCCCAGAGCGAGAGCTAACAGCGCTTCCAAACTGCCTGATAAGTGTCCTGGTGCTCCCTATGTTCAAAGTACACCTGCAGGTCAGACCTTTGAGGAAAATATACTAGAAAGAATAATGAAATGTTCAAACTAAAACACTCTTCTTCCTTATAGCTGGTGGAAGGTGGCGCCGGGTACCTATCGAATATGCTTCAACCTCAGAGGATGAGTATGGCTCCAACCGTCACCCCACTCAGCATTCTCGCCCCGTCCAATGGCTCCGCGGGTTACCCAGCTAGGGGGTTCAGCCCCTGCAACACCCAGCCCTGGAGGCATCTCCGTGTCTACGACACCAGTCAAGCAGAGAGCAGGATGATTACATGAGAGATTGGACTGCCCACAGTGAGGAGATTGCCAGGTAATAAATAGCGGCCAGTGTTGGGCAAGCTACTCTAAAAGTTTAGCGAACTAAACTACAAACTACACAAATTTGCTAAGCTAAGATTAAGCTAGCTTTTAGAACTAGTTACTATGCCAACGCATTCTCATCCTTTATCGTCATATAGAACACTATATGAAAAAACGGCGCTATACTACGCACATGGCATCCGTTATCGTTAATATAACATGCGCTGTGTTGGTTAGGTTTAGGTGTGGGGTAGGGTAGTCTCATATTACGCTAAAGGAATTATTGGATTTATTACACCTTGGGTTCGCGTGTTTATATTAACGACAAAGGGTGCCATGTGCGTAGTATAGCGCCGTTTTTTCATATAGCGTCTCTATATGACGATAAAGGATGAGAACGGGCTCACTATGCAAGCATGGAAAAAGTAGTTTGCTATATTAAAGCAACTTCATACATGGGTATAAAATATTATATTGGTATCTGTTGTTAATGGATGTTTGTTGAGGTAATAATTAATCCTTGAGTTGCTCCAGAGTTGTGTAACCTCTGACATATATAGCAATCAGCTAAATGAATAAATGTAAATGTACATGAAAGGTTATATTCGAAAAAGCATAATAGGGGCACTTTAAATGAACAAATGCTAATGCTCACCAAGGATGCCTTTATCTGGTACTGTACTGTAAAATACTGTAAAAACAGAAGTATTGTGAAATATTTTACAAAAATAAAGTTTTCGAATTTGAATTTACTTTAAAATGTAATTTTTGTGATGGCAAAGTTGAAGTTGATGCCTTTGGTGTGAGAGACCCGGGTTCGAATCCACTGTGAGACACCAATGTGTCCCTGAGCAAGACACTTTACCCTTTGCTCCAGAGGCATGCGACCTCTGACAAATATTGCAATTGTAAGTCGCTTTGGATAAAAGTGTCAGCTAAATGAAATGAATAAATGTCTTCTTTTGATTGTTCCAGAATCAGTCAAGACCTGGCTAAGGATCTGGCCATGTTAGCACGTGAGATCCATGACGTCGCTGGCGAGATCGACTCTGTTAGTCCTTCCTCCGCTCCAGCAGCTTCAGTGAGAAGACAACTACATCATTACCGCTTTCTATATTTATATGGACCATTTCATTCTTTGATGCCTGTAGAGATTATATCAATGCATCTCGACAAGTCTGTTAAGAACTTTGGTTTTGCACACTATGCATTGCTCCCAGAATTAATTCAGTAGTTAATTAAATGTGGGGGATTCTATGAAAACACTCCCTCAGAAACACGTTGTGAGCTCAGATTGGTTAGTTTGGCCCGGTGTGTTGCGTTTGGCTAAACTGTCGCTCATGTTGTGCGGAAGATTAACGCCCATTACCTTTACGGGCATGTCATGAGCTCCGGTCCAGATGTAAATACGTGTCGAACTGCAGTATCAGTTTGAGGCAGAATCAGACCGAGAAAGCCACGATGATAAGAGTCAAACATTAACTCTAAATGTTTCTGAATGATAATTTGCTACATTTTTTGTGTCTAACTAGTAGTGGCTAGTATAAAGCCAGCGCTGGCATTTGAAAAAAAAATAAAACACAAGGCTACCTCTGGAATTATACATGCAAATACATTTAAATTGATTAAGTCTTAGCCTACTTACAGATTGTGGCCCAACAACTGCTGCCTCTTGTTTTAAAGTCGGAACTGCTTCATGTTTTAGAAACAGTTTCTTGTTGAATCCGGTGTTGAACTCGCTGTAGATTACGATCGTCATTTTCAGGAACATAATCAAACATAAATTGTATCCATTGTTGAGGAAGAATAGCGTCCATGGGAAGCCCGAACACAGAAGTCCTGACAGCTGCGTGAACAACACACTCAACTGAGTTGACGTGCCTCAGAAATATGCGCATTGCGCATGCCATTTTCTGCATATTCCGGAGGGAGGGGTTGATGCAAATGTGTAGGTTAGTGACGTACCATAACCCAGCTGTAGTCCCAATCGAGTCGTTTTTGTAGGCAATTATACTTCCTGATTTTTAAAAGACGATATCACTGCTTACACTGAACTTTCAGCGCTGCAACTTTGCAGATACCAACAGCAACCTTACACACTATTTAAAATGGAAAAAGTGAAATCGCAGTCAACCCCCCCTTTAAACGCTTTTTTTAAATACTACATTTTTGGAAGATTTTCAATATAGAAAATAACAATATTACTGCATTGTGTAATCGAGTGATGCAAGCTATAATCTTTGTACGTCTCACAGGTTGAGGATCGTGTGTTTGAGGATGTTCTAGGCAGTGCTCCAGAGATCAGTAGCAGAGGTGTGGAACTAAGACCTCGCGGTGTGATCAGCAGTCAAGATCCCCGTGCCATCCGCCGTAGGACCTGGAGCAGAGATGAGGTATATATATATACAGTATATATTACTAGAAGTTACAATTTATGTTGTTACTTATATTCCATAAGAGGTTTTTCTTTTTTGGCACAACACAATATCTCTGACACGAATCCATCTTATTACTTACAGTGACAGCATATGCTTATTCTGCATTCACAGGGTGTGCTGGACAGTTTGCTGTTGGCATCAGTCTCCCAGCTCTCAGCAAAAATCAAACAGGCCATGGAAAAGACAGCCAACAAAATCAGGTACACTGCTCCTGAAAATAAAAGTGCAAGTGTAAAAGTACTTTGAATTTAACATGTTAATTTAGTATGCTAACATTAATCCTTTAAATCAGTTATTGTGTAATATATATTTAATTTGATTAAAACTATAAACCTTTTTTTATTATTATTTACATTTTATTTCATGTTTGTTACAATTGTCTTCAGGAAATATTTATGAGAATGACCGTTGTGCATCTCTGACTGCGATTTGATAGGTTTTTATTATGTAATACATTCATAGTTTTAGTTCTGAAAGGTTACATTTTGAATTATTACTGTTCATGCAGGATTTTATTCAAAGACAAGGACCGAAAGTGGAAGAGATTGAAAGCAAACTGCGGGCCGAGAACGAGGTGCCTCTCCTCAAGACTTCTAATCAGGTGAGAAGCAAGTCTTTTTAAACAATGGTCAGAAAATATTGATCATCAAACTCACGAGGTCAAATAATAATTATATTATTATTATCTATTTACTTTACTATTATTTTTAAATTACTAATAATTATTTTTCCTATTCATTAATGCATTATATAAATAATGCCACTGCCTTGCCACAAAAAAGTTTAACATATTCTTCTGACCTTAATTAATGTGTAGCCTAATTGATTTCTTAAACAACCACTTAAGGAAGACCATATTCCAGGATGACAATGTCAAGATTCATCAGGCTCAAATTGGGAAGGAATAGTTGGGAGGGAGCATGACGAATCATTTTCACACATGAATTGGGACATAATTTCCATCAAAAAGTGCCTCAATTTTTTTATCAAGATCTTGTATTGGCAAGCACAATACACCAATTTGGTAAAGTCAACCACAGCACATTATATATATTGTTTTAACGGGGTTACTATACATCCAATGATCATTTATTTTTCCTGATGTTTTGGTAGATTTTCAGAGTTGATACATCACAGGTCTCTCATAGAAGATCTCTCAGTTTAATTAAACTGAGCTTTTGACTCATGGTTTGTCACCGCTCAGTGGCGTATACCACCTCTGCTCAGTGACAGGGCAGTAAATCTAAGTCTATAATGCAGGCTGGCCTGAAACGAACTCTTGAAACTTCTGAAATGAAGAAGCTGTGAGGCAGTGGAGAAGTACAAATGACTGAGTGCTGATGGAAAATAAAACTCTCTCATAGTTTACACTGCTATAATATATATATAATGGGTTTATTCTTAACCACATCAGCGTTATGAATCTAAAAATGAACAGCTACATCATATATATACACACACACATATATATATATATATACACACACATATATATATATACACATACATATATAAGATCTGGCAGTATATGATGGTTTTCTATTCAGACTTTTTAATTTGATCATCCTCAGGAGATTTCCTCCATACTCCAGAATCTGAAAAAGAGTGGAACGACAGTTGCTAGGTAAGCAGTGCTGAGGTGTTTTGTCTTGTCCATACTTTTACTGTCTGCCTTGCAATATCCTCCTGAAACCCAAAATAATTGTAAAATTTTTACAGTATGTAACTTAAAGGTACAATATGCAGGATTTTTTGCCACCAGGGGTAGCTAACCTTGTGCAAAAACAAAGGCGCTATATTAATGATTTATATTCCACATTAAGCAGAATTATGGATCTTGTCAAGCTGATGGATCTTTTATGGATGATCGAATACATTGATGTTTTTAACATGACTGTGGTATGAAGCAGGGCGCGATTGCTAGACGTATACCAGCGCCACATGCAACACAAGTCCGCGGATATAAAGGAAAAAAGACATTGCAGAACTTCACGCAAGTGCTGAATTATTAGAGGAATTAAATTTGACGTAACGCAGCGCTGTTTCACTTGCTCTCTAACAGTTACACTATCACACTGAACAGCATTTGAGTGTGTTGAATGTTGTTAGTTAGGTTGTGTGTTGGCTGTATGAGACTGAAAGCCCAATTTATATTTCTGTGTCGAACTCATGCCGTAGCTACGCCGTAGGCTGTGTGTAGCGTGCGTACACTTCGACATACCCTGACGTGAACCTCTCCTAACATGTAACAACACATCAATTCTTCGCGTACCGCAAGTGTTGTGATTGGTCTGCTAGAACCGCTCGCTGGGTTTCACATGCTCCCTCTGCATGTGTAAATGCGCATTAACGCAGACAACGACGCAGAAGTATAAATGAAAACTAGTGTTGTAGTACTCTGAGACTATATTCTTCTTTATAACGTATCTTCTTATTAAACGGTCTGTACACTTACAATGTTCTCAATGCTTCGTTTTGCATGTATGGGACACTCATTATGTTACTGTGCTAGTCTGGGGCTATTTTGAGCCTTGTTAGTGGTATAAACTAGCGATTTCTTTTACTTAGTCAATGTCCCCAGTGCTAGCATTATATGCTAAACAGTTTTTAGAGATAAAACTCTTTGCATTTGATTATCATGAAAACGAATCTCAGAGAACGATTGACTAGGTACCAATGTTTTATTAGACCAAAGGTTCATGGTTCGCCAGAGTTCTCCTTTAAAAGCCTTTAATCTTCTCAAAAAACGACAATGTGCCTTATAATCCGGAGCGCCTTATATATGGATCACCATCTTATACGGTAGGTGGCGGTAATACTCCTAAGCGGTGAGCAGCCGGTAACAAGAAGTAGTTCGAAGAAGAACGTCGTCATCTCAGTTCTCGCGCATGCACCCATAAGGAAGTTATAAGTCGTTATTTTTTTTTTCGCCCAAAAAGTAGTCTCGTCGGTTGAAAATTTATAATTGAGCCACTGTAGGCACATGTAATATTTAAACATTTTCTTTAATGACTTTATGGGCCGTCAAGAGCCAGTCCCTTAGGCAGTCTATGTAGGAGTGATCCAGCTCTCAGATTTTATCAAAAATATCTTTATTTGTAGATGAACGAAGGTCTTACGGGGTTGGTACAGCATGGGGTGAGTAATTAATGACTTAATTTTCATTTTTGGGTGAACTAACCCTTTAATAAAAGGCGGAGAAAAGTGAAGACGTGTTTTACATTCTGTACTAAATGATGGAAGTCACCCAGGAGTATTGAATAAAGATGGTTTATTTCAGCTTTGAGTGTTTAAAATCTCTTTTTTATGGGAATATCGATCTTTCAGATCAATCTGAGTAGATTTCAAATCAATCTCTTTTGATCATGTTTCACATTTTATTGTGTCATGTAGTGTGGGGCGCTGGTCTTGGTCTTGACCCTGGTCTCGCCTTCCTTCGGTCTCTGGTCTTGTTTCGGTCTCAGATACACTCTGGTCTTGGCTCTTGTCTTGGTCTCGGGTTACGTGGTTCTTGACTACAACACTACTGAAAACCAACGCGTAGTCTATATCGTAGAGGCTCCGCTGTAGGTCCGACGCATAAGAATAAATCAGCCTTAAGATAGATTAACATTAGTGAATAACATACTGATCATATTCTAACTTTTTATCATGTTGAACTAGTTTTATGAACATTTGCTCACCTGTCTAATAAAGTACATGCAACACTCGCGTCTCTGTCAAGTCGAAGTTTGTCGTGGATAGGGATGGGAATTGATACGATTTTGTCGATATCAATGGCACTAATCGATTCTGCTTTTCGATCTGATTTTTTAACGATTCTCTTATTCGATTCCTGATAGCACTGTGTGGGAAAAGTAGTCATATGCTTTTTCAGGGGGCAAACAAGTGGTTTTATTTGTTTTAAACCTTACACTTGACTAAGCAAACTGTACTTTTTATGTTATTTATGTAATAAATGGAACCTTATTAAAAAGTTTTACGATTAGTTATTCAACGATTATAAGTCCCGTGAGTTCAGTGTTGGAAGATCTGACCATTCATTAAAACGAATCTATTCAAATGAGTCATAAGTTCGCGAATTGAACATGTCATCATCGGACGTGTGCGCGTTGTGTGATTATCGCGGCGGTTGGGACATCCCACAAGATGTGTGTCATCAAAGAAAACAGTTCACCCCTTTATCGTTTTTTCCATTTATTTGTGGTTTATGTCAGCTGAATGTGCGGAATGCTTTTCAGAGAAGATAAGGCAACGTAGGCCTATTTTAGCACAATTCACGACCAGCGGTAATTCTGGAAAAACAAATCTCCGAATGCTCCACATGAAACTTTAGTCTCCTGACCTTACCATCGTGTTCGATTATTTTGATTAATATGTGCGAGGGAGAGAGAGAGCAAGACCGCACTTAGGTTTTAGACGGTGAAGCCTGAGAGAGAGTGCATGACCGGGACACTCTCTATCTCTCTCTCTCTTCCCTGCTCGTTCAGTTTAACATGCACGCTGTCACAAGCGCAGCGGTTCATCACTACAGAGAGAGACAGTTTCACTCACCGATCAAATAAGGCTTTGGCGGTAAAAAAATTTGCTTGGGACAGTTGTGAAAAAATTAGTGCTGTCAAACGATTAAAATATTTAATCGCGATTAATCACATTAATGTCATAGTTAACTCGCGATTAATCACACATTTTCTAAATGTCTTTTGGTTTCTTTTTGTTACATATTTTTTTTAGACTGGACGTGCTGCGATGATGATAGCTCAGTTCACAACGACAAAACACACAGATCTGGCGTCTCGCGCTCGTCATCCACTCAAAACGTAACGTTACTATTTGGCCGGCTCGCAAGCAGAAACGAGTCTGTGTGGCACAAAACGCGAGCAAAGCGCAAGCGGATCTAGCTAGACCGTATAACAAAACAACAGGCACGACGTACACACTCGTTTGGGCTTGCGAGCCGGCTTTGAGTGGATGACGAGCGCGAAGACGCCGAAATGGATCAGGATTCAGGAAGCATGCCGTCCTGTTGCAAAAGCATGTGAAAAAAGTACAAAGTTTGCTAGGACAAGACCGTTAAAAAAGACCGTTAATCGCGCGATAAAAAAATGAATGCCGTTAAAATGGGTTTGCGTTAATGCCGATAATAACGCGTTAAACTGACAGCCCTAGAAAAAATACAACAGTGACAGTTGTGAATTCACAGTCTGTAGCCTACATACTATGGTTGAGTCAGAGCAGGAGCATCGATAAGAGGAATCGATTAATGTCAGAAGGGCATACAATATCGATGGATCGTAAAACTTAGAACCAGTTCTCGAGTGGAACCGGTTCTCGATTCCCATCCCTAGTCGCGGACGTGCAGCTCTTGGCATCTCGAAAGATGTTGATCTTCGTTCTAGTCCTCTTTTTTGTCTCAAAGTCTGCTTGACTCGGTCCATAATGTTTGAACAAAACAACAACAGCGTGAGCGTCCTTTTAGGCATAACCGGCATAACCCAGTTGTCAACGTCTGTCGCCATGGTTACTATTGCAGTACGAGGTCAAACCTGGCGGGAACCAGGGGTAACCAGGGATATGACGTCTGTAGCCATGTTTCCATCTACTTGTCAATCGAATTATCTGAAGTTCGGTTAAAAAACACATGCGAATAAAGCTGGTGAAAGTGTGTTTCCATCAAACGGCTTTAAAGCGAATAAAATCTGTACGTAATAACGTCACATGCAGTTTTGCGATCAAATTGGTATATCGAATTGATTTGAGACATTTTAAGGTGTTTCCATTCATTTTCGCACTGAATCGAACAACATTCAAGCAAACTTTTGCGAACAAAGTTTTGTTAGACAAAACGGATTGCGCCATCTACCAACAAATGATTAGTATCAAAAGTATTTCACAAGTTGATGCCTAATAATGCTTACCGGTATGTGCCAGCTGATAGCGACATATGGGATAATGTATGCGAGGCGGTTGTTGAAGGGGTTGTATTCGCTATAACAACCGCCTCCCTATATATTTTCCTGCTTATTACATATAAATCAACCAAATAAATAAATAAATCAACAATTTGACACAAAATATTGACTTAAAAACGAGTTTATTGATTTAAAAACGAGTATTGCTTCTGCTAAAGAAAATAGTCTGTTCCGTCTCTGAACTGCGTCCATGGCAACGTGTGTTATAGCAGCGCCGCAGTCTGTTAACTAGAAATAACAGACCACATTCTATATTAGGCTAGAATAGAAGCCACGTAAAAACAGGCAAAACTAACCTAAGAAAAAACGACGCTATAAACATTGCTATGATGATGCCGATGCACGTAAATGCCCGGCAACAGCGGAGGTGAATGTGGTGTGGGAACGACAGCGCTCCATCAGTTCTGGGAGATCGTGGTTCATAACCCTTTGGTTGAAGCATTTTTTATTTTATTTTTTTTACTTTGTCCACTTACATCTGTCTTTGTTGACATCCGCCATGTGTGCGCAAACAGACTGGCCGGAAATGAACTCGTCTTCTGACGTGTTGCAACCATAAAAGGTCATAAAACTTAATCGCAATTCATTATTTATTCGGTAAATAACGTTTCCATCAGCTTTTATCACATTAGCCGTATATCGATTAAGAGAAAATCCGATGAGACCGAATCGTATTTCATTTGAGTCGATTTTCATGAAATTTCATCGAATTTTACTGTTTCCATGAGGCATTTTTCATTCGATATCACTTAATTCGGATAAAAACGTGTCTGATGGAAACATGGCTATTGACTGGCGACTCCTAACCCTTGCTCACACGCCCCAATTCCTTGGTTAAAATCGCAGTTTTCTCACGATTTACAAATAGTTGGAAATAATTTGGGATATTGTAAGTTATCAACTAAACAAAATGTATAACATTGAGCTAGTGGTTTTGGGATATTTTACTGGAAAAATCCTGCATATTGTACCTTTAATATTACTGTGGTGAGAATTTTTAAATTTAGATTATAATAAACCTTTTCCTAATTTATAGAGTGTTTACTTAAAATTTTGGTAGTGTGTGATCTTCGTTTTTTTTAGTGTACGATGACCAGTAACCATTTACAAACTCTGCAAGTGTATGATGCCGTGTGTTTAAAATCTGTTTCGATTTTTTGAAAGTACATGCAGTTTATTCTATTAGGCATTCGTTACCAGAGTTTTTGACCATTTTAAACCATTTCATATTGTTTTTATACATAAAGATGTAGTAAGATATTCTTCAAAAACAATGTATTTCTCTTAAAATGAATATTTACAGTTTCAAAAAAAAATCTATAAAAACTAATGTCCTCTATAAAGTCTCTATTCTGCAAGGTCTCAGGAGTATACAATGCAAGTGTTAATTTTCTGTTTGTTAATTGACTGAATGATTTATTGTCTTTAGTTGCAATGCATTATTGAATGACTATCAGAATAACTCAATAAATCTAATTTTCTTGCATCTGAAATCACTAGTGATTGATATCATGGTGGACCCTGATGGTACATTGGATGCTCTGAGCAGTCTGGGTTTGACCAGTCCACTTATGGCTGAGAACAGTGTTAGTACTGGCTCACAAGGTCCAGCTGGCAACCAGGCTGCGAAAGCATCAGCATATTCAGAGGTCGCGGAACGAGATCTCGGCCTACAGGAGAAGAGCAAAGAGCAGAACACTGCCCATCAAAACTGAACTACTCCCAGCCGTTTACACAAAGACCTGCACTGGTTTTCAAAGGCCAGGTCATATGGACTTTTATGTGAATAATGTGAGGTATGCTGTAAAACTTCCTATATGACACTGCATTTTAAAGTTTGCTTCATAAATTCTATATATCCATGAACGTATTTTCAATAATTAAAGAACATATTTTGAAATATCAATCAGCTGTCACACCGTGTGTTACACATGCATTAAAGTGCCCCTATTATACTATTTCAAAAGTTCTTAATTTTGTTATGGACGTCTCCTAAAATAGATTTACATGCATTCATGGTCAAAAAAGGATCTGGTCTCTCAAGTCTAAACCACTCATTTCCGCTAAGTCTGCTCTGATTGGTCAGACGGCTCAGTCTGTTGTGATTGGTCTGAAACCAAACGCTATTACTATATCTGAATTTGAGCTCCAGGGTTTCTTCAGAACTTGTATATACAGTGATACGGACAGCATCAATGGAATCGGTTCTTTCTTTTAGAAGACAATAACTCAATTTATCGTGCACTTTGATATTTGAAACTTTGCAGACCTTTTACATTGACAAACAGCTATAATACGGTGAAAGGTGATATCCGAAAAAGCATAATGGGGCACTCTAATTATATTGTCAATGTTTGTCTTTATGATTCGGAAGTACTGTAGATATGCCTAGGAAGACACTGAGCAAATGACTGTTGAACAGGAATTGAAATGTGATATACATAAGATGCGATTTACCCGAAACTGTCTTCATGCTGTGTATTGTCAAGTGTTTAGCCTTACACAAAGGGTTCAAAATTAAGCCCAAATTGACCAGTTGGCCCGTATTTTGATTAGGAACAGCAATGTAATGTACTAAAGAAAACATATGTCTGACAACTTTTACCTCAGTAGAGAATTTTCCATCTTAAGTTTATCTAGGATGCATAGTTTTTGTTCTCCATAACTTCATGTGGAATATTTCTCACATTAAGGCACCAAAACAAGCAAAATGACACAATGACCTGCAATGTTTGTAACAAATATGCAATTACGAAATAGCTAAATAATCCATTGTCATAAAGACAATATATATATATATATATATATACACACACATACACACACATGTCTCTTATGGTCTTTTTTTAAATAAAATGATCAAAATACAGTAATATTGTGAAAGGTTATTACAATTAAACATTACTTTTCTATGTTAATATATTTTAAAATGTAATTTGTGCTGAATAAAAGTATTCATTTCTTTCTTTTTTTTTTTAACTGTATCTGACCCCAAACTTTGTGTAGTATATATTTGAATAAATTTAATGCAAACAGTTTCATGGCTGGTAATATTACATTTGATTTTTTTTATTTTTTATTTTCTATTTTGTCATAGAAATAGGTGTGATCAATTTTATTTGAGACCCTGTTTACACAGCAGGGAGCCAAAAATCAATATTGGACATATTTCAGTCAAAATATTTCCAGTCTCTGCCAAATATTGAATGTGCCTACTGTGTAACCAAATCTTAGACGTTTGGATTGAAATCTGAAAGTGATTATCTAAATAGACAATATCTAGACAGTAGTTTTGCTAGAGTAAATTTATAAAATATGAGAAGTCTGATTTGTCAAGACAAAGCTAATCTGTGTTTTACACTTGGAAATAACCCCGTCTACTGTATGTGAAGCATTGTTTTTGACCCAGTCCATCAATTTGATCTGTAGCACTTTGACCATCTTTTGTACATTTATTGTATCGTGTGAATATGTAATTACCAATTAGGAATATTCAAGTTATCTCTGCCATGTGATAGCCATTAGGAGGGCCTGAATTTACCCAAATGATTATCAAGCTTGTTATGTCACAAAGTGCCCATTATCAAGGTCATTATCTGATGATGTTTTTTGCACATGCCAACGTATCAACCTGAGTGTTGTGAACTGGGTACTGTTGTCAGATTGAAGAATGGCTTGGATTTTTTTGTAATTTGT
Organism: Hybognathus amarus; assembly: GCA_030378365.1. NCBI lineage: Eukaryota > Metazoa > Chordata > Actinopteri > Cypriniformes > Leuciscidae > Hybognathus > Hybognathus amarus. Next base: position 150,018 of record JAQIUQ010002966.1, on the reverse strand, counting down.
CTTTGCAGGCCATCTGATTATGTAGGTTGCATGGTTAATTTTCTCTCCTCTTATCTTCCGTCTGCTTCATACCAGTGGTGTTTACACATGAATGTAATACTAATACTGATTTAATAAAGAACTTTCATATCCCTGGATGCTTCATGTCATAATCAGTTTAATGAACATAATCATGAACATAATAATAAATGATACACACTCACATAGATATTTTATTTTACATGGCACAGGTCGCCTCATGGGGACGTGTCTATAGTGTACATGTTTTTTTTTTAACAAAAAATTTAACAGATATAACCACAGATAAATTGTTACACCTTTTGCGCCCGGGTCCGTTTTGACCCGAAACTGAACTGTGGCTTATAGGCTTTACATATGCAAACATGCTTTTTTATCTATTAGATTTGTCTCAAATTTCTTCTGGAAAAATACATTTTGTTTATAAACATGCAGGTTTTTTTGTTGTTTATTTGCGCACAAAAAGTATTCTTGTCGCTTGATAAATTTAACCTGTTAACCGTCGCCCCCTTTTTGAATTCGAACATGGAAATGCACACATTTCGAACTTGAATGGTTGTAATTCAAGAATGCTTTGGAATATAGACATAAGATTGGTCTTGTTTTAAAGATGACTTATGGCAGATTTTTGTAGAAGTGAAATAAATTAAGAAATAAATTAATTGTTTGAGTTTATGTAAATGTACAATGTAAAAAATAATTGTTCATATTTTATATAAAATGCATATTTTAAGCCAAAAATCTGAAACAAGTTGTGTTTAAAATTTTAGGTTGATATCTCAAAAAATTGCTTTCAGTAAGATTTTGTTTGGGCGCAGTACCAAACTTTTTCACTGTAGGGCACAACCAGACGCCATTACTGCCCAAATAAGGGCGCCTCAATTTCCATGTGTGTCTGTGACCTGAACCCTTATTTCCACAATTTTCATACAATTTATGAAGTAGTATCCCATTCAGAAGTAATATGGAAAGTTTGGCAGATTTTGATATGAATTCAACCTCTAAGAAACACACACAAAGAACACTCATGTGCGTTATAGCTTCCTGCCACATCACAAATGGTGAATTTTTTATTTATTTATTTATACAGACCTTTTTTCAAAATAATTGAATAGATGCAATCTTTTGAACTATTGGAATGAAAACAAACTGAGGTTTCAACATTTTTTCATAATTTTTCATGTTCATCACTATTTCAAAATAAAAGTCTGAACACGCCTTCAGGAGTATGAAAAGGGCGTCATATAGTGACACTTTTGAAATTTCGTCTAAATCTAACACACATGGCACCCTTTAGCGTCAGACATAACACGCACAGAGCTTTGTTTGGTTATGGTAGGATTAGTTCTGGGGTAGGTTTAGGGTAACACCACTAGGAGGCGCCTTCTGGCCCACAAATATCTGCGTCTCATATTGACGCTAATGTGCGTTGGATGTAGACGAAATGTCAAAGGCGTCAGTATATGACGCCTTGGGATGAGAACGGGCTGAATATTCTTGTAGCAAATTGATAAATTACGGCTCCTCTGTAATTTATTTTGAAAATCAGTCACCAAATATGGAAACTAGAGATTGCAAGCTTTCAAATGATATATAGTTTGTCAATATTACTTAAAGCTACACTGTGTGATTTTTACCCCATCTAGCGGTGAAAAGGTATATGACCATCCAGTGAATATTAGTCTCTGTTCCTCTCAATTCCGATTTCGTTTTAACTCCTACAGTGGCCAATGCAGTCCAAGATTAACATGGCTTTCAGTTCGACCTCATCCAAGAGTGTTAACTAGACGTAACACGCGAAAGGCAAAGCTTGAATTAACGGGTATGTCCCTCTTTGTCTAATGTACTTTCAAGATGGAGGGGCAACATCGCGACCGTCATTAGAACCCCTTACCCGTATGTATTTTCAATTGCATATTATACACTCACTTTAGTGTATAATTATACAATACTTTATTATTGAACGAAGTAAATATACATTAATGAGTGCAAATATTTTAAGTGTTTTTAGCTAAGAATAAACTAAAAGAGTTACACAGTGTAGCTTTTAAAGTATTTTCTAAGCTATTATTTAGTTTTAAAAGTATAATGGCAAGCGTCCCACCTGTGGGACGGTGACAGTTATGGAAGATTGAACCACTGTAGTCACTTGGACTATTTTAATCATGTCTTTAATAACTTTTCTGGAACCGGTAAGTTTCAATCCTTTTGAAGTCTATGGAGGAGTGATTCAGCTCTCAGATTTAATCAAAAATATCTTAATTTGAGGTGAACGAGAGTCTTATGGGGTTGGAACAACATGAGGGTGAGCAATTCCTGACAGAATTTTTAAATTTTAACTAAAATAAGCGTGCAAATCCATTCACATGATTTTAATAAAGTTTTTATTTTATTTAAGAATAAGACAACAATCTTATTGTTGCAGTTAAAAACTAGGCTACATAAATTTGATAACCACAAATAAAGCTGCTTGCCCTCTTTATCCTAAGCCCACACATAGCCTACACACTTCAGGGATGACACCAAGGTCCCCACTTAGATAGGTAGACAAGTACACGCACTTCAGGGATGAGGCAAGACTGATTTGCACATCATGCTCTGAAATAAATTAGGTTTAAAATCCCGTGAGGTTTTAGCTCAGATAATGCAGTCTTGATTTATAGCACTCCTTAATCCTCTCTTTTGTTCTATACTAGCCATCCATTAAAAGGAAAGGTGCTCGAGCAAAAAAAGGTCTAACTTTTTCGACTAATCTCACTGTGAAGCACAACCCTTTATATTGTTGATCCTAGAGCCCTACTCTTCATAAAAAGAGAGAGTAATATGTGTGGAAACAGACTGCGAACAGTAGACTATGTGTTGTATGTTTGTTACATAACAGCTTTTCCGCAGTGTTTGATAATCATGACCTATCAGTCAAACAGCTGCCCAGAAACACACACATCCTCCCGGAGGACAACTACACATTTGCATATTCTGTACATGTGGTCGATGGACAGTTATTGCTGAGGGTCTGATTGTGTTCCAGGAGAACAGAGAGTGAAAAAAACCTGCTGAGTCACTGTTAATTATGCTAACGGACTAAGGGAGGTGGAATTGGTATTCGTGGGAGAGCATGTGGGAAAGACCACAGCCGAAATTTCAGAACATATAAACCTGAATAAGCTCTGAATCTTATCGTAAGTCAAAGTTAAATGAAAAATGGACTGCATTTTTATTTGGTAACACTTACAAAAAATCCATTTGTTGCATTAATGAACTAAACAATGAAAAATAGCCTACTTGAGCATTTATGAAACTTAATGTGGCATTAATAAATTCAAAAGTTGGACTTGAGCTAGAATGAACTAACAATGAATAGCAAAATATTTTTGGTTATTCGCATTAAAAAAGATACAATAACTGTAACAAATGTATAATTTATTGATACTCAAAAAATGCTAGATTGTTGTAACCCAATTTTGGGACGAATATGGACAAATTCAAACATTGGGTTAAAAATTTAATTTAAAAATGTAACCCAATGGCTGGGTTTGTCCATATTTGACCTAAAACTGGGTTAAAACAACCCAGCATTTTTTAGAGTGTAGTTAATGCATCAACCTAATGGGACGTTGTTGTAATGTGTTACCATTTATTCTTAGAAGAAATGGTTTTATTTTGAACCAGAAATGGTTCCATCCCCCACTTCATATATGGAACTCCAAAATGGTTCTATATAGAACCATTTTTTGGGTAAAAGGTTCTATTGGCCAAGTATGGAACCCCAGGGTTCTATATTAAACCCAGAGGAACCCTTTTTTTAAGAGTGTATAGAACTTTTTAGGGGTTCCAAATACGATGTCATATTCTAAATGTCCTTACATTCACAAGACAAGAACTCTTGGTCGTTGCCGAGTCTTCCAATAGATTGGTGGTCTAGTTCATCTGTTTATATTGACAGACTTGTGGTTAATCTCAACATGGCTCCTGCTTTTATTATGAGTTTCATCAGGATTGCATTGACATATTGCTTCTCTCCAGGATCATAATAGATTGAAGTACTTGCATTTGCGGCACGAAGCAAACAAGGAAATATGAGGCAATCAAAAGCAATCACGTCCGCTTCCTCTGTAGAGTTTTATTACAAAATCATTTCCTCTCATCACCCAATAATACAGCTGGGTGTTTGTTTTTGAAAGAGTGTGCAATGTTCAGGCAGACGGATGTGAACTTCTGGGTAATGCCAAATGAATACTTTATTGAGTTTGCCCGCAGCCCTTCTGAGTTAACAAGCACTGATGTGTGCTTGTGTGAGTGTGTTGGACTCTGGCAGTCATGCATCAGAGCACCACAAACACACTCAGCTGAGGGAGGGTTCCAGGTGCAGAATGTGGGGTCTTTGCATCCACTCCCACACACACTTTCTCAGTCACTGTGCCCACTCAGACTTTGCCAGCCCCTCCCAGCAGGGCAGGGAGACCCTTTTTTTTTGCTAGTGTTTGGATGAAATCCAAAGGCACTCTGCAAGACACGGCTCAGTCTAGCACAGACTCCAACAGTGCTTGCTGCTGGGACTGGCTCACAGGCTTTCCCTCTGGGACTGAATTGTGGATAAACATCCCTTGGATATTAAGTATTGGATACTTGGTGAGTTGGAAACATGCAAGATAGGCGGATTGTTTCTGAGGGTCCAGGGCTGAAGCCTCCGGCCGAAATGGGGTTCTTCTCCGCACCTCTTCGCCCGGCCGGGTGCCAGCACCATCCAGCAGCAGGACTACTCCGCCATGATCTGGCTCAAAAGAAGGGATAGGATGGAACAGGGTAAGCCTGACCTTTAATGACTGACCGCTGACCTTTTCTCCTCAGCACTGAAATCATCCACCTGTAACCATGAAGGTACAACACACTGCAGAACAGAGCAGAGGGCAGGTCTGTGTGTCTCTGTACAGGTTGCATCATGTTTTGTGACTAACACTGTAATTGCAATTTGGTCATTAACATTTTCAGAGTGTTTTAAGGTTATCTGAAGCATTTGAGGCTATGTCAGAAGCAGTTTTAAGTTTCGTATTGAAGATGAGCTGTGAGAACATGTTCATGTTCCTGTGGTGGTGCAGCCTGTAACATGAGGGATCAATCATCAATCTCACTAGACTCTCAAGAACATTTTATCTCTATAAGATGTTCTAAGTCTAGTGAGATGGTTGTAATATATATATATATATATATATATATATATATATATATATATATATATATATATATATATATACACTCACCGGCCACTTTATTAGGTACACCTGTCCAACTGCTCGTTAACACTTAATTTCTAAGCAGCCAATCACATGGCGGCAACTCAGTGCATTTAGGCATGTAGACATGGTCAAGACAATCTCCTGCAGTTCAAACCGAGCATCAGTATGGGGAAGAAAGGTGATTTGAGTGACTTTGAACGTGGCATGATTGTTGGTGCCAGAAGGGCTGGTCTGAGTATTTCAGAAACTGCTAATCTACTGGGATTTTCACGCACAACCATCTCTAGGGTTTACAGAGAATGGTCCGAAAAAGAAAAAACATCCAGTGCAGCGGCAGTTCTGTGGGCGGAAATGCCTTGTTGATGCCAGAGGTCAGAGGAGAATGGCCAGACTGGTTCGAGCTGATAGAAGGGCAACAGTGACTCAAATAACCACCTGTTACAACCAAGGTGGGCAGAAGAGCATCTCTGAACGCACAGTGCGTCGAACTTTGAGGCAGATGGGCTACAGCAGCAGAAGACCACACCGGGTGCCACTCCTTTCAGCTAAGAACAGGAAACTGAGGCTACAATTTGCACAAGCTCATCGAAATTGGACAATAGAAGATTGGAAAAACGTTGCCTGGTCTGATGAGTCTCGATTTCTGCTGCGACATTCGGATGGTAGGGTCAGAATTTGGCGTCTACAACATGAAAGCATGGATCCATCCTGCCTTGTATCAACGGTTCAGGCTGGTGGTGGTGGTGTCATGGTGTGGGGAATATTTTCTTGGCACTCTTTGGGCCCCTTGGTACCAATTGAGCATCGTTGCAACGCCACAGCCTACCTGAGTATTGTTGCTGACCATGTCCATCCCTTTATGACCACAATGTACCCAACTTCTGATGGCTACTTTCAGCAGGATAATGCGCCATGTCATAAAGCTGGAATCATCTCAGACTGGTTTCTTGAACATGACAATGAGTTCGCTGTACTCAAATGGCCTCCACAGTCACCAGATCTCAATCCAATAGAGCATCTTTGGGATGTGGTGGAACGGGGAGATTCGCATCATGGATGTGCAGCCGACAAATCTGCGGCAACTGTGTGATGCCATCATGTCAATATGGACCAAACTCCTGAGGAATGCTTCCAGCACCTTGTTGAATCTATGCCACGAAGAATTGAGGCAGTTCTGAAGGCAAAAGGGGGTCCAGACCCGTTACTACATGGGGTACTAATAAAGTAGCTGAGTGTATATGTATATATATATATATATATATATATAGGCTATATACAGTAAACAAATGTAATATATATATATATATAAATATATATATGATCTTATATATATGATATTTTCAAAAAAATATGATATACAAGATTTAACTAGTTTTAAAGACATTTTAATGTAATTTAAGTTGAAATGACTTTACATCTAAGTTGATTTTACTTAAAAATGTAAGGCAGCTACTTTTTTACAGGTGAAAAATAACATATTTACATTTGACTACATGCACATTGATCTAACATATCATTATTCGAATGTGAAATCATTTTAATTTATTGTAGTTGTTTTTTTCAGTTTTGCATTTTAACAGTTTAGTTCTTGATAAATCAAGTATATATGGGTCAAAAGATCTAAAAGATAATATCATGAAAGATCTATAAGATAATTATAATGGCAATTAAGATTGTGTGACTCCAGTTATATATAATGAAAATGTCTGAAGTGTAAACTAACTCATGGAATAATGCAAACAAAATGCAAAACACAAACATGCAAAACAATATGCGATTGATGATCTTCTTTTAAGTCCATTAGAAATGAATAGAAAGCTTTTGTAACATTATGCACTGCCATTCAAAAGTTTGGGGTCAGTTTTTTTTCTAAAGAATTTAAAGAAATTTATACTTTTATTCAGCAAAAATGCTACTTCTACTTTTGTCTGAAATTTATAACTTCCGTTATCGAGCTAAGAAATGTATACTTTTCTATTCAAGCAAGAATGCTACTTCTACTTTTGACTAAAGTTTTGTCGCTCGAGTTGTTTTTCGCTGATATGGAGAATGGCGGCAATATACAAACCTGCATTGGTGGATAAAGTCCACCACTTCCTTACTTGAGTGAAAGTACAGATACTACTGGTCAGATATTACTAAAAGTAGTACAGAAGTACTTGTTTTTAAAAGTATTAAAAGTTCAAAGTAAATGTCAATGCATTATTATATTATTATTGCATTATTACAGGACCTTACACCTCTGAAGCAACCAGTGAATACATTGACCAGTTTGGAGTTTTGTGGCTTTAAGAATGTCACAAAACCTATAGACATGAAACAACTGAATATATAAAAAGACAGCCATAATCATCTTCCTTTTTTAATTTACCACTCCTACCACCCCAACTATGTGTATCCATTCATGCACATTTGAATCAAATGGTCTGTAAATGAAAATAAAATAAAATAATAAACCAAGCTATACAACCATAACTGCCCAACAGCAATACTGCTTTAACAAACAACACAACATAAATACTTATTTGCATGAAAACAAAACTTTCAAAACATTACTTGTGACAGCGAATACGGTCTCTCACAGATAACTAGTCGAGAAATCGTACTAAATCGTCAAACTTCCCGAACACGTGACCCTACATTAGTGATCACTGATTGGCTGTCTGTCAGCCAGAAAAAGCAAACAAAAATAATCACGTTTTAGAGATGGAAAAAATCATGCCATGCTTTGCCTTGCCTTGGGCGGTGCCTAAAGCGGCATCTGCTTGGACAGAGAAGAAGAGATTGTAGGGCCCTATAAAATCCGTTTTATTTTTTCCCAAATTCCATTTTATTTTTTCCCAAATTCTCTTTGCTTTTTTCCGTTTTAATTTTTTTTTAATTTTTTTTTACCCTTTACTGTTATTTTAGTTGTAAAAAGGGTGTGCTTTTTATTCCGTGATCGCAGAAATTATAGGGCCCTAGGATTGCGAGATTGGGAGAACAGATATGACAGGAAATGACTTGCAATTCTGTCAGCTTTTACAAAAACACTTTCAGCCCATTACTCAAACTACTTAGATCACAACATTAAATCCAGTGATTTCTGCCACTTTATTCGGTAATCAGATTGTATCATCCCTAAATTACTTCTGGGATTTTCCCCTTCGGGGGTTAATCGTTTCCCACCCATTTTACAAATCCAGGCACAAACAGCTAGAAATGTGAATTTTTCTGTTTCTTTGTTTGTAGCCAGTCAAGCTGTTGTTTACCATTCCAATAAGAACTAACTATTTTGTTAATGAGCTCTGAGAATTTATTTGTGGTAAGAGCTGCTTACAGCATGTGTGTGTGTGTGATTTTGATCGTTAATTATTTATTAATTCTGACCATTTAACATACTATTCAGTTAGGACAAGTGTCATACATGTTGATAGATGAAACAGCCATTTACTGTAATAAATGTACTGAATTGCGATTTAGTGCAAGATGAAAATGGTTTGGGTACATGTGTACCATTTTGGCATCCCAACACATTCTCATCCCAAGGTGCCATATATGACACTTTTGGAAAAGCGTAAATATCCAATGCACATGGCACCCTTTAGCGCCAAATGAGACGCTTCGGTTATGGTAGGTTTAGGGTTAGGGTTAGACCACTAGGAGGCACCTTCTGCCCGATTTATTTTTACGTCTCATTTGGCGCTAAAGGGTGCCATGTGCATTGGATATTTACGGCTTTTGCAAAAAATGGTGGACTATCCCTTTAAGATACAGCCCGAGTCTCCTGGTCTTCGCACTTGGGAGAAATAAGTTCACAACAGGGGGTTATTGCTGCTCTCTCGGCTCTTATCAATGGTACGCTGCATGGATGCGCAGAGAGTTCTCGCCCAGAACAGAAACATACCGCCAATCCAAACTGTATGCTAATGCTCAATCGTATTTGATGATAGTGGTCCTGACAGAAATGTTTTTGTGCGATTTACATATCTGGATGAAGCTCCCAGTCTGCAGAAAGCCAGCCTACTTCATGTTCTCTGTTAAGTGTACTGTAGCAGGTAATCTCATTTGGCTCGCTGGGTCTTTCTCTATCACTCCATTCCTTTCTCCTTCCCGGTGAAACGAGCCGTGTGCTGTGCTCTGCCTTCCCCGATAAGAGCTGATTGCCTTCTTCTTCGCTCTGCCACTGTTCTGTGTTTCTCTCATATACATATAAACAGGGGCGTAGAATTTAGCATAGACGCTAGGGATGTGTCTCTACCAATATCTAGTAACACTGATATATCCCTTGCAATAATTTCTATCAAAACTTCCCCGTCCCCAACAATTTCAAAATCAAACCTATGCCACTGCATATAAACCATACAAATCTTTGACTTCTCCTTCAACAACTCAATTATATAATTAGGCCAAAATACCTGTGAATTGAGCACATATACCTATTGTAAAAGTGTCTGCTTGATCAAAGCAGCGGTTTGATTCCTGGCTCTAGATCTTTCTGTTTAAATGAGCTCGGTTTAGCCTTTAGGTTCAGACTGAAGTCTTTGAGATAAAGCTTTGTTTTAAGTATTCTGCTCAGGACCTACATCTCACACAGCCTGACAAGCACACACACACACAAATGTTGTGTTTTCATGTTTTATGGTGTCTGTCCACACTCTAAAAAGAGATGTGTTAAAAATGACACATGTTGTGTCAGTTTTAACACATGTAGTGAGTGTGCTCATGGACAATGTTGTGTCAAATGTAACACAGTAAGTGTGTAAGTTATTTTAAAACACAGATGGTGTCAGGTAATTACATGCTCAGATGCCATTTTAAAGGGATTCTCCACTTTTTTTGGAAATAGGCTCATTTTACCACTCCCCCAGAGTTAGTCGTGTTTTACCATTTTCGAATCCATTCAGCCGAATTTTTTTATATTTAGAAGAATATCAGTAACCACACAGTTTCTGGTCTCATTGACTTCCATAGTATATTCTTTTCCTACTATGGAAGTCAATAGCCATGTTTCCATCTACTTGTCAATCGAATTATCTGAAGTTCGGTTAAAAAAACACATGCGAATAAAGCTGGTGAAAGTGTGTTTCCATCAAATGGCTTTAAAGCGAATAAAAACCTGTACGTAATGACGTCACATGCTGTTTTGCGATCAAATTGGTATATCGAATTGATTTGAGACATTTTATGGTGTTTCCATTCATTTTCGCACTGAATCGAACAATGTTCAAGCAAACTTTTGCGAACAAAGTTTTGTTAGACAAAACGGATCGTGCCATCTACCAACAAATGATCAAGTAGGCCTATTTCACAAGTTGAAGCCTAATAATGCTTACCGGTATGTGCCAGCAGATAGCGATGTATGGGATAATGTATGCGAGGCAGTTGTTGAAGGGGTTGTATTCGCTATAACAACCGCCTCGCTTTATATTATCCTGCTTATTACAAATAAATCAACCAAATAAATAAATAAATCAATAATTTGACACAAAATATTGACTTAAAAACGAGTTTATTGATTTAAAAACGAGTATTGCTTCTGCTAAAGAAAATAGTCTGTTCCGTCTCTGAACTGCGTCCATGGCAACGGTGTGTTATAGCAGCGCCGCAGTCTGTTAACAAGAAATAACAGACCACATTCTACATTAGAACTCAACCAAGCCACGTAAAAACAAGCAAAACTAACCTAAGAAAAAACGACGCTATAAACATTGCTATGATGATGCCGATGCACGTAAATGCCCGACGACAGCGGAGGCGACTGTGGTGTGGGAACGACAGCGCTCCATCAGTTCTGGGAGATCGTGGTTCACGGAAACCCTTTGGTTGAAGCATCTTTTTACTTTGTCCACTTACATCTGTCTTTGTTGACATCCGCCATGTGTGCGCAAACAGACTGGCCGGAAATGAACTCGTCTTCTGGCGTGTTGCAACCATAAATGGTCATAAAACTTAATCGCAATTCATTATTTATTCGGCAAATACCGTTTCCATCAGCTTTTATCGCATTAGCCGTATATCGATCAAGAGAAAATCCGATGAGACCAATCGTATTTCATTTGAGTCGATTTTCATGAAATTTCATCGAATTTTACTGTTTCCATAAGGCATTTTTCATTCGATATCACTTAATTCGGATAAAAACGTGTCGATGGAAACATGGCTAATGAGACCAGAAACTGTCTGGTTACTGATATTCTTCTAAATATCAGAAAATCGGCTGAATGGATTTGAAAAGGTAAAACTCGACTGTTTAACTCTGGGAGAGTGGTAAAATGAGCCTATTTCCAAAAAAGTGGAGTATCCCTTTAAAAATAAAGCGAAAGAGGCAGATGTGAAAATATGAAGCATTTAATCAATGGTTGAGTACAGAATGCATGCGCACACAAAGTAGACAATGTTTCAAGCTCAATGACTGGACAGACTCACAGTAATAGTAGTAGTACATCGCTCAATTATTCATGCTTCAATCCCTAACTGATAATGCTGCTTTTGAGAAAAGTTCATGAAGAGATAACAGTTTGCACTGATGCAACAGCTGACCAAATATTGTATAAATAACTTGTATTTACACTGGCCCGTTTGAGTAGCAAACACTGCATACAATGAGCATTGGTGAGTGTTGAAAACAACACAACCTGTGAAAAGAGATGTTTTGAGACATGAGACGTGTAGATTTTAACACATGTAGTGTGTGTGTGCTGCAGGGACAACACTTGTTGTGTCAAATTTAACACACAACCTATCGTTTCTTAAAGGGATAGTACACTTTGCGCCCGCAAAGTGGTTGCAAGGGGTAAAAACGATATAAATACTGTTCGTTTTCTCACACAATCCGCTCGTTTCGTGTCTTAGGCCATCAAATGCGTACTTACATTTACGAGTCATTAAATCATGTTTAATTTGGACTTCTCTGTGCATGCTCTTTGAGGTGGTGACCATAGACCTGCATTATATAACTGACAGACAAGAACGGTTTGACCTAAAAATATCAAAACTTAAACCACTTCGGAAACAAAGACACCTACATCTTGGATGCCCTTGAGGCAAGCTAAAACATAAAAAAAAATATTTCAAAGTGAACTATTCCTGAGTTTACATGAGGACTACACATTTTGTGTTCCCTTCATCACAACTAATGTGTTATTCCTCTTACACAGAAGTGTGTTGAAACCTTTTACACATTACAGTTTTTCTCAATCGCTTACATTTCTCGAATCACCCTTGACATTTGCGAAACAGAAAGAGCATTTCTCAAAACAATTTGTACAAATAGCAAATGGAAAACACCCTGGATTGCCTGCAAAAGCCAGTCTCTTTCTCAAAATCCTTAGTTCATCTCTCAAAAGTGAATATCTTTGTCAATGTCAGTGCCATCAAGTGACAAGTCCTTGTGTCATTACGGATAAGACAGTCAAATAGTCATGTTAGTTATATAAAGTTACTTACACTCTAAAAAATGCTGGGTTGTTTTAACCCAATTTTGGGTCTAGTATGGACAAACCCAGCCATTGGGTTAAATTTTTAATTAAATTTTTTAACCCAATGTTTGAATTTTTGATATTTAACCCAAAATTGGGTTAAAACAACCCAGCATTTTTCACAGTGTATAGTTAGTATAATGTCTAGAGTGCAATAAACGTACCAAATAACTCAAGCAAAGGTTCCAGACGTTTATATATATATATATATATATATATATATATATATATATATATATATATATAAACGTCTGGAACCTTTGCTTGAGTTATTTGGTTCGTTTATTGCATCTCAGGCTGGAATATCAATTCTTTCTGGAAAAGCTTTGGTTCCACTTTATTTTGATACTCTCTTCACTCTAGACATTTTATATATATATATAAAATAATGAGACCTTGTTCAGTGGGGCCTATTTTTTCAATGCATGCACAGTAATTTAGCGATTCTCTCATGTGGAACCCCTCATTTATATACATTTGTGCACATTCTAGACCTTCCTGTGCAACTTACAGGGTGAATTCTGCCCTTTTATCAAAGTCAGCCTGACTGTGTGCTGTTCACCGGGGTTTAAAGTGTGATATCCTGCAGACAGAAACACAGCATACACACTGACGTGACCCTCAGTATGAGTGACGCCCACACACACTCACTGACCTTAAAGCACACAGATGCACAACGGGGATGAATGAGTCAGGAATATGAACAGGAGTGTTTCTGACATGATCCAGAAATGGCCCTTGTGAAAAAAAATCACAGTTAATGTACATATTGATTAATAATGCATGGATGCGTTCTGATCACTTCGTATCATGCAGTGGGAGCTCTCATCACACGGACAGCGAGGTCAGGCACTGGAGCAGGGAGAATGTCCTAATGAGTCTTATGGAAAAAAGATTGTCTCAGTCCTGGTCCCTAATGATGCTCTTCTGCCAGAGGTGTTGCTGTAGACTTCAGCTCCGAGCTTTTGTCCTGGATAAATTCTAAGGATGCTGAGGATGTGACCTGCCTGGATTCTGACAGATGTGTTCACTGGCAAAGATGGAGTTATCTTAAAAAATGGTCTCTGTTGAGGAAACTAGATAATGGTGTGATGGTGGTTAAAGTTCAGGGCTGTTAATTGGATTGCTCAATGGAAGGTTACCTAGGTGGACTATCCCTGTAACCACAGATGCCATACATCACTTTGGGTTGAAAATCTGTGAAATTCTGCTGTATGGAATACAGATGTATGAAATGATAAGAGAATTCGAAAAAAAGTTAATAAAGTCTCATTTTAGGATTTTGATCAATAATAGGCTATAGCATGTCATATAAAGGAAGTTCCTGCATCGTGCAAATTATTTATTATTATTATCACCATCCATTCATCTTTTGTTGTTACTGAAAATGCTATAGAAACCTATATAGCCTATAGGATATGTGTGTGTGTGTGTGTGTGTGTGTGTGTGTGTGTGTGTGTGTGTGTGTGTGTGTGTGTGTGTGCGTGCGTGCGTGCGTGCGTGCGTGTGTGTTTGAGGCATTATAAACAGTGTATATTTGTATAGGCCTATGTGTAGGGAGCTATATATACTATTTATATATATATATATATATATATATATATAATGCATATATATATATATGCATAAACACAGTAGCCTATGTACTGTATTTGTGTGTGTTTGTTCCAGACAAATGTTGCGCCAGTAGGTGCCACCAAGTGACTGTCTTGATGAGTAAGATTGAATCATCTATTCAATCGATTTGTTCAAAAGAGCAGATTCATTTTTGAACTGAACAAGTGAATCATTCACAAAATATGTGACGGTTCTGATTTTTTGTTTTAACAGCGTTTTCAAAACATGAATTCTTTTTCTTTTAGCTATATTTATATTATATGATAGATATATGGATGGGCAGAAATGTAGATAGACAGACAGAGAGATGGAGTAGTTCACTTTTAAAAAAACTTTTGCTGTCGAACTGCTGTTCGAAAATTTTTTCGAACTCGCTTTTCAAATTTTCGAAAAATGAACGAATCTTTTTCGAGTCATTTGGTTCATTCAACGAACGAAATTAATGAATTGACTCTGAAAAAGATGCGTTCATTTTGATGAACGAGTTCGAACAGGAGAGTCACACAGAACAGAGCAAGGCAAGCATTTGAGCTAATAAAACTTAAACTTTGATATATATATTTTTTTTAAATGACCGATTGTTTCGCTTGATTAGACCGTTATTCATCGTCTGGAATCATTTAAAGCCCTTTGAACAGTTTTGCAGTTTGCACTGAAAGTGTCTTTTGGACCTTAAACCGTTTGTTGCCCAGTAAAGTGCATTAGGTCTATGGAGAAAAATCCTGGAATGTTTTCATCAAAAAAATTCATTTAAAAAAAAAACTTAATTTATTTTCGAACTAAATTATTTTTCGACTAAATTTTCGACTAATTTTTTTTTTTAAATGAACTACTCCTTTAACAGTTGCAAGTTGCACTAAGCGACGACTATCTTGATGAGATTAAGTCCTCCGTTAAAATTGTTCTTTCAAAAACGCTGATTCCTTCAGGAACTGAACAAGTGAAACTGAATTATGTGGTTTTGCAATGACTTTGTTGAAGTATTTGTTTTAACAGCGTTTTCAAAGTACGAATTACCACCTTTTTCTTCTTTCAAGTAAGTATCAGATTCATCTGTGTTTTGAATTAAGAGCTGCTAGGCGACATATCTCCAAACCACACTTGTTGCATTTTATAAGCCAGAAACTAGCTACATAGCCTACTGTGCAAGTTTAATTTTGTTTTTTACTTGTCTTTCACACTATTGGAATACCTTTAAATTGTCTTTAGGCTATTTGGGGGCTTTTCTGATAATATTGTTTAATTTGATTAGCCTAATTGCATTTAATTAAATTAATTTGATTAGCCTACATTTTGTTATCTTTAGAAATGTGTGGATCTTTCTAAACTCTTAGAGTAACGAGATTGTTTTGTGTAGTATTTAATGCTGTGCCAAGGCCTAAAATAAGTTTTCCTCTTGGCCATAACGGTCCTCTGTCAGTGAAGAACAGTCAAGTTTCTATTATATATTACACCATGTCTGCGCCACCTCTCCCTGGAGAAATGACTCACCTATATTGTCTGGGCCATCAGCCTCATTTTTTTTTCTCTCAGTTTTTTTATTCAGCAGGCCTATATTTTAACATTTCCTGAAGACATTAAGAGCCTGTGCAAAACGCTTCACCATCATACTAAAATGTTGGTGGTGGTTGCCAAGCTTGTGCTAGGCAGTTGCTAAGGTGTTCTTGGTGGTTTCTAGGGAGTTGCTAAGTGGTTGCTCAATGTACCAAGTCAAATGAATTTCAGGTTTCTAGATAGGGCTTGGCCATCAGTATATGGGATTTGTTTTTTGTCATTCATGTCCATTTCATAAATGTTGCAGGATGTATTCCACGTTAAAGTTTAATACTTAGGGTAGAGGGTTTGTTGAAATCCTTAACACTAGTAGTACAAATAAAGGTTCTAAAAGCGTTTTTGAGGGGGTTAGGAAGCTTTCAGTGAGCAGTCTTTAAAGGCCCACTGAAAAATGCAGCTGCCCTATACGCATGGGATTAGTATTATCTGGGGACCTCGTGTGAATTTGAAATTACCCACCCAGATCTGAATTTCGTGTGGCGCAATACGCACGGGATTAGTGAAGCCTGTGATTTTACACGAATTTACTGACTTTCATCTCCATCTAATCATTTTTTGTTTTTGCTCTTCTGGTTTTCAGCTTTCTCTTTCTGCAAATTGTATAGTTGTATGTTCCGATATAAACCAGCACCCAAAATACTATCAAAACACTCTTTCTTCGTGAAAGACCAATGCATTCTCATCCCAGGGTGTCATATAGGTGACACATGGCACCCTTTCGCGTTAATATAACACACTTCGGTTATGGGTAGGTTTAGGTCTGGGGTAGGTGTAGGGTTAGACCACTCAGGAGGCGCCTCCTGGCCCATATATAACTGCATTTCATATTGACGCGCCGTCCGATGTCAGATGCTGCAATTTCAGAAAAAAACGGATAAAAGAGTGCACAGAAAACAAAAACGTTGAAAAGAAATTAAACGACCCCAACAATCACAGAGATGTCGATTCGCACAAGACTAATATTATCACAGGACCTACGTTTTCGGCGAAATATGGTAGGTAATTTGCAGGGGAATTATTACTTTACAAATTACAAACATGGTCGATTCGCACGGGATTAAAGGAGAACTCCGGCGCAAAACGAACCTTTGGTCTAACAAAACATTCGGTACCTAGTCAATCGTTCTCTGAGATTTGTTTTCATGATAATCGAATGTAAAGAATTTTATCTCTAAAACTGTTTAGAGTATGACGCTAGGACTGGGGGCATTTACTGAGTAAAGAAATCGCTGAGTTTATACCACTAACAAGGCTCAAAGTAGCCCCACACTAACACAGTAATGAGGGTCCATACATGCAAAACGAAGCATTGAGAACTTTGTAAGTGTACAGATCGTTTAATAAGAAGATACTTTATAAAGACAGTTCACTTCGTATATACAGACAGGAGCCATTTTCGAAAATATTCTTGATAAGTCGAGTCCCGAACGCGTTCATACAGTTCAGAAGTTCACTGAACTTCATACAGTTCAGCTCACTCAGCACGTCGTTTGTGGTTTGACTTGTCGAGACTGTTTTCCAGAGATGGCTCCTGTCTGTATACAGGAAGTGAACTGTCTTTATAAAGTATCTTCTTAAACAGTCTGTACACTTCAAAGTTCTCAATGCTTCATTTTGCATGTATGTAATGCATGTATTTAATAATCTAAAAAAAACCTTTTCCACTATATTGTATCTTTCGTGGAATGGGAAGGTTCCATGGACGTTAAAAAGTTATTTATGGAGCCATGAATTTAATGAGATGGTAATAGAGATGCAAACAAACTCTCCTTTTCTTTTCTCCCTTCTTTGGCATCTAAGTCAGCAGCACTCAACACTTCTACACAATGCCTTACTCTCCCTATTAAAATTCACTTTTTGAATCATAACAAACACTGTAGTTCTGCGCTCTACTGTATGTACAGTAAGTGCATCTGCTGTGCAGTGATGGAGTGCTTGGCGTTTTGAGGTGAGGGGCTCAGCTATAACTAACTATGACTAATGAACGTCATGCTGACATTGACCTCTATTCAGACAGGCAGGTTCTTTCCCATTTCGTTTTAATCTCTTTATCCTTCACTGAAAAGTTATGCAACGATGTCCCAAAACACAGGTGCATATATCTCCTGTCCAACGTCCTGCCAGTTCTCCTCAATGTATCACTGCTGTAAGCGTGATCAAGTCTTGTGGTCTATCAACATCGTGTTTATTCAGATGGCTATTGCTGACTCTAAAGTGGCCAGGAAATGGAATTAGTTGCTTTTAAATACGCTTACTCAACAAACTTGACTGTAATCACAGGACTGAGAAGAGTGCGCTTTTGTTAAGCAATGATACAAATCCCAGTGAAGGAGGTCGTCTGTATCTCATGAGTATAGACAGTAATTAACAGAGCCATAAGTGAGGTGAGATTCAGCAGGAGTCTCCCGCTGTAAGCAGCATATGCTCCATTTCTTTGCTATAGAAAACTTCCTGAGAAAACTCACATGCCCTTTTTGCATCATGGGAATCGAGGAACTACCATACTGAAAAATCCAGCTTAACCATGCATGCATGAATTCCGTGGTGTTCCAGGCTGGTTTATGCTGGTTAGAACTAGTGCAGGTCTAGCTGGTCGACCAAGCTGGTGGTCCAACAGCAATCCCACTTCCTATGGTGTCCCGGCATACAAAATACAATATTTATGTATAATTTTACAGTTATTAAAATTTGAATAAAAATTATATTTTTATAATTATATAAATTATATAATTATAAAAATTATTACATTTGAATTAATTATACTGACCCTACAAGTTCGAATCAACTGATTAAAATATGAAGGAATATTTAAAATAAAATAAAAAATAATGAAGGAAGAACAAAACAATAAACTTGAGTATGGTTTTTATCTGACACAATTATTTGGCAAAAAAAAAAAGTCATACTACAGCTAAAGATTTTATTTTATATGCAAAAAAAGCACAACAAAAATTGACAAAAGCACATAATTTAGTTAAAATATGAATAAATCAAATACTAGATAATAGTAAAAATTAATTCTGCTTAAAGCTACACTGTGTAACTCTTTTAGTTTATTCTTAGCTAAAAACACTTAGTTCTTTCAAAAACATATGTGCTCATTAATGTATTTTTACTTCGTTCGAGTAATAAAGAATTCTCGTGAGTGTATAATATGCCACTGAAAATACATACGGGTAAGGGGTTCTAATGTCAGTCGCCATGTTGCCCCTCCATCTTGAAAGTACATTAGCCAAAGAGGGACATACCCGTTAATTCAAGCTTCGCGCTTTCGCGTTTTACGTTTGAGTTAACACTCATGGACGAGGTCGAACTGGAAGCCATGTTAATCTTGGACTACATTGGCTACCGTAGGAGTTAAAACGAAATCGGAATTTAGAGGAACAGAAACTAATATTCACTGGATGGTCATATACCTTTTCACCACTAGATGGGGTAAAAATTACACAGTGTAGCTTTAAATGAGAACAATCTTTTAATTATAGATTAAGAATGTAGAGCTATAAAAAGAATTGTGAATAACATAGTTAAAGGAGAACTCCGGCGAACAATGAACCTTTGGTCTAATAAAACATCGGTACCTAGTCAATCGTTCTCTGAGATTTGTTTTCATGATAATCGAATGTAAAAAGTTTATCTCTAAAACTGTTTAGCGTATTATGCTAGCACTGGGGGCATTTACTAAGTAAAAAGAAATCGCTAGTTTATACCACTAACAAGGCTCAAAATAGCCCCACACTAACACAGTAACATAATGAGGGTCCATACATGCAAAACAAAGCATTGAGAACTTTGTAAGAGTACAGATCGTTTAATAAGAAGATACTTTATAAAGACAGTTCACTTCGTGTATACAGACAGGAGCCATCTT
This sequence comes from Hybognathus amarus, assembly GCA_030378365.1. Taxonomy (NCBI): domain Eukaryota; kingdom Metazoa; phylum Chordata; class Actinopteri; order Cypriniformes; family Leuciscidae; genus Hybognathus; species Hybognathus amarus. The sequence goes on along the minus strand of JAQIUQ010002966.1, from coordinate 130,264 downwards.
AGAATATAGTCTCGATAAGTCAAACCATGCTAGCATTATATGCTAAACAGTTTTTAGAGATAAAACTCTTTACATTCAATTATCATGAAAACAAATCTCAGAGAACGATTGACTAGGTACCAATGTTTTATTAGACCAAATGTTCATTGTTTGTCGGAGTTCTCCTTTAAGATAAAATGATCTTAGATGATTTCCTGTTGAAATCATTGACTTTTGATCTCCAGAAAATCTGAGCACAGTTTGAGACGTTGTTGAGATCTCATATGAAATGAAAACGTGAGAGTGAAACCTCGCCCTGGAGTTCACTCAAATCAGTGCAAAGCAAAAGTCTCCATTTGCTTTCCATTTAATGTAATTGGCTGCTCTAAGAGAAGACAGATATGAAAGAGATCTCCTCTGGGGGTTTTCGTTCCTATAAGGGAAATCAGAGATTCGCAGATTGCCTGAGTCTCATACCGGTGACTCTAATAAACAACTTAGCTTACTTGATAGATTAGTTCACGAGCCGACCAGCCAGTTGTAGCAATGCTGAATTATTTATAGGGAACGTGTCAAGCTCATTTATGCTTGCGCTGAACTTTCCCTGTGCCGTGCTGGAAGCAAAAGAGACAACACATTAGAGATGCTTGGAGTCAGAAGGTTGTGTTTTATAACATGTCTTTTTTTATAATCTGGTCTTTCTTCTGCTGATGCCAAATCCAGTTGTGCTCTGCCAGGAGAGTTTTGCTTCACAGGGCAGGTGAAAAAGATGCCGAAGGGAGGGGGATTGTTCTGTGTTAGCCCAGCATTGGATGTTTCGAGAGAGGGAGTGGACCGTGCCTTTCTCTCTCCTCCTCTCTCTTTCTCTGTCTCCATCACTATGGAGTTGAGGCGAGGAAACCACACAGCCAGTGGAAGCATGCGTGAGCTCAGGGTGCTAAAACAAAAGGCACACTATCTATCACCTGCTAGATCATTCCTGGAACCTGCACTTCCATTACAGTGATGAGCGTAAGAGAGAGCCTGAGCAGGACATGTTACCAAGGAGACTACGATGATGAAATGCACTGAGCGTCTCGTTTTCCTTGTTTCCTGAAGTCTGAAGGAACTTAAATGCTGTTATGCCAGGCTCTGCCACTCAGGAGAACGTCATGAAGGTGAGGGTTAACTTTTTCTTCAGGCTCTTAAAATCCCATCAGAATTTTCCTGTAGAAGTGTCTGCGTTTAAATTGAAATTTGATTATATTTCGCCTCAGCTCTCCCCATAAGAAGAGGGGAATATATATTTATTTATACGCACATACACAATCAATTGCCGAGAATAATGCCTAAAAAATATTCTTATTATAATCTACTAATTGTACTGTGTATAATTATGAGTAATTATATAATTCTTTCACTGTAAAAAAATATTTTCATGATTTGTAATCACAACAGTTTTTTCTTTTGTCAAATCAACTTAGATAATTGATGTAGTTCAGATAACAGAATATTTTGAGTTTCTGGTGATTAAATTAATCTCCTTCATTGTATTAACTCAATTTTTCCATTTCAATGAACTTAACATTTTAAGGCAACCAGGTTACTTTTTTTTTAAGTTAAACCAACAATATTTTTTTACAGTGTACATGTATATATATTAGGGCTGTGCAAAAGTTAATTGTGATTAATCACATCCAAAATAAAAGTCTGTGCTTGCATAATATATTTGTGTGTGCTGTATATAATTATTTTGTATATATATATATATATATATATATATATATATATATATATATATATATATATATATATATATATATATACCTATGCATGCATATATATATATATATATATATATATATTTAAGATATATATATATATATATCTGTATATATATATATATATATATATATATATATATATATATATATATATATATATACATAATCTATATTATCTAAATATAAATATTTTATATATGAATAACACATTTTCTTAAATATATACATGCATGTGTGTGTATTTATATATACAAAATAATTATATACAGCACACACAAATATATTATGTAAACACAGACTTTTATTTTGGATGCAATTAATCGCAATTCATTTTTGCACAGCCCTAATATATATATATATATATATATATATATATATATATATATATATATATATATATATATATATATATATACACACACACATACACACCCCACATTAAGATATTTGTGTTACAATTGTTTATTTATTTATTTATTTTTTGGTTGTGTTATGAAAATAATGGCACAATGCAGAATGCAAAAATAGTAATATAATAATAGTTAATATAATGTAATATAATAAGATGTGAGATATGATGACCTGGACATTTTTTAAGTTGGACTATGACGCTATTTTCTTCTGTTGTACAGCAGTTGTACAATCTGTATTGCAAAAAGCTCTATATAAATAAAGGTGACCTGACTTATTATTAAGAATTACCCATTGGAAAATTATTTTTTGATTCGCAAACACAGCATGGTTTACAGTAGTCTGACTAAGCTGCATGTCAGGCATTTTTGATTGTGTGTCAGAACGCTTAACTCGGCAAGGCTGAACTGTGAAAAATAACAGATAAGGTTGTAAGGAGAAGCACATCGTCGTGTCACTCAAAAGCGTCAGCACAGAAAGCTCAGTGCAAACGCAGCATTCATTTGACAGGATTTCCCTTCAGGCAGAGAAAGTCTGTTTACAGGCAAACTTTAATCCCTCCATCGCCACCGGCAAAACAAAGATTTCATTTTTATTACAGTGGCACGAATCTGACATATCTTTTGATTACTGCTGGATTTGCTCTTAGCGTCTAGAAGAAAAGAAACACTAATTGCCTCTTGACTGATTTAATTTCAAAATTCCACATTCTCTTGTAGGGTCTGAGAGATCCCAAGACCTTTTGAATGGCACTTTATTGTTAGGTAAATGTGATATAACATGTTCCTGGACAACGCTATCTCACGACTAATTCGTACGAGTGAGTACGAGGTGGCTATTTCTTTTTGTCTTTTGTCTAAACTGGTAGGTTTAGGGGCGGGGTCAGGGGTAGGCTAATTCGTACAAATTCGGCAACTCGTAAAATACGATTTCACAAAAAACACACAAATTCTTGTGTTGTATGAGGTTGTATGAATTCGTACAAATGAACTACCTCGTAAAATTGCGAATTGCGGTGAGATTCGTGTTGTAACTGGATCAACATTCCAATCAACCAGTCAAATTTGAGGGAAAAGTTTACAGTTTATGTCAAGCTTACAACCAGAGTTATGCCGAGATTCAGACTGCACGATTTTCAGCCACAATTTTGGCTCGCCGACAGGTTTTGAGAAATCGTCGACAAATGCCCGAAATCACAGGCAAATCGACGCTCGTTCACGCGAGTGACAATCACGCAGTGTGAATGAGCAAAGACGCGAACTGAGAGAATCACTGACGAGTCAGTGAAATATTTGGCATGCTAAATATCTGGACCTGTCGGCGATTCAAAATCCTGCTGTGTGAAAAGTGTTTTGACTGAAAACTACATCGGCGATCACTGGCAGCCAGTGAGAGAGCAAGATACAGAGCATCAGGGAGTTCGGGAAGGAGTTATAGATCACATATCACCATGATATGGCATTGTTTCAGAAAAAAAAGCTTCTTCTCTGTCTATTTGGACACAATAAATGGAAAAAAAATAGTAGAAATTTGGCAGGAGCACGTTTCACCTGAGCTGTACCACAACCGGGTCGAAAAAAAGTCTCACGTGAGAACTCCGGTCTAGCACGTGTGATGTTGCGTTGTTTCCTTTTCACATCTCATGTGTGTTTGTTGTGAAACGTAGTTTGCGTTTCATGTTGCGATTTTTCATATTGTAAAGTCATGCAGTGTGAAACCTTCTGTCGCCGATCGATCGTCCAGAGTGAACACAGCAGTGACTGAATGCTGGCCAAGATAGTCATTCACTATCTCATTCACTATAGTGTTATTCACACAGTATTTCCCTCTGATTTTAGGGATAACCAATAGGGGTAGGTTTAGGGGAAGGGATATGGTTAGGACACATTTAATGGACAGGAACATGTCTTACTTGGCAAAATCACGTTTTTTTCCCGTGTTTCTGCTAAGATTTTAAACCAAACTTAATATTCAAACGTCTTTTGAGATTAAATAAAAAGGATACAGCTTCAATAACATCTCAAATGTAAAGAATATTTTGTAACCTCAAAGTTCCAACATTTGGATCTGTGGGAATCCAAACATAAAGTCAATCATGACGGTGCATGAGTGTGTTAAAGCGACACTAATTGACCAAATCCGCTTTGATGGCAAGAAGGTTAATACTTTGCAGTAATCTGCACGCGTTGAGGTGGTGTACTCCCTGCTTTTTAATTAAACTTCACTTTGCTTTCTCCTATGTATGTTGTATATGTCACTCAGCAGACAGCTGTAAAGCCGGTATAGAGGCCAGCAGATGGGAAGGGAGACAGTCTCTCTCAGGGGAGAAATGATCAGTCAAGGGCTGCGCTAAGCAAACATCTAGTATGGACTTTTTTTGAAGGGACAATTTAAAGTTCTGTGATCTGGTTCATTGCTTCAGAACCCATATTTTACCGTTCTTTATTGTACAAAAGTAAACAAAACTGAAATAATTCTTTATATAGCCTAAGTGAATATGCCTAACACAGTCTCATCCCAATTCGTCACATAACTGACGTTTTGGGACGTCTTTTGACCATTCGTCAATGTACGACTTTTTAGGGCCCCCTTAAACGTCGGTAGATGACGATCCCGGGTCGTCATAAAACTGACGCTTTACCTTTAACATCAGTTAGGTGACGAGTTGGGTTTAGGGTTAGGTTTAGGTCTGGGGTAGAGTTAGGATCCCATAACGTCATCTACCGACGTTTAAGGGGGCCCAAAAAAGTCGTATATTGACGAATGGTCAAAAGACGTCCCAAAACGTCAGTTATATGACGAATTGGGTCATTTTCAGTCAAATTCGACATTTCAAGTCCGGGACGCTATATGACAAAACAGCGCTATACTACGCACATGGCACCCTCTATCGTTAATAAAATTCGCGAACCCAATGCGTCATAAATCATTTTGCATAATATGAGACTACCCTACCCTACCCCACACCTAAACCTACCCACAGCGCGTATTTTAACGATAATGGGTGCCATGTGCATAGTATAACGCCGTTTTGTCATATAGCGTTCTATATGACGCTTAAGGATGAGAATGCGCTGGAATAGCGGTAGATTACCGATGAAAATAAATTTATATTTGATTTTGTGCAAAAAACTTAATTAACATTATAAGTGAACCTTTAAGGAACATTAAAATAATTAAAAAATCCACATCATGACCCCTTTAATATTTAGAAATTTTCGTGATACTCTTTTCCAGGATTCTTTGATGAATATTTTATTTGAAACTGAAATCTTTTGTAACATTATACATGTTTTTACTCTCACAGTTTGATCAATTTAATGGGTCCTTGTTCAATAAAAGTATTTTCTTCTTATTAAAAAACAATTCTGACCCTAAACTTTTGAATGATAATGTCTATTGCTGATCTTTTATACATTGTTGTTCTTTCCCTGCCGTACATGACCATCAGCAGCAAACCACCAGATGAGAACAACCGTGTTACAGCACACCACGTTTTATCCATTGACCACATCAATATTAATAGACACTTTCCACGGTTTCATGCTAATGCTTGTTTACAGCAGTGGTTTGGAGAGAATGCTGCATAGCGAGAACACTCACAGACGTTAAGACCTTAGAAAAATACCACGCATACAAGAAAAGCTCTCTCTCTCTTTTTTTTAAAAGCCATCCTTCTATATAATACAATTCAGGAGGAAATTTGACAGTTGTTCTTTATCATTCTCTCTCAGTCATAAAATTAAATTATAACAGAATTTTGAATAGGCCTAGCATAAATCTTGACCCTGAAAATTTGAACTGTCACTATCTGGAATCAGAAATCCATTATAATAACTTATAGTCAAGTCAATGTTACGCTAAAGTGTCTTTTCACACCCAAGTGCAGTGCATTGTTGGCAGATATTTCCACTAACTCTGCCCACCAATACCAGGTTGAAAGACATTCCAGACAAAATGACAAAAGAAACCTATCTGATAACAGTAGCAGTTGTGTAAAGAATAAAGTGGGTGGCATTAGCTTTTGGCATGACCAACCCAATTTCAAATCCACATTTTTTCCAAACTTTTACTTAAAGGTGTTTATTTTACATAAAAATGAAGAATATTTTTGAAAAGTGGAAATAAAGTGTTTAACGGGTAGGGTTAGGGGTGGGTTTTTAGGTAGGCCTACAAGTATGTCCCAGTAAGGCAGCATTTGTTTATGATTTGAATGTAATCTCAAAATGTTTTAAACATGTACTACAATATAGTGAGGTGCAAATAGTCTGGCACTATTTTCACTACGTATAAATAGCATCTAACAACTTTTTATACAAAGGAAATACAGCTTTTTGCATTTAGTGGAAAAAGCCTCTGCCTTATCATAAACCTTTTATCTCAAAGATGTGACTGGCAGGCCTTCTCTCTGTATGTCTTTGACAGTCCCAGCAGAGGTGTATTGCTGTGTTTGCACTGGTTTGCTGCTTTGCTGTCCTGGTCGCTTTAATTTTCTCTGCTGTGGACGTCTGGGGAGAGGATGAGGATGGTGTCACTGAGGAGAACTGCAGCAAAGATTGTCGGTATGTAGTAGTCCTTGTAGATCATACCTGATTGTTATTTGCTACACACAGTGTATAAAAAGACCCAAAAAGTAGCGTACACAATGGAGCACCACATAGTCAGCTCTGCTTTGCACCTTCAGCCAACATGAGCTAGTTAATTGCATTTTGGCATTGTATTTCCTCATTTGGAATAGTTTTAAACTTTACAGCTGACTTAAAGGGATAGTCACTTTGAAATAAATTTGTGGTATGTTTTAGCTTACCCCAAGGGCATCCAAGATGTAGGTGTCTTTGTTTCCACAGTATTTTCCATTTTGATATTTTTTGGTCAAAACGTTTGTGTCTGTCAGTCATATAATGGAGGTCTATGGTCACCACCTCAAAGAGCATGCACATAGAAGTCCAAATTAAACATGATTTAATGACTCGTAAATGTAAGTACACATTGATGGCCTAAGACATGAAACTAGTGGTTTGTGTGAGAAAACGAACAGAATTTATATTGTTTTTTCCTCTTGTTACCACAGCCACAAAGTGCCCTAGTGTCTTACTGTAGGCCATCAATGTGTACTTACATTTAAAATATCTGACAAAAAATATTTGATTAATGAATAGACAATCGCTGATTCTCTCATGAACATCCCAAGGAGAGATAGGGCACATTTTCACTAAAGGTCTGTTCCTCACACAGGACTTGAAATATTGTGCATTAGTTGAGAGGGCTAGCTTTAATTTGGAATTTCTCATTCATTTTCGATAATGAATATTAAAAAGAGTCGCCATAATTTACAAAGGTAGAAAGGAACTCGAATGGGTTTAGAACTGCTAAATGGACAACTGGAATGCAATGTAAATTAGTAAATCATTATAATTTTTCATTCCTTTAAGACATAATTGCTTGCGCAACAGTTTTTTTTAATAATGTGCAACACAATAAGAGCAGACATATGCATTAAGAAAGTAAATAGGGTCAATTTCGATTTAATGTTGGCATCAATATATAGGCTATATTGTCCTTGACATTAATACCGCGCAACCCACCAAATGTGGGTGTATTTCAGCAGTGGTGTGGAACACAGTCACTCCTAGTCCCTTTTGGCTTTGAAATTTATATTTAATATAGGTCTATGCATTTTTCATTTGTAGTCTTTTAAAAAGGCATCTGAAATAAGAAACTATAAGTGCAATGTAAATGCAATCAAATTGGTTTTCCGATACATATCAAAATATCTGAAATGCTTCCAATACTAATTTCCCACAGAATAGATACATGATATACCAGCTGCGCTTTCTCACTCTCTCATCTCCCTGACAGCGAGTTAACACACAAACCGCTTCGCCTCACTCACTTTCATTTGCTCCGGATGAATATTGTTGTTTTTACAGGGCTTGAATTTCAGCGTGAGATTGCACGTATTGCTCATATTTTACTCATTATTTGTGCTCACACCCAAAGTGAACTCACATAAAGCCGCCTCTCAGAACTAAATTTAGTTTTTTTTTCTCTGCTTATTGCGAAAAATCTATATTTATACATTATTGCTAAATATTGTAATTTTCAAATTACTATGATATTGTAAGTAGGCTATTCAATATGTGGTTATTACAGTATATAAATCTATAGGTAATTACATTACCAAAAAAGTTAACGTCAAGCCCTTATGTTGTGCATAAAACTATGGAATATATGCAGCAAACTAACATATCTGACATCAATGTGCTTTTAGCATTGTCCTTGTGGAGAACGTCCCAGGGGAGCTGTCATTCAATCGTTCAACCCATGTTTCTCTCACTGTGGGTCTCAACCACCTTTTGGACCAAGCAAAATTGTCAATTGAGATAGTGTCCCCATACTGGGATCTGACCTCCATCGATCAGGAGTCACGGCATTATTCTGCGTATCAGGTTAGTTAGCCTGCATTTACCCTATTAGAGTTAATGGGAAAATATGCATATAAACACTTAATTTAATAACACATTAATTCAGTATTATCTGTGCATTTGTTATGCATGAATTAATGCATATTAGTGCACCCGAATTGTAAAGTATTACCTATATTTCATATGAGACTAATGTTATAAAATCTTTTCCTATTTTCTAGGGTCAGTATTTGTTTCAGAGATTATTAAGCCTGAAGTCTCGAGGCGTCAAATTAAAGATTGTCAGAGACCAGCCTGATTCCATTTGTAATGACCGCTGTAAGTGAATTCAAATCTCTTATGTTTAGTGATGCATTGATTTCTGTCTGCTGAAGTGCTGAATAAAGTACTAAAGCAGTTCTCTCGAGGAAAACGCTGTAAGATCACACACACACACACACTCTGTCATAACCTGGCATAACTCCTTGGGCTTTTCTCAGCACCAGTCCCCCAAGGCTTCGCACAAGGTCAAAATCTCACAAATGTGCAATGTTGCTTCTGCCAGAGTTGAATGACAGACAGATAGATCTCTCGTCAAGGTTGAGCGCTTAACTGTTCTCCAACCATTCCCCACATGGCTGTCTGTCTCTCCCAGATGTAGAAGAGCGCTACGTCAACATGACGGCCCTCACCAGAGGTAGACTGCTTTCCTCCTTTTGGGTCGTGGACAGGAAGCACATTTACATTGGCAGTGCTGGCATGAACTGGAAGGCACTGTCCAAGGTAACATATTTCGATTTACTGTGGCCTCGAAAGTATTCAGTTTGAAGAAACAGCACAAGCACACTTTCCAAGTATTTCACATTTCATAACGAGATATTGTGATTCTTGTCCCTGTTTCAGCTGAAGGAGCTGGGGGTGATCGTGTATGACTGTAGTTGTCTGGCTCTGGACCTGCACAGGATCTTTTCTTTCTACTGGCAGCTGCATTACAGAGACTACATCCCTTCAATCTGGTCCAAGAGAGTCACGGCCGTGTTCAGCAGAGACAAGCCCCTCCAGCTCAGTCTCAACAATACAGACGCTTCTGCCTATGTGTCGGTGAGATCAATAAATATCTCTCTTCTTTGTCTGACTCTGGTGATCTGCCAGTGTACATCTATTTTTAAAGTACAAAGGGAAGAAGGAGATAGTTGCCACACATTTTTCTCTCTTATCTTCAGTACCCTGAAACTCGTTTTTGTCTTGACAACTCTCGGAGTGTTTGGCATGGTAATGGAAATGATAATGTTGAAATGGTTGGTCTTGGCGGAATAGGTCTCCTAGACTGCTGTGTAATGGTTTGGGTGTGTGTTCCTTTAAGACCCATGTTTGGGGTTTCCCCCAGAGCCCTGCATTCAGGCAGCATTCATACACACTCACCTAAAGGATTATTAGGAACACCTGTTCAATTTCTCATTCATGCAATTATCTAATCAACTAATCACATGGCAGTTGCTTCAATGCATTTAGGGATGAGGTCCTGGTCAAGACAATCTCCTGAACTCCAAACTGAATGTCAGAATGGGAAAGAAAGGTGATTTAAAGTCCCTGTAAAGTCAAAATTAAGTATGTGTTCTGGGTTTTGTCACACCACAGAAAAATGTGTTATTAGCCACCCAGCCAAATTTGAATGATAAAAAAAGCCGGCAAGTACATAAAATAAGCTATCAAAATCATGAAAAAATGAGCAGTTACCTCTGTTCTCAAACGCTGGGGGCGTGTCCGCTGGCTGCGTGGAAACCACGCCCACTCGCGTGAAAGCTGTTGACGGGGATATTAGCTGATTAGCTTTTGGATTAGTGTTGGTGGTGATCCTCAGCTCTTCATCAGATAGGCTCTCTAAAAACCTCTTCTTGATGTGTTCGTTTTTAAGGGAATTTAAATGAAGATACCGATCTGTTTTGTACATGATCGCATCCAGGTAGTAGCCCATGCATGTCCGTGTTGAAGGCATAGCTAGCTAGAAAACTGTAGGCTCAGCTGTAGTAACTAATTGCACTGACCAACGCAGTCTCATCCCAATTCGTCATATAACTGACGTTTTGGGACAATTCGTCAATATACGACTTTTTAGGGCCCCCTTAAACGTCGTAGATGACGTTATGGGATCCTAACTCTACCCCAGACCTAAACCTAACCCTAAACCCAACTCGTCACCTAACTGACATTAAAGGTACAGCGTCAGTTGTATGACGACCTGGGATCGTCATCTACCGACGTTTAAGGGGGCCCTGAAACGTTGTATATTGACGAATGGTCAAAAATGTCCCAAAACGTCAGTTATATGACGAATTGGGATGAGAATTCACTCGCGATTGAGCTGTGAATGCGAATGTGCTCGGGGAGCGTTATTGTTAGGAGAGAGATCAGACTCTGTGCGTCATCAAATAGGGGTGTGTCCAGGAGCTCATGGGCTGCAGTGCGTCACGGAGCCCTGTTTTAGCCTCACCCAATTAATCCGTAAAATTGCAATGGTGAAAAACTGTTAAACGGTCTAACTGCACATTTCAGTACTACACAGTTCACAGACTTTGTAATATGTTTTAGCAATACATATGTAACATTTATAATGTGTTTAGAACTTTTTTGTAGAATTGACTTTACAGGGACTTTTGACCATGCATGGCATGGTTGTTGGTGCCAACGGGCCGGTCTCAGTATTTCACAATCTGCTCAGTTACTGGGATTTTCACGTACAACCATTTCACAAAATTTTCAGTTTTTATTCTATTTTGATCAAATAAATGCATTTGATTAAATAATGACAAAAGATACTTAATTTTTTTTTTAAATCACCGACCCCAAACATTTGAACCATATATGTGTGTGCCTACTTAACTTATCCAGAAATTCTCATTTGTAAAACGTCATAAAAATAAAGTAAATGCAGATTTATATATATATATATATATATATATATATATATATATATATATATATATATATATATATTATTATTATTATTATTGTAAAAATGCAGAAAGTTTTCTGGTAGGGTTAGTTTATAGTATGTATAGCTAGCTGCATAAAAAACTATAGAAGTCTATTCTATGTCCCAGCTAAGTAAACAACATGATGTGTCAATAACGTGGGCGGCCAGTGTGTGTGTTTGCATGCATGTGTGTGTTCTTGTATGTAGCCTATCCTATGATTTATGAAGACACAAATGAGTATAATGAATGACATTACAACATAATAATGTTATTACAACGTAAACATGGTTCACTTCCTCTGTCCTTGTAAATGAAATGGCTTAAAAAATACTAAACTGTGTTGTTTGAAATACAAAAAAATCTGTGATGAGTAAGTTTAGGGGTAGGGTTAATTTAAGGGGATAGATTAGAATATACAGTTTGTATAATATAAAACCGATTACGCCTATGGAGAGTCCCTGTAAACCATATTCAAATATGTGTGTGTGTGTTAGTAGCTGTGTGTAAGAAAAATATGTAAAAAATAAAGATTTCATGACAGTACTTACTAATACATTTGACATTTTACTGCACAAACATGTCATGATCAAATCCCCAGTTGCATGCAGTTTGTAATATGTTTACGTCTATGTCCAATCTAATTACAAAGATTTTTATGTAAACTGACCTTTCATTGGTTCCAATGGATATTATACGATTAAGGAAAGATCACTAACTATGCAGGTAATTCATCCCAGTGACTTTCTTCCACACCCAGCTGCGTCACATGTGAGGATACTAATTTGAGTATAATGAATCTTGACAGCCTTCCAGCAACAGGATGTTTACTCTACACATCTGAGACATCCATCATCCCATTCAAATGAATAGTGCTGTAATGTTATCGGCTGCAGGGAGACATTTCTAGCTCAGTGATAAAATCCTTCTCCTGACAATGATGTATGGACACAGACGACCATCTCATTACCTTGCTCTGTTGTGCCGGCCAAACTAATTTAAACGGGGAAAAAAAACTTTTAAAAGAAAACTGCTGTTTTATCTTTTCCACCCTACTTTTTTCTCATAGGCGTCTCCAGATCTGTTTTGCCCCAAGGGTCGAAGCAGAGATATAGATGCTATACGACATGTGATTCGAGAAGCAAAGAGATTCATCTACATCTCTGTAACCGATTACCTGCCCTTAGTCAACCGCACCTTCAGAGGATCAGCAATCATAAGGTGATTTCAGCACTAACGATTGATGTCAATAAGTAAGGGTTATTGATAAGCAACTCGCCATCAGAAAAACCCTTGCAAAGATTTCTTAAATGGGTCATATGTTGTATTTTCAAAGATCATTGCCTACAAAGCCCCTCCTTTCGAGAAGCGGAGTGTGCTCTGATTGGCCAGCTGAACGACAAACAATATGATTTACTCTACACTGCACGAAACTCCGCATTTTACAGTCAATAGCAAATACTTTGACCGATAATAAAAGACAGGCTCAGATTCGGAAGCACCAGATTGCCCAAGCAAAGTTGGAATTGCCTCTATTTTTTTTTAAAAGTAGTAGCCTTTGTGCACAGCTGGCCTTGTGCTCTCCCCATTGGATTCATCCGCGCTGTGCCGTGCCGAGGCACAACCCACGTAAAGTTGATAATTCTGGGAATAACTGCAATAGGCTCCATGCACGAACCCTGCTGACGTATGTCCGATAGGATCTCAGCCAGCTTCTTTATTTCCGCATAGCACATTCTGTAGGCAAAGTGTATAGCGGCTAAACTTTAATAAAAAGACAACTGATTTTAAAAACTGATTCGCTAGTCGGATTTCACATGATATGAGAGAATACTCACCCTCAAAGTTGTTGATGTAGCTCAAATATATATATATATATATATATATATATATATATATATATATATATATTCTTTGGAAATAAAGCATTCTTTGGAATTAAAGCATTAAAAAAAACACTAAAGAAAAAGTTAAACATGAAATCGCATCAAATGACCCCTTTAAGATAGCACACATTTCAAAATTAAAGACATTTAGGAAATTATTTGGAAAATCACTGAAACTTTTAACTTTTGTGTTGTGTGAAGCTAAGATATTCCTTAAGTATGCATGCTATATTTTATGCTTTTTTATTTTTTCACATCTGCCAATTTTTACAAATTTCCTGTATCAAGTCTTGCTCCATTATTAAAAAACATTACTTATTTAAATTGTGTCTATATATATATATATATATATATATATATATATATATACACTGTAAAAAAATATTTTCAAGATTTGTTATCACAACATTTTTTCTTTTGTCAAATCAACTTCAATAATTTATTTATTAACTTAACTTATTGATTTAACTTATTATTTTGAGTTTCTGGTGATTAAACCAATCTCCTTCATTGTATTAACTCACTTTTTCCAGTTCAATCAACTTAAAATTTTAAGGCAGCCAGGTTACTTACTTTTTTTAAGTTAAACCAACAACAATTTTTTACAGTGTGTGTATATATATATATATATATATATATATATATATATATATATATATATATATATATATATATATATATATATATATATATATATATATATATATATATATATTTGTGTATCTAAATATTCAAGATAGGTTCTTTGAAGATAGGTCTTGTTTTTGCTTCTCAAGTGAATTTGTCTTGAAAGATTTTTCAAGGACACTAAGAATAGATTTTTTGAAGTGTCACTATTTAGAGCTGTTTATAAATTAACAAAATTGTTCTTTTGGAGATTTATCACTTTTACTATTTTCTTGGGTTCAGATACTGGTCGCCCATCAGACGAGATGCTCCGGGAGGCTGCAGTACTGAGAGAGGTCAAAGTTCGTCTCTTAATTGGTCTATGGAGACATACACATCCGCTGACTTTTAGCTTTATGTCATCAATGCAGGCTCTTTGCACAGGACTGCCAGTCTGCTCTATAGAGGTGGTGAGGAAACAATCTACTTCATTGATCAGTTGATATATGTGCACACACACCCAAACATACATTTAATACTATTTTCACAATAGGTTGTATTTTATATATATGTGTGTTTGTTTCAGAATCAGAGATTTTACAGAGGCAAGGAGCAGATGGGAGGATTTCAACACAGGATAAATGAGAATAAATTTATGGTGACAGACAACGCAATATACATTGGTAAGACTCTAGCACTCACACACACATGATTGTGGTTTACTGGTATGACATAAACGAACAAAAAATGTTCATTGCCAAAGCATTACAAAATAAGTACAATAAAATAACAATAGTGCAATTGGGCAAACAAAAAGTAAAATAAACAAATAAAATAAACAGTTGAGTCTAATTTGTTAACATTAGTTAATGCATCAGCTAGCTAAGATGAAGTAACAATGAACAATGTGTGTTTATTGCTTTTATTAAACTGTGTTAATGTTAGTTCACAGTGCATTAAGTCATATTAAGATGTAGTGTGAGGATCTATTCAACTTTGTTTAGTGTGTTATGTTTCTTTGTAGCCCCTTACCATCCCGCTACCGGGACGCCTAACTTTACTTCACTATATTTCAAATGAATCCTAATCTAATTATGACAAATTATATATCGTTGGAAAGGTCAAAGACTTCTAAATAAATATTCTACCCCTGTTTTGTGTTCCAAATTATGTAGGAAATGTGATTGATGAATTTATGACAAGAGTGCACCTCAAAAAATCTTAAATCTCAATCTTAATCTTAATAATATAAATATAATGTTCTGCAAAATATATATTTTAGATAAAAAATATATAGTACAGTAGCCTATATTTGATTTACTGTAAATTTAAACTTCCATAACTTTGTCATACTTTCATTTGTTTTCACGTCAGCAATAATCTGCTGAGTGTTTTCTTTAAAACAAGACCAAACTTGGGTATATATTCCAAATAATTCTTAAATTACAACCATTTAAGTTTGAATAATGTATTTTAACCCCATTCTCAAAAGGGGGTGACAGCTAAAAAAAACATTCTGCAGAGTTACTGATGCTCAAAGTTATTCTCTATATCAGTCACTGTTTCTGAACTCCCTGAAACGCCTCAACTGTAGTCTTGAGTTTTCTTCTGGGAACATAGGTCACAATATTCCTCATTTAAATAATTCCTGCCAGGCATATGCAAATCAATGGGGCGAGGCCTGGTTGAGTTGCGTTAGTGGTGTGTTGTCACATTTCCAAAAGGCACTCGAAGTAGCTGACCAATCACAACACTCTGATCCAGCCAACCAATCAGAGCACATTGCGCTTTCCAGAAGGAGGGGCTTCATAGAGACAGGAACTAAACAGGGTGCGTTTTCCGTATAACGACGTAGTTCACTGATTCACTACCATAGTGCGATGCATCGTTGGAAAAATCAACTAACTTGTCACGGCTGTTTCCCGAAACCCACTGTCGCAAAATATCGTTCAACCACGTTGGTTTCGCACGTGGTGGAGTAATAACTACTTTTAATGAAACTGTTTGAGATCCAATTAACGCTAGATTTGTTTTATATAAATTACAGACATCTGAGGACTATTTCTAATTGTTCTCAGTTTTTTTGCTTTATTACCAGACTCAATATTTGGCTCGTTCTTAGTAGAGCACGTTCGCACATGCGCACTCTTCAAACACGTTACTTCAAATCTTTTGACAAACACGTAAAAGACGTAAATTACATTTGTATGTATTCTAAATAAAAGGCACCGGTTGTACTGAATGTCAGCTTGCTAATTTTGCTCAAGATAAGGATTTATTACGTCCAAATGTCATTCAATATAGAAACGATGCCTCTAACCACAGGTCGAGAGCTGTCGTTTAAACCACACAACTTTGCGATGCTGTTTGCGAATGTTCGTTGGAACGATGGTTTCGGGAAACACCGACTCGTTGAACTATGCTGATAATGACGGAACTTGCGACTCATAGTTGGCTAACGATGCTTTCGGGAAACGCACCCAGAGTGTTACTGACAGACTAGGAAGAGAGGAGCTGCAACAATGTGAAGTGTTTTTGATCATTCAAGCACTATTCTAGCAAAACCCAAAAACTAAATCAATGTTACTTTGTAAAATGGCATAATTGGTACTCGTTAATTCCTATGCAATTTACCGTACGTACTGCACTTATTTATTCAAACTTTGCACTTGTATATTCAAACTTTCTCTCAAAAAGGGAATCTGGACTGGGTTGGGAGTGAGTTTGCCTTAAACGCAGGAGCCGGGCTGGTGATTCAGGAATCGGAGAACCAGCAGAAAGGGCATGACTCGATTGTAGAGCAGCTGACTGGTGCTTTTGAAAGAGACTGGTTTTCACCTTACACAATAAGCCTGCTATCTGGCAGCACAACCCTTCAGGAGAGCCAACATGGGAGACAGAAACTGCAATCTCTGAAGACAAAAGCAGAGAGCAGAGAGCATGAGTGAGCGGTGGGAATCTCTCTCTGAAGCGGGACCAATACGCCAAGAACTTTGTGCCTCAGAACATCTGCGCCATGACTTACAATTTGAGTTTTCAAATGCTGTCAATGGAACTGAATTATAATCTCTGAAGGACTTCTGTGAAGGAAAAGGATTCTTTTAGCACTTTTAGTGGAAAACAGATCACACTTTCGCTAAATCTTTATATGCATGCCTATTTAGATAAACAGAACTATGGAAATGATTTCCTCCAATATTCAGACTTTTCTTATTTTAAACCAAAATATTCCGAGACTCAATAGTGCTCATGGAAAACTGTCACGGAAGGACATTACCAAATTTTATAATCATTGTGGTTTTCCTCAAGATGTCCATTAGCCATCATCTTTTTTTAAAAATCAAGCACATTTTTACAAACATATTTTATGAAAAAATCTGCACATATGCCAACTAATACACATGCTCAATACATACGCGACAGCATTATACTGTCATTGCTTTATGGTCGACTAGATACTGTGGCACATCTTCCACTGTGTATATATATACATATATATACATATATAAAGAATGTTTACATGATGCAGCATGCACAGCCTTGAAGTAATGTACAATCGTACACACAAGAAGAGACTGTTTTTCTTATTGAATACTTTAAGCTTGTACCCTTTAAATGTAGCTTTTCTATGTAGCTTTATATCCTTTAATTGACTGTTTTAATGTTTTAATAAACAGTCATTGCTGATTGTTGATCTTATAATACAGACCATATATGTTGCATTGATTTCTCATTAGTTTGTGGCCTGATGCTTGAGCATGTTTTGCCTTATATATGCTGCCATGAACTGTAGCTGCTGTTGCTTTCTGGATGACTACCTCTTATGATGCATCTTATGATATACTGTATGCATATAGACATATATAATAAAACTGCTTTCTGCAGCATGGGTCATATATTGGAATGAATTACAGTCCCATGTCATGTGCATAAGATACTAATGTTGTTGTTGTTTTTTTGTATGGAATGAACAATTTATGATGTGATTAAATGTATAGCACCTTAACAGACTGTTATAATTAAATATTAAAGAGCACATTCAAAATTGACTGCCAGTCTTAAATAGGCAACATATGTCCCATTGATTTCTCGCTGTGTTGATATTTAGTCATTTGTGTCAGCAAACCTTTCTCAGAACCAAATCAATTTAAACCCTGTCTTGGGGGAGCAATTTGTTTGGAAGAGCCAAAAGCAGTAACAAATTGTCAGAATTCATTCATACTTCTCACACTTCATATCTCACTGAACACATGGAAACTCACAGGCAAATGTTCATGTTCCTCTTAAACATAATCATCTAAGAATACAAATCATAGGCCTACACTATTTTTTTATTTGTGGTTTTTAATGATAAATGGCATGGTCAATTACAAAAGCAAATAATATATATATATATATATATATATATATATATATATATATATATATATAGTTTTCTTTAAAAAATACATCTCTTCACTTCAGAAGGCCTTTATTAAGTCCTTTATTGGAGCTGCATGGACTACTTTCATGATGGATGGATGCAATGTTTTTGGGCTTCCAAATCTAAGTACCTTTCACTCATTATAAAGCTTGGAAGAGACAGGATATATTTTTAGTCCTGAAACAAGCAAGTGCGCAGACTCAAGTTCAAGATGTCAGCGCCATATCGCGACACTGGCGGCTTCAGTTCTCTCTGATGGAAAAGGGCCGAAGGGCGTCGTCCATCTTTTTTTACAGTCAATGATCTGTAAGAATGGAGCTTTTTTAATGCTGATCATTGATTCGATTAACTTTTTTCACATTTGGGTATAAAGTGTTTTATTTCTACAATATATGGTGTAAAAACATCTTAGTGCTGCCCTCTTCAGGTTGAACGGTGGCTACTGCAGTTGAATTTTCCTATTGGATGTTTGCGGTTCATCGTGACGTTCGTGATGTAAGCCGATTCCAGCTCACCACGCCCTTGGTACGAGCTACCACACCCTCGGCAGTTTAAAAATCATCTTGTTTCGTCAAAACCACTGCGAGTCAAGAGTTGGAATTACGAGTATTGAAAACGATGAGGATAGAGTATTGTAGCATCTTATTTAGCATAGCATTTATATAGTTATTTAGATTATTTTGTGTAGCCTAGTTAGTTAGTAGCATAGTTCAGTTAGGATAGCTTCAAGTTAGCATAGATTTATCTGTGTTTAGTACAGTGGATTATTGTAATATAGGCCTATAAATGGTCAAAGGTCAGATTACCTATTTTGAACAATGGACAGAGAGCAGGAGGAGTAGGAGGGAGAGGAAGAAGAGGACGAGGGCAAAGAAGAGAAGGAAGGAGAGCATCTCTGATGAGATTAGGGCAACACTTGTTGATCATGTGATCAACCAAGGTTTGACCATGAGAGTAGCCTAGACTGACAGTCGATTTACAGTGGCCTCCATAATTCGAACCTTCAGAAATAAGAACAGGTATGCAACTATCTAATGACTATTTTAGCATTACGGTAATGTACTGTAAATAACGTATGACTGCATATTGCATAAACATTTGACTAAGCCATCCATTCACTGCACTGCATTCCTATGCTAAACATCACACCGTTTGAATTCTGTACAAGTGGAAAGGACGCTTGTTTACTGATGTATAAGAGACTGCAATTATAAATATGGTTTTGGCCAACAATGCAATTAGGATTCGAGAGATAAGAGACATATCTTGAATAATGACACAATATTTAACAACAATGCATTAAGCCTGTCAACCATACAACGCATCCTCCAACGCCACTAAGAGACCAACTTTACAAGATGCCATTTGAGAGAAACTCTGACAGCCAAGACTCTGCGACATGGACTTTGTTGAGGTATGTATACAACACTACTGTACTTCCTGTGCTTCAGACATACCATATTTACTCATCTGTATATCATATTGTCTGTTACAGGAAGTATTGGAGATGGATGCCCATGTAATTCACCATGAATTTATTTATGTGCATGAGGTTGGCTTCAACCTCTCCAAAACCAGGCGCCGTGAAAGAAATGTAATAGGACAGGGGGCAATTACCATGTCCCTGCACAGTGTGGGGGATAATATAGCTATGTGTGCTGCCATCACTCAAAACGGGGTCTTCCATCACTATTGCCTACTGGGTCCATACAACACCGGCCATATGCTCACTTTTCTGGATGCAATTTACACAATGCTTGTCCCTGATCCAGATCAAGAGCCTGCTAGATTTGTGGTTATATGGGACAATTTTATTTTTTACTCCAAATCTGATATGCCACCCATTCACAATTTGTAGTTTTGTACTTACAACCATATTAACCATTTCTAAATCCCATAGAGGAATTCTTCTCAGCCTGGCTCTGGATAGTGTACTGTATGATCGCCAACCCTATTGCCCGCATGGCGCTTCTCCCGACAATGGAGGATGCATGTGAGGACATAGAGGTTGCCTCTGTCCAAGGTTGGATACGGCATGCTAGGAGATACTTCCCTCGATGTTTGGCAAGAGAAAACGTATTTTGTGATGTGGACAAAGTATTGTGGCCAGACCCAGCCCTGAGAAGAGATGAAGCGTAGATTAGCGCTGGTTATGTGAGGCATTTTGCATTTTGTGTGTGCAGTTTTGGGAATTGTGTGTAGAGTTTTGAAAAATGGAGACAGTTTTGAAAACGTGTGTAAGCACTTGGAAAAAACTGTAACAGTTCCAATTATAAGTTTTATGTTGTTGCTAAGATTTAAACAAAGCTTTGCCTCAGCTCGCCTGCTAGCCAACATTAGTGTTTAGCTTTTGTAAGCTCTTGCTTTTGTAAGACTGTTCACCGCCCCTTAGGAAAATTAACCATGGTTTTGTGATTGATTACTGTTTGTAGTTTTCTGACAAGTATCATAAATGGTGTATAACTTCGTATCTTAAATGTATATTAAAAACAACATTTGATACCACAAACGTCCTTTGAAATCCGTGCTTGCAAAGTCCGTGCATAAAATCCATTCTGAACGAACCTTTTGTTTGTTAGCATTCTTAATCAGACTTGAATTGAATTGGATTAAAATTGACACCATCATTAAATGTCATCCAAGATATCCATGTCATTCTTTCTTCAGTCAAAAGAAATTAAGGATTTTGATGAAAAATTCAGTTCAGTTCATAGAACTCTTTCCTAATGAGGTGATGATCTGAATCAGGTCTGTTAAAAGAGGGAGAAATGCAAACTGTGCAGAGCTGTGGGTCCCCAGGACCAGGATTGAAAACCACTGCTTTAATATTTACATCTGAGTAGAGCTTGTAGTCATGGTAAGAGTTATGATATCACACTGGGCCAGCAGCACATTTCGGAAGGAGGGCCTTCATTGAAACAAGAAAACAAAGTTCGTTCGGGTCGGGGCCCACAGACAAGGGAAAGAGCATAATAGGACCCCTTTAACATCGCTCAGCACCACTTTAGTGCCAGGGGAGCCGCTAATTTAGTCGAGAACCTTATTCTGAAGTCTAAACTGAAATTCTCAACTCGTCCGCGAGATGGCGCCAAAGCCTCATTGAATAAATTACATTTAATAGCAGACGCTTTTATCCAAAACGACTTACAAATGAGAAGAGCAATAGGAGTTAAGCTAACAATAGGACAACAATATGTTCATGCTAAGCCTATGAGCCTATGAGATGCGTATTTAGCCGTTTCTTGAATATAAGAAAATTTAGTGAGCAAAAACAACTTGCCCTGTAAAATTATTTTACATGCATGGTATGAGATATTGACTTACAGAAATGAACCGTTCCTTTCCACTTAACGTGTTAGTTCACCCAAAAAGGAAAATTCTGTCAGTATTTACTCACCCTCATGTTGTTCCAAACCTTTATGTTTTTATTTTTCTGCTGAACACAAAGGAAGACATTTTGAAGAATGTTTTAATCAAACAGATCTCATTCCTAATTGACTAACATGGTAGGAAAAAATACTGTACATACTATGGTAGTCAATGGGGATTGAGATCTGTTTGATTAAAACATTCTTCCAAATATCTTCCTTTGTGTTCAGCAGAACAAATAAACACATAGAGGTTTGGAACAACATGAGGGTGTGTAAATACTGACAGAATTTTCATTTTTGGGTGAACTAACCCTTTAATTAAAATAGTTCTCAAGTAGGCCTACAGCTAATTGACTCCACCCATTAGCAGAACTTGTTGATGAGGTCATGATGACGAGTTAAAGCACTGTCCAAGAGAGATTATATTTTAACTGGTGATGGGGGGTTGACGGCTGTTGTTATGGTAACAGATTAAGGTCAGAGATGTACTAAACCACTGTAGGAATTACGAAACTGTCCAGATCAGATACTGCTGGGATGGAAAATGACATAAACACCCAGTAAAACTTTTTTACATAGACCTAGTTTCCACCCCATTTGATGAAGGAATCATGAAATCGCACAGAATGACAGTTCATTTTAGTTATTCAAAACGTTTGTTTTTTGTATTCTAATTGCTTGGTCTTTACTTTCTAACTCCACATGCACAGCTCGTGCTAGACCTCCAGCAGTCACGCGCACTGCAGTTTCGACGTGGTGTCCGAGCGGCTCCGGAAGATGCTGCAGTCCTGATGGAATATTTAAACGGCAACATATGCGTTTATTTTCAATCTAATAACAGATACCAGTTTGTTGACGAGGAATGAGCCACACGAATTCTATGAGGTCTTGCGTCGCAGCGGTGTGAATTGAAGATTTTGTTCAATGATGCAGCGACATTTCCTCCGCTCAGCTGCCTATGGAGAGGGTTAAACCATCAGTGCTGGATTTATATGGCTTTGTGTTTCTTCAAAGTGTTTTTGACTTGTAAATCTCTCGAATCGTGTAACTGTTAATATTAATATGGAGGGTGACATTCCAGACATATTAGAGCAGTTCATGGGCAGCTCTCTTGTCACTTGGGTAAGTTGCAGTTTGTTACGTGCTGAACATAGCAAACAGTATCATAGTATTTGAGTCAAAACAACTATCTCTGTCTGTTTTGTTCAGTAATTGTATAGGTGTTTATATATGTTGTATGTTCTTTGTGTATCCTTTTGTGTGGTTCGGTGAATTGCTCTGTATATCATTTTAAAATGTATCTAAAAAGGCTAGTCTACTTTGACAACTGTAACATGTTCCTCCTGTATGGGGCATGTTGTCACAAACAGTTAATGGTGGGCATTTTAATGTAGCCAAGACTTTTAGGTTTGTGTCTCTTCCACTGAACTTTTCATTATAGATCTTAAACCTGCTCTGAGAAATATTCACTGAAGTGAAGTATGAACTAGCTCTGGTTTTCACTGATTATTATATTTTTGTAGTTTGCTTAACTGGTCTGTGTGACTAATGTGTTTAAGAGTACAAATATATCTTGTAATTTTTCCATTTGAGATCTCAAAATGCCACAAATCTGCATGTATAATTAGATAATTGTCATTTATAGACTTCAGGACAATGCTGTCACTTCATGACATGTCACTTTAACTACCCATTTATGTCTGTCTCAAAGGTTAAGACATTTGGTCAACTAGGTGACAAGGAGGGGAACATGCTCTCTGAATACACTGAATTAGTGGATGGAATATTCTTGAACAAGGTCATGAATCAAATGTAAGTATGTGTATGTCATAAATTTGCACACAGATATATTATCCTAAGCACATTTCATTTGTTGAGGTTTCAACTTCAACACAACTCAACTTCTTATTTTAAAAAAAGAAATGGGGCATAACAAAGTTGGGATCATTAAATTATTATTTTTTTTAATAAATTCATACTTTTATGAATTTAATTCAAAAGTAACATTAAAGTGATATTTTATAGTTAAAAAAAATGTTTAGTTGCACAGATATTTAGTTTTTCTACAAATGCAGTTTCCACACAAATATGAGGCAGCTTAACTGTTTTCAACACTGTTAATAATAATAAGAAATGTTTCTTGAGCAGCAAATCAACATATTAGAATGATTTCTGAAGGATCATATGTCATTACAGAAGTAAATTACTTTAAATGTTTAAATACATTTTTTTATCAAATCGAAACATATTGTAAATGTTAATAATGAAAAAGGCACACCTTAAGAAATGTGCTTTTCACTATACTCCCATACAGTAGAAAAAAGTCGTATGTATGATGTGTCAAGGTGGGCCTTTTAACCCAAACACATGGGGTACAATATTTATTCAAATACTTTAGCTAAAATAATATGTCTTTAATAAAATACAAAATTTGTTCAAAACATTTTTAGCAAAGTTTGTACTAATTTTGGTTTATTTTGAAAAATATGAAAAATATATAAATATTTATAAAAAATACTTTCATAAAATGTTCATTTTAAAAACACAGAAACAAAAATTAATCAAAAAAGTAAAGATTCTGAAAGCATTGAATGAAATCCTATAATAAATTATTATAGTTTTACAGTAGTAACAAATAAATATGACATTTTCTTATTTGATGTGTCATTATAAATTTGATGGTGATTATCTCTAAGGTGGACACCCAACTTGATATATGATATTTTACCATCTGAATATAACTGTTATGTCAACAAATGGAAAAATCAGCCAGCTGTATAATTATCATGTGAATTATAGTGCCTTTCGTCCCGAACAGCAGGGGCGGCTCTTACTTTTAATTCCACACTTTTACACATTAAATAAAAAATAAATGAATCCCTTATTTAAAAACTGTTGCTTTAATTACCTTGAACGAAACTGAAAATCATTAACAAGACATTTGTTTCAAAATATAATCAATTATTTTATTAATTCTCCTTTGCTACATAAATCTACAACATTTTTAAAAACATTAAATATTAGATCAAATTAGCACATGATCAGCCAAATTTCCATGTGCATCGTTAAAAGCGGTTGTAACGAAAAGGGCTGAGCTGAAATGTTGTGCCATCTAGTGGCTTAAAGGAGATTAAAGTCATATGCACCTTTTACCCTGGTGCGCCTTTTTTTTTTGATAAAATAAATGCAGCCTTGATGAGCATTACAGATTTCTTTCAGAAACATAAATAAATTTTTGCTAACCTCCAAATATGTTCATCAAAGGAAACTTGGCACACATTCAATTAGCTATTGAGTCTAATTTATTCATCCAAAGCAATTAAACACTTAGTTAAGTGCAATGCTTAAGGGCAGACTGTTGAAAGGGTTCTCTCAGTGACTTTTCAGTTCACAGGTTGTGTGCACATGTGATCAAATCCGTTCTCCCATTCCCGACGTGAAGTTACCACCACCCTTTGGTGTTGTTTGCGTCTAATATCAGGCATTTATTGCAGACGGCATGTGTTTCAGCTTTTAAATGACTCAGTCCATGCAGGAGCTAAAACACTGTATGCTTTGTCATGGCAATGAAGGAACACTTTGTAGTCTGTTCAGCTGGACAGAATTTGGATGGGTGCATATGGGTGAGTTGTTTTTGCCCCAAATTCTATTTCCATCTCTGAGACAAAAATCCATAGCTGGTTTTACATGTTTAAAACCCATCCGTGCCATTGCACAGGGTAGTGTGTGTATATTTAATTGCCATTTAAAGGATAGTTAATGCTGAAACCTTGTATTCTCATGATGCTGAGGTTGTAAACAGTACATCATGAAGCTGAAAACTGTGTAATCCCACGGATTCAGGGAGGATGATGGATTAGAGCTTTACTGTAGCGCTTTTTTTATTTTTTATGGTGGCACGGATCACATCCCATTCAGAAGTGCATCATGGAACAGCAGTTTTAGGTCAGTGTGTCAGTATTCAAATGCTGTGTCCGAAATCTCCACTCAAACCACTACTCCCTATCCCCTATGTAGGGGGTAGGGAGTAGAGCACTATATAGTGAGCTCACCAGAATAATAGAAACAGCACTTTCGGACACTACTCGATCGTCTCTCGGTGCCGTTGATCACATCATTGGTGTCCGAGTCGGCTCTGGGCTAAATAGATTTTTTTTTTTAAATAAATACATTACATTATATTGAGCTTATTTCTCCAAAATTTAAAAACTAAAAGTGATTTCTGGCTGTTTCTGTTATAATGCACTACTCCACACATGATTATAACTTATTTTTACGATCAGCGCAATGCATGATGGTATGTAGGGCTTACAGTTGTACACTACTTTTCAAAATGCATTCTGGATGCATTTAGTGAACTATGTAGGGTATAATAAACATCACTATGGCTGTGTCCGAAATCTCCACTCAAACCACTAATGTAGAGCACTATATAGTGAGCTCACCAGCATAATAGAAACACCACTTTCTGACACTACTCGATCGTCTCTCGCGCCGTTGATTACGTCATTACTGTCACACTATTTAAACGTGTGCGTGCTTACAAACAATTTATACATGTCTGACTAAATTGTAAAATTACTATATATCATAAGTTAAACGAGACCGAACATAACTTACATTGGTATGACAAATTTGTATTGTCGCGCTGCTCCCTTGTCGTCCGTCCATTTTTACGATTAGCGCAATGCATGATAGTATGTAGTGCTTGGGCTAGTGACCATCGGTTGCACGCTACTTTTCAAAATGTATTCTGGGATACATTGAGTGGACTATATAGGGTATAATAATCATCACTATACATTCGGACAGCACTACAAAATGGCAAGCTCACTATACAGTCCACTATATAGTGAGTGGTGGGAGATTTCAGACACAGCCTATACATTCGGACAGCACTACAAAATGGCGAGTTCACTATTTAGTCCACTATATAGTGAGTAGTGGGTGATTTCGGACACAGCAAATGTTTCATTGAGAGTTAAAGTCTTAGTTCGAGACTTGCCCTGAACTGAGTTCTGCTGGTCTTTGGCTCTGTCTGTGTCTGCTTTAGTGCTGGCTAGTTGATGAATGAAGTCATGTGGAAAAAAACCCAGAATGAATGAACAGATTGTGTGTCGGTGTTATTATTGCTCCTACCCTTAGTCCAGGTTAATATACAGAAACTAGATGTTTTGGATGCTTCTTGCTTGAGTTGATGTTATGCTAGGAATAAATTTCTTTTTTTCTTTCTTTGTTCTTGCAGAGATCCCAAAGGGACTGTTCAAGGTTTTAACAAAGTGTACAATGATGTCGGCCAGAGAGCTCAAAACTTGTCTGTCCTCACTTACCACATCAAATCATACTACCAGGTAAGTCACAGAGAGAAATGCAGGCACCTTTTGAATAGTGTTTTCAGTAAAAAACAAATGTGGACAAATTAAAATGTACTGATATTGCATTATCCTCTTAAAGGAGAACTTCGGTGCAAAATGAATCTTTGGTCTAATAAAACATCGGTACCTAGTCAATCGTTCTCTGAGAATTGTTTTCATGATAATCGAATGTAAAGAGTTTAATCTCTAAAAACTGTTTAGCGTATGACGCTAGTAATGGGCATTTACTAGTAAAAGAAATCGCTAGTTTATACCACTAACAAGGCTCAAAATAGCCCCACCCTAACACAGTAACATAATGAGGGTCCATACATGCAAAACGAAGCATTGAGAACTTGTAAGTGACCGTTTAATAAGAAGATACGTTATAAAGACAGTTCACTTCATGTATACAGGCAGAAGCCATCTTGGAAAACAGTCAATCAAGTCAAACCACGAATGTCGTGCTGAGTGAGCTGAACTGTATGAACGCCGTTCGGGGATTCGACTTATCGAGACTATTTTCTAAGATGGCTCCTGTCTGTATACATGAAGTGAACTGTCTTTATAACGTATCTTCTTTATTAAACGGTCTGAACACTTACAAAGTTCTCAATGCTTTCGTTTTGCATGTATGGACCCTCATTATGTTACTATGTTAGTGTGGGGCTATTTTGAGCCTTGTTAGTGGTATAAACTGAGCGATTTCTTTTTACTTAGTAAATGCCCTCAGCACTAGCATTATACGCTAAACAGTTTTTAGAGATAAAACTCTTTACATTCAATTATCATGAAAACAAATCTCAGAGAACGATTGACTAGGTACCGATGTTTTATAAGACCAAAGGTTCATTTTGCGCCGGAATTCTCCTTTAAAACAGATGAATTAAATGTAATAATAATATTTAAAAAAGTTATTGGTGAATTCCCAATGAAGAACTACACTACCCTTACTCCCTAAAGAGAAATCAGATAAGTTGCCATTATAATGAACGCTGTGAGTGTATGTTAGATATCGGGAATGGTGAGAACATTGTGCTTGGTACGTTTTTCTTCTTCAAACCAAACTTGGGCAGCACAGTCTCATCCCAAGATGTCATACAACTGACGCTTTTGACCAGACGTCAACATCCGCCTTTTTAGGGTACCCTTTAACGTCGGTTAGATGACGTTATCTAATCCTAACCCTACCCCAGACCTAAACCTACCCCGTCACCTAACTGACGGTAAAGGTAAAGCATTAGTTGCATGACGGCCCGGGATCGACGTTTAAGGGTACCCTAAAAGGCGGATATTGACGTATGGTCAAAAGCGTCAGTTGTATGACGTCTTGGGATGAGACTGTGTTAACTTGGGTCTCCAGCCGACACATTTTAAATCCCTGGCCTTGTGTCTGGAGCGCTTCCCACACGTTTACACATTAGGTCAGTAGACGGTCTTCTGTGGCTGTTAGAACGCTTTCAACCACACGTCTTTACTCTACGAAAGCAATCCAGTCAAATGTGTTTTTGACTCCCTCTGGAAGTGGTTGAAAGTGGACAAGCTCAAAACCTTTCAGACCCCACATCGTCCACTTGTGATCCGAACAACCAAACCGCATCTTAATACCAGGTGTAAACAGGGCCTATGCCCAATTTGTGCCTTGTCTTCTGTAAAGCAATGAAAAAGGTTAATATATAACCTGAGTTATTATTTCACATATGTTTTTGCTGCATGCATAAGTTAATTGTGAAGTTAATCTTTATTTTACTGGATTCTGCTAATTCCCAAATGGAGGCCCATTGGGTGGAAGGGCAGAATTTAAAATCATACCCTAAATTTCCTGCTATCCCTTCCGCTCACAGAAAGCCCACCCTGAATCCTGCACATCTGTCCGTGTGGAAATAGTCTCACCACCAGACCTTCAAGCTCCTCTCAAAGAGACTGGCCTAGATAGCAACATGCAAAGCCAACATCTGTGTAATCAGTAGCTAGGAAACAGCAATGGCCTGGAGCAAAGCTGGAAAATGACCCATTTTACATCCCATGAGACCTGTCTCTCATGGTGCCGGCTAAAGCGGTCAAAGTAATGAAAATGACCTTGAATACAGACAAGGCAAATAACTGAATTATTTCCTGTTGCTTAATTGTCACTGGTTTTCAATCAGTCAGTGAAAGGGTATGGCTTTGTAAAACCATAGTCTTAAGTTTCAGTGCTCAAGAAATGCAAATCTAATCTATATAAATGCGCATAGTGCATTTAAAATAGTGTGATGTAGGAGAGCTGTTCATTTGGTAACACTTTACTTGAAAGGGGTTTGCATAAGACTGACATGACATCTTCATAATCATGACACGACCCATGTCATGCATTTAAAGAAGGTTTTATGCATGTTTATGACAACTGTCGTTAAGTGTCATTCGCTCAATTATGACATTTTATAATGCAAATAAGACATTGTTTGAGATGTTTTTGTTATCACACCTTGATATAAACCAATACATCATAACCATGTGGTTGGTTTTGACATTAGCTGTCATGAGGCCATTATAACCGTATTTGACCTCAACTACAGTGGTACTAATTGAATTTGTCATTAAAATGTTATAATGGCCTCATGACAGCCAATGTCAAAACCAACCACATGACAGTTTCATGTAATGTTAACCCATAAAGCTAAGTGGTTTCTTAAGTTTGATAATTAATCTGCTATGTCATGTTTATGAAATATTTATGACAATTTATGTTGTCTTGGTAATGTCAAGGTGTCATAACAAAGACATCTCAAACAATGTCATATTTGCATTAAAAATGTTCAGCGAATGACACTTAATGACAGTTGTCATAAACATGTATAAAACCTCATTCATATTCATGATGTGTGTCATGTCATGATTATGAAGGTGTCATGTCAGTCTTATGCACATCCCTTCAAGTAAAGTGTTACCTTTAATATCTCAGTCAGATAAAATGCACTCTGGAATGGTTGGGATTGACTTCATTGACTTCCCTTGAGTTTTGTTAACCTGAGGAAATTCAGAGCGTTTAATCATTGATCTAGCTTATTCAGCGAAACTTAAAAAAGATCTTGCTTCAGAAGAATCTGCATTAATCGAATTCCCATATGGAAAAGGGACCAGCAAAATAAGCCCACCCATACCGTTGTTGATTTGTGTTGTTGATTTAACTTGCACATTGAAAAGCCCTGGGGCATCTGCTGGCCACAAAGATACATTATTAAAGGGATAGATCACCCAAATATTCTGTCATTAATTACTCACCCTAACATCGTTCCAAACCCAAAAGACTTTTGTTCATCTTCAGAACACAAATAAAGATCTTTTTGATGAAATATGAGAGATTTCTGTCCTTCCATTGACAGCTACGCAACTACCACTTTGACGCTTCAAAAAGTTCATAAAGGGTTCGTAAAACTAATCCATTTGAATTGAGCGGTTTAGAAGAGACTTTGTCATTTTATACAGACTTAGATTTAATTTAAGCTTTTATTCACATTTAAACATTGATTGGCGAACTTAAAATAAAGCTTAACCGAACCTGCTTGACAAACAAGAACAAACCTCATTGGTTCTTGCTGAAGCTCAAACGTGCTGCGTAACACGAGAATGAACCTCATTGGTTCTTGCTAAAGCTCAAACGTGCTGCGTAACACGAGAATTAACCTCATTGGTTCTCGCACTTTAGCACGAACATGCTTGAGCTTCCATTTACCTCAACTGATGCGTGAGCTGCCTAAAGCGTGAGCAAGCCTAAATTCAATGTGTTTACATTATAAAGTGATTGTGTCTCTTCAGAAAATTAACTAAACCACTCGATTCACTGGATTCGTTTTACGATCTCTGGTAAAGATCTGAGAGAAGAAAGCTCTCAGATTTAGTCAAAAAGATCTTCATTTGTGTTCTGAAGATGAACGAAAATGAGGGTAATGACAGAATTTGTATTTTTCTCTTGAACTATCCCTTTAAATAAGGGTGATTATTAATAATATAATTATTAATACACATTGTCATGCTGATTTAAGCTGAAGTGCTCTGTAATTAATAGCCCCCGGTTATGTGGCTTTTTAAGAAGGTCTTTTAGTGAGTACTGTGTAATCTAACTTCTTGAATTATCTCTGCAGTGGTCCTTTAATGTGTTTTTTTTAGACATGATTGATATTGCAGAGAAGGGTGACCACAACATTCAAGTTCATCTGAAGCACCACATCAAAGTTTAATAATTGTCTTGATTTAAACCATCCCCCATGGGTCTGCACACAAGTTTCCTGAACTCTTTGTGACGTCTCTGAACAATTACCCCGGTCCCCAGTCCTGCCTGTAATTTACTGCTTTAAACGATTGAATGCAATGAAACTGATAGCAGCTGGGTCTGTTTTTGCTCTTTAATAAAACTGAAAGCTGCTGCTTTTTGAATAAGATTCTGTGTATCTCACCTCTTCCATCTCTTGTTTCTATTTTTGCAGGAGACCCTGCATCAGCTGATTATGATGTCTCCTCCCAATGTGCTGCTTCTGGGCAGGAATCCGCACAGTGGTACGTCAGCTATTGAACAACAGATTCTGAGAAAGTGCTGAATAGTTCTAGAGGCTCGAATCTAATGACACACCACACACACACACACACACACACAATACATCAGGAACTTTACAGAAATTATAATGCTGCTGTGTGATTTTAAAGGGATACTTCAGGATTTAGCATTAAGCTTTGTATTAGTAGAAAACCTGTAGAATTTTCAAATTACCGTGCTTTCCACCCTCATATCCCCTGAGATGAGAGATTGATGTATTTTTGGTCTGGAAAAAATCCTTGCAAATTGTCATTTTCGTCATTTGAGGATTTTTTGGCCAGAGGCTAAAGACTACAGTCAGTAATAGGGGCCGTCCCGCATGTTCTCAACCCACCCATAGAGGGTGGATCTCACTCACAGAATGAACACATAGTGTCAGCCATCTTTTTTTGGAAACTAAGCCACCAGGCTCTTGTTCTGTGGAGAAAGCTGAGTAGTAGGGGTTACCATCCTCTTTTTCCTGGACATGTCCGGCCGTCGATGTCTGGGATTCATTTTTGCTTTCTGCAGTTGCCATTCATTGTTTACATGCACACCTTTTGTTTAGAATCGAACTGAATTCATTCCGTTCATTTACATATACGCCAAACAAGTGATCGGTTGATGTGCGTTTTGAAATTGCTAAGAAGATTCCTGCTCCTCCGTGAGAGATACGAGAACGGTTCGTTCTCACAGATGTCGCTCATCGGTAATCACGCCACCAGCCATGCGCCGTTCTCCGCGGCCTAGCCTCGTCCTGCTCGCCACAGTACACTGTTTACGTCCCGTCTGCCCAGCCAGAGACTGTTCACTTCCCGTCTGCCCAGACAGAGACTGTTCACGTCACCTCCGCCAATCCAGAGACTGTTCACTTCACTTCCGCCAAGCCATGGTCTCCAGACAAGATGGCTGCCACCACGCTGTTTGTTCCTGTGCCTGAGCCAGGTGTCGTCTGTTCCTGTGCCTACTCCAGCCTATGACCCCGTAGCTACCCCTTGGGGGGGTCATTAGGTACTTGCAATGGCCGCCCTAGTGGTCTTCACCACCCTGGCCGCCCGGAAGGGTCCTCTCCGCCCTGGCCGCCCGAAGGGTCCTTTTTGCCGTGGCCGCCCGAAGGGTCCTCTCTGCCCCTGGCCGCCCGAAGGGTCCTTTTTGCCGTGGCCGCTTGAAGGGTCCTCTCCGCCCTGGCTGCCCGAAGGGTCCTTTTTGCCGTGGCCGCCCGAAGAGTCCTCTCCGCCCTGACTGCCCGAAGGGTCCTCTTTGCCGTGGCCGCCCGAAGGGTCCTCTCCGCCCTGGCAGCACGAAGGGTCCTCTTTTCCGTGGCCGCCCGAAGGGTCCTCTCCGCCCTGGCTGCCCGAAGGGTCCTCTCCGCCCTGACTGCCCGAAGGGTCCTTTTTGCCGTGGCTGCCGAAGGGTCCTCTTTTGCCGTGGCCGCCCAAAGGGTCCTTTCCGCCCTGGCTGCCCAGAGGGTCCTCTTTGCCATGGCTGCCTGAAGGGTCCTCTCCGCCCTGGCTGCCCGAAGGGTTCTCTTGCCATGGCTGCCCAAAGGGTCCTTTTTGCCGTAGTCCCCAATAGTCCTCTCTGCCCTGGCTGCCCGAAGGGTCTTCTTTGCCGTGGCTGCCCGAAGGGTCTGCTCCACCTCTGATCGTCCGCTCCACTCTGGTCTTCCATCATGCCGCAGTCTCCAGGCCCTCTTATGCTCCTGCCCCCGGGTCCACCTCCGCTCCAACTCCCTCCTGGACTGTTTTCATGAGGAGCGTCTAGAATCCGCTCCTTAAGTGGGGGGATATGTCACGATTCTCGTCTTGTATTTTCCTTGTCTTGTGTGGACTTCCTTTGTAGTTTTTCTTGTTGATAAGTCTCTTCAGGTATTTCTAATTAGCCCCGCCCCTTGTTATCTTGTTTAGCTTGTTTTTCTGTGTACTTAAACCTCTGTGCTTCAGTTGTTGGTTGTTAGTCGTTGTTGCCTGTAGCTGAGTTCCTTGTTCTGAGTTCCCGTTCTGAGTTTCTTTGTTTACCCTTGATTACCTTTTGAGTTCCTGTTCCGAGTTTCTTTGTTTACACTGGATTACCTTTTTGTTTGATTATTTTTATTAAAATAGTGCTTGCATTTAGATTTGCTCTATGCTTCATTCCTGACCCAAGTGACATTTAAAAAACTTTTACAATGCTACAAAAGATTTCTATTTCAAATAAATGTTGTTCTTTTGAACTTTCTATTCATATTCATATTTAGTTTCCACAAAAATGTTTTCAACATTGATAATAATAAGACGAAATGTTACTAGAGCAGCATATCAGCATATTTTAATTATTTCTGAAGGATCATGTGACACTGAAGCATTTGCATTTTATTGGAAAGAATTTAATTGTTTTGAATGAAACCTTCTTTTCAGAGGAAGGCCTAGAAGAGATCAGGAAGTTGCTGTTGCTGTTGCTTGGCTGTGCTGTGCAGGTAATATGTAACTGTGTGCTCTAAATAGATTATATTAAACCAACCACTTGACCAGTTACCCTTTCATTGCACAAACTGGCTATCAAATTGACTTGTCATATTAATCAAAATGAAGTTCTAGTTAAGCAGTATGGAGACCTAAAACTGTCTGTTGCTGTTTTGCAGTGCGAAAGAAAAGAGGAGTATATCGAGAAGATACAATGCCTTGATTTTGACACAAAAGCAGCAATCGCAGCTCATATTCAAGAGGTACTGGTAGATACTACAAGACACACTATTGCTTGGCAAATATGGCACATATGGATGATTATCTGTATAGTCATGTAGTAATTATATTCAGAGATGGACTTCTCATTTAAATAATCTCTGCTTGAAATAAGCCACTTACAGGCACAGTGTGTCTTAATATCTTGATATCTAATATCATAGTGTGAATGACATGCAACTTTTATTATATATTATGCACGTTCTTGCCAGGATGTGTTTTAAATTTAGCAGTAGATAAATGTTACAAAATGTTATGAGGCTCTACAAAATGACTTGAGACAATTTTTTTGTTTGCTCTCCAGGTGACTCATTGTCAGGAGAATGTGTTTGATCTGCATTGGTTGGAGATGGAGGATGTGTGTCCGGAGGAATGGGAAAATCTCTGCAGAAGTATGAACATTAATCTCAAAATGTTCAGTGGACCAGCGAGACCGGCAATTTGAGGTATCTTCAAAAGTCATTTAGAAATTAGCAAATTCTTTCCCCTCCCCACCTTTCTGAGAGATAATCATTCAGTTTAAAGAGGTTTATTGTCACTGGCTGCAGTACGAAGGAAAATAACTTGTAGCCGGTTGCTTGAAAACAATAACCAGCCAATGCATGTGACTTTAAAGGAGTAGTTCACTTTAAAAAAAAACTTTTGCTGATAATTTACTCACCCCATGTCATCCAAGATGTCCATGTCTTTCTTCTCAGTCGAAAAGAAATGAAGGTTTTTGATGAAAACATTCCAGGACTTTTCTCCATATAATGGACCTCACTGGGCACCAAACGGTTCAAGGTCCAAATGAGAGTTTCAGTGCAGCTTCAAAGGGCTTTAAACGATACCAGACGATGAATAAGGGTCTTATCTTAGCGAAACGATTGCTCATTTAAAAAATAAACAAAAAAGTGTAAGTTTTATAAGCACAAATGCTCGCCTTGCTCTGTTCTGTGATGCACGTTCGTTGACTTTCCTGTTCGAACTCGTTCATGCAAAATGAACAAATCTTTTTTCAAGTCTTTTGGTTCATTCAATGAACGAAAATGAATGAAATGACTCG
The DNA here is from genome assembly GCA_030378365.1 of Hybognathus amarus. Taxonomy (NCBI): domain Eukaryota; kingdom Metazoa; phylum Chordata; class Actinopteri; order Cypriniformes; family Leuciscidae; genus Hybognathus; species Hybognathus amarus. Next base: position 94,781 of record JAQIUQ010002966.1, on the reverse strand, counting down.
AAAAAAGATTTGTTCATTTTGATGAGCGAGTTCGAACAGGAGTCACAAACGCGCATTCATTATTCAGTCGTCTGGTGTTTGTTTAAAGCCCTTTGAAGCTGCACTGAAACTCTCATTTGGACCTTGAACCGTTTGGTGCCCAATGAAGTCCATTATGTGGAGAAAATCCTGGAATGTTTTCATCTTTTCGACTGAAGAGAAGAAAGACAGGGACATTTTGGATGACATGGGGGTGAGTAGATTATCAGCAAGAGTTTTTTTTAAAAGTGAACTACTCTTTTAAATGCCTGTTGGAGCAGTTTAGTTTGTTAACTAGTTCATTCTCTCATTCAACCCTTCTCATTTTTTCTGTGTCTGCTGGTCAGGTCATCGTGGAGCTGATGCAGGGGAAAGAGACGATGAAGCCTGTAGTGTTTGGTGATGACTCTTCCCTCACAGAGTCCGCTAGCAGCCAGCTCCCTTTATCCCAGCAGCATCTGTCACTAGAGCTGACGGACGCTAAAACCAAGATCAGAACGCCTCAGACAAGAGCTGTGAGCATATGCACACACACAAAACTGACCTACACATGCACAGACATGATGAATGATCAAACATGATGAGTGAAACAAACTCAGAGTAACTTGTATGTTTATGGGGGTTTGTGATCATGGTTCATAGCTGTGACTTCCGGTTTCAATGGGAAACAATTGAACACATAAAAGAACAACTGCACACATCAAGTCATTAACTTGGGTCTTAGTGATAGACAATATATTGGCAGTCAACATTTGTATATATATATATTTTTTTTTTTTTGTATAATTCTTTTAAAAATGTATTATTATTTAGATTTTTTTTTACTTTTTCAAAAATATATATTTTAACATTTTCACTAAACATTGAAATCTTATAATATTAGTTTTCTTTGTCCACAATAATATTACTTGTAATTATATAATTAATATATTTGTATGTAATTATGCTTCATTTGCACTATCCCAAAGTTCCAATATAAGGTAATCTTTTATTGATTCACTTATGATAGTAAAGGTCCACTAATTAATTTGTAGCAACTGGTTCTGTGGTTATTGTAAGATGTCTGTAGGAAGCTTGCCTCAGATTAAAAATATCCTGGCACAGTGCATGGTCCTGTCCTTATTCTGCTGACCCACTTTTATCCTCTTAGTGTAATGCTACAGAACAGTCAACCCCCCTCATTTCCACCCATCCATCCTTCTATCCATCAATTTTTTCCATTCCACCCACAAACTCGCTGTACAATACTACTGCGTTCTTAAGCTTCTATTTCGGAAGGATATCCCGGAGCAGCACTTGAGTGTTAATGTACAGCACAGCTTTCTCCGAGTTTTAAAGTGAAAATGTGATGTTTCATTCACCATACAAAGGAAATTAACTTGAAATTGATGCAACATATTTTGAAGTGATGCACTGAAATGAAAAATTTGGACACACTTGAATTACCCTATGGAATAATGATTGACTGTTTTAATTATATAATCAGTTTTAGGTGAAAGTTATTCAAAATTTTTAGTGTGACATTACAAATATTATATGATGTTTATTTTACAAATTTCGGGTGGAAAACTGACTTCCCCACAGTTAGATAATCTGACTTCCCCACGTTTTTTTTTTAAGCATCCCCACCACCCCGACTTTTCACACTCAATTATTCGTATCCCAGCTGGGAATGGACTGCATTATTGACCTCTGATATAATTTTGACACACTATGCTAAAAACGGAGCACAATGATGTTAAAATAGGCTAACTGATTTTTGTTGGCTAATAAAAGCACATCAAACCTAAAAAATGAGATGGAACTGGGCAACGATTAATCGCGATTAATCGTATCCAAAATAAAAGTTTGTGTTTACATAATATATGTGTGTGTAGTGTGTATAATTATTTTGTATATAAATACACACACATTTACGGAAGAGGATTAGGGTATATATCAAGGTAGTATTAGGTAGTATATTTCAACTTTTTTCTTGAAATTTAACGAGTTTTTTCTCGAAGCACAGCAATGTTATTCTCGATATTTAAGGAGTTTATTCTCAAGATTGTATTTCGACTTTTTCTCAAAATTTAACAAGTTTAATCTCGCATTATAATGACTTTAATCTCGAGATGGTTTTATTTTTTGTTTTATTATTACTTGGCCCTAATCCTCTTCGTACACATGCATGTATACATTTAAGAAATATTTGCATGTATCTACTGTATATATATATATATATATATATATATATATATATATATATATATATATATATATACAACATTTATATTAAAAATAAATAGAAATATTTTATATATTAATAACACATTTTTCTTAAATATATACATGCATGTGTGTGAGTTTTTATATACAAAATGATTATACACAGCACACACACGTATATTATGTAAACACAAACTTTTACTTTGGATGCGATTAATCATGATTAATCGTTGCACAGCCCTAGTTGTCTCTCACTGTCTATAAAATGAAAGGAGCAGAAAAATGCACAACAGAGTGAGAAATGATTAATGAACCAGTTTTCACAAGAGCTATATTTTATTGAGAAAATGCATTTATTTTCAATATCACATTGTGCTGTTTTTTTAATGTCAGTTTCTGTTGTTGGAGAAAGCAGGCTCTGTGTATAGCCATATTGACATAAAAGCATCACACAGATGCTATAGATTTGTCGGCTGCACATCCATAATGCGAATCTCCCTTTCCGGCACATCCCAAAACTGATCTGAGTTTAGTGAACTCACTGTTATGTTTAAGAAACCAGTTTGAGATGATTTGAGGTTTTGTGTCATAGCATGTTACGAATTGTAGCCTCGGTTTGCTGTTCTTAGCTGAAAAGAATGTGTGTCTTCTGTTGCGGTAGCTGTTCTGCTTCAAGGTTCAACATGTTGTGCTTTCAGAGGTGCTCTTTTGCAGACCTTGTTTGTAACAGTTATTTTTACTGTTGCCTTTCTGTCAGCTTGAACCAGTCTGGGTTCAAGCTGACAGATACATATTTCAAACATATTTTCACTCATACATATTTGGGTGTGTGGTTTTTGTAATTGTAATTGCATGTTCATCGCTATTCTTAACCTGTATGAGTGTTGAATCTTTAAATCTCTCAAACATCTGTTTCCTGTGTCCACACAGAGAGGAGAAAAGTGAACAGCTCTTAGACTCCAGGCAGGACCTGGACAGTGTGGAGGCAGAGATTAAAAGACTCCAGCAAGAGGTACTGAAAATAAATTCATCTCAAACTCCTATTAAGAACTTTCGCTAACACGTTTTTAGGGTTTAATTCTCGCTATTAACTAGTTGCTTATTAACATGCATATTAAAAGGATATTGGCAGTTTATTAGTAATTATGAAGCACATATTAACGCCTTATTCTACATCCTTTAATCCAACCCATTACCTAAACTTAAAGACAACCTTACTAACTATTAATAAGCATTATATTAATAGTTTTTGGAGGTAAAAATCGTACTTAATAGTGAATGTGTTCCCTATACTAAACTGTTACTGAACTTTCATAGCCATTTTTATTTTGCTACATGTTTATTTATTTATTTATTCCTTATTACATATGATCATTGTTTTATGTTATAGACATGACAACTTCTGAATGCTTCTGAACAACTTCTGACATTTGCTTTAATTTACATTTTTTTCCAACATTGAATCTATTACTACACATATTTAACTATTTAAAATGTGCATTGGTCAATCTCAGGCAACGTTATTTAATTTTTTACAAAGTTTCTAAGCAAAAAATGGACGCTTTTTCTCAGTCCTGTTACCGAAACTCATGTGCCATTTAAAAAGCATGTTTAACAGCATGTCTATTAATTCCTTTGTTTTCCCCACAAGAAAGTGTTTATTTTAAAGACACTGTTGGTTATATGGTCAAATGATTGATATTTGTGACCAAAAAAATCACTATATATGTTAAGGCAAGGTGTATTTTAATAAAAAGCACAAAACCATTTTTTTTTTCACTTTAAAGAAAAAACCGAAGCCTCAAGTTTATATATTTTTTATATATAGAAGATAGATAGATAGATAGATATATATAGAATTTAATTTATTAAACAAATATATAAATGATGAACCAAACAAAACTGATAAAAACTGTGGTTTAACATTAGTTGTTTTTTTTTTGGGGAGGGGGTAAAAAATAAAATAGTAACAGGAATGACCATTGGGTAACAGGAATGAGTGTCTAAATGAGTGTGTATAAGAGAGCCTGCACATGACTGTGTGTGTATGAGAGAGAGTGTACATGACTATGTGTGCATAACACTTCTGTGTTGAAGTGATTTACTATGTGCTAGTAGTACATAAAAAAGGAGAGAGAGAGAAGAAGAGAGGGAGGGTGAAAGAGGGAAGTTAAGATAAAAAAGGGAGAACAGAGAAGGTTGCGGGTGTGTCTTGTCTAATTACGGCGAACTGTAATTAGTAATTCTTGATAATGGGCAGACTTAACTACCCGTTCTAGTAAACCAAACTCTTTTATTTCAAAAGGTACAGAAATGTCCAATTTAGTTGTGCTATACTTGTTTAAATATTGCTACGGTCTTTATTTTAATGTCAGTTTTTTCTTCCTTGCTACCTGTATCCTGTCTCACTCTTGGCGGTCCATGGCAGAACATACAGCTGTTAACAGATGCACGAGCAGCCAGGATGTACCGTGACGAGCTGGATGCGATGAAGGAGAGAGCCATCAGAGCAGACAAACTGGAGAGTGAAGTGGCTCGCTACAGAGATAAACTTCACAACATGAACTTTTACAAAACCAAACTAGAGGTGTGTGTACGAAGAATGCTCGGTAACACTTTACTTGAAGAGGTGTGCATAAGACTAACATGACACCTTCAGTAACCATGACATGACACATGTTATGAATATTAAGGAAGTTTTATGCATGTTTTGTGACAACTGTCAAGTGTCATTCGCTGAATTATGACATTTTGAATGCAAATATGACATTGTTTAAGATGTCTTTGTTATGTTGACATTACTAAGACAACACAACCTGTCATAAACTTGACATAGCAGATTAATTATCAAACTTAAGAAACCACCTAGCTTTATTGGTTAACATTACATTAAACTGTCATGTGGTTGGGTTTTACATTGGCTATCATGAAGCCATTATAACTTTATTTATGACACAGTTATAATGCCTCATGACAGCCAATATCTAAACCAACCACATGACAGTTTAGCTTAATTTAATGTCAAGTTGTCATGAAAAAAGACACTGACAGTTTATAATGTTATGGTTTATGTCAAGGTGTCATAACAAAGACATCTCAAAACAATGTCATATTTGCATTCAAAATGTCATTATTGAGCGAAAGACACTTCATGACTGTTGTCATAAACATGCATAAACCCTATTTCATATTCATGACATATGTCATGTCATGGTTATGAAGGTGTCATGCCAGTCTTATGTATATCCCTTCAAATAAAATGTTACCGAATGTTTATGTGTGCGTACACTACCATTCAGATGTTTTTGAAAGAAGACTCTTGTGCTCAACAAGTCTGCATTTATTTGATCAAAAATCCAGTGAAAACATTAATACTGTGCAATATTATTATAATTTGAAACATTTTATAATACCATTTACTCCTGGCAAAGCTGGATTTTCAGCAGCCTTTGCTCCAGTCTTCAGTATCATTGATTTAGAAGTCAGATTTGGTGTTCAAAACACCAAATTGAATGAATTAACTTCTTTATTGAGAGTTTAAAAGAACAGCATTTATTTAAAATCCTTACTGAAAACAAAATACTGACTCCAGATTTTTGAACAGTAGTGTTATATGCATGAGAAATCTCACCTTAACTTTCTTTTTGGCATCGACAGGAGCTTAAGGAGGATAATCAGTTGTTGATGGAAAGTAAGGCCATGCTGGAGGAACAGTTACAGAGCATCAAAGCACGATCTGACAAACTGCACCATCTGGAGAAACACAACCTCCTGCTAGAGGCAAAACTTCATGACATTGAAGAGGTGAGGAACAGGAAATGATACCCATTAAAAGCATCTGCTGTGATATTACCATGTGCCCTTTTCTCTTTTTGCCACTCTTAAGTTGTTTTCTTATGTGCTTGACTTGGCTGTCTTATCTGTTTTAGGAAAGAACTGTGGACAGGAGACGAATAGAGGAGCTGCTGGAAAGGAACATCATATTGGAGCTCTCTCAGAAAAGAAGTATGGAGGAATCACAACGCTTGGGCTGGGAGTTAGAACTGGCCAAGGATCCTCAACAGAATTCAGGAGCAGGTATATGTATATATTAGTACTGCAATTTAACATGAGGCATATAAAAAATTTGATGCTCTTCGACCCAGTGTTGTGTACTCGAGACTCGGACTCTGGTCTCAAGACCATATTTTAATGGTCTCTGTCTTGTCATGGACTCGTGTACATTTACTGAATTACTAATACTCAACATATTAGGACTCCCGAGTCCTTATTCCAGAGTCCACTCCGAGTCCCATTCAAAATATGTCATGAGTATTACTGTATTTTAATATTTCTTCAAATTGTTATTTGTTTGAAACGTCCAATGATTGCTGACTTTCTTGCATGCAACTGCGCATGACTTGAGACTATAATGTTTGCGGCATGCAAATGAAGCAGGACCCATGTCCGATGTGATGTGGAGCCTCTATTTCAACTATGTATTGAAAATGTCTGCCTTATCATCTATAATTCAGTTTGCATATAAGAGCCACACAGAATTTGTGTACCTACAACCTTAGGTTATCCAACCTCTCTGGTCTCAACTTCATACTCTAACCCTCTGGTCTCTGTCTCAACTCGGACTCTAACCCTCTATGGTCTCAGTCTCGACTCAGACTCAACCCTCTCATGGTCTCAGTCTCGACTCGGACTCAATCCTCTATGGTCTCAGTCTCGACTTGGACTCAATCCTCTATGGTCTCAGTCTCAACTCGGACTCAATCCTCTATGGTCTCAGTCTCGACTCGGACTCAATCCTCTATGGTCTCAGTCTCGACTCGGACTCAATCCTCTATGGTCTCTGGTCTCGACTCAGACTCGATCCCTCTATGGTCTCAGTCTCGACTCAGACTCAACCCTCTATGGTCTCTGTCTCGAACTCAGACTCAATCCTCTATGGTCTCAGTCTCGACTCAGACTCAACCCTCTATGGGCTCATGTCTCGACTTGTACTCAATCCTCTATGGTCTCAGTCTTGACCTCGACTCGACCCTCTATGGTCTCAGTCTCGACTCGGACTCAATCCTCTATGGTCTCAGTCTGAGCTCGGACTCAATCCTCTATGGTCTCAGTCTTCGAATTCAGATTCAATCCTCTATGGTCTTCAGTCTTGAACTTCGGACTCAATCCTCTATGGTCTCAGTCTTCGACTCTTGGACTCGAATCCTCTATGGTCTCAGTCTCGACACAGATTCAAGTCCTCTATGGTCTCTGTCTCGACTTCGGACTCGACCCTCTATGGTCTCTGTCTCGACTTCGGATTCAATCCTCTATGGTCTCGAGTCTCGACTCGGACTCAATCCTCTATGGTCTCTAGTCTCGAACTCGGACTCAATCCTCTATGGTCTCAGTCTCAACTCAGACTTCAATCCTCTATGGTCTCTGTCTCGACTTCGGACTCAACCCTCTATGGCTCTGTCTCGAACTCGGATTCAATCCTCTATGGTCTCGGTCTCGACTCTGACTCGAATCCTCCATGGTCTCTGTCTGACTCAGATCTCAACCTCTACTGGTCTCTGTCTCGACTCAGACTGATCTCTGATGGTCTCGGTCTCAACTCTGACTCAATCCTCTATGGTCTCAGTCTCTGATCTGGACTTGAACCTCTATGGTCTCAGTCTCGACTCGGACTGACCTCTGATGGTCTCTGATCTAGATCTCGGACTCGACTCTCTATGGTCTCAGTCTCGATCGGACTTCGACCCTCTTTGGTCTCTGTCTCAACCCCGACTCAATCCTCTATGGTTCGGTCTCGACTCTGGACTCAATCCTCTATGGTCTCTGTCTCGAACTCGGACTCAACTCTCTATGGTCTCAGTCTCGACTCGCACTCAATCCTCTCATGGTCTCTGTCTCGTCTCGGACTCGACCCTCTATGGTCTCGGTCTCAACTCTGACTCTACCTCCAGGTCGCTCACTCAGACTCACCCTCTATGGTCTTGTCTCGGACTCTACCCTCTATGATCTCAGTCTCAACTCTGACTCTAACTCTCTTTGGTCTCTGTCTCAACTTGGATCTCGACACTCTATGGTCTCGGTCTCGAACTCTGGATTTTAAGTGAAGCTGGTCTCGACTACAACACTGTTCGACCAGTGTGCCATTGAATAAGTCACCATAAGTTACTTAAAACTTTGCTTTGAAATTAACATCTTGATAGAAACATAGAAGCACAAATGATAGATTGCAAAAAATTTATTCCAACAACTCATTGATCATTTGACAGGTAATAAATGAACTTAAACTTGAATAAACCTAAAATGTGTTTATGATTTTAGAGCTGAAGTCTTTGGGCCAGGAGGTAACTGAAAATACGCGTAGCAGATTGCTGAAACTGGAGAAAGAGAACCAGAGGTTGTTGAAATCCCTGGAAGAACTTCAAGGAACCAGTCACCCATTTAATGAGTTTATTTCTAAATCTAAACATATTGAGGAACAGTGGAGGACTAGCAATCATTCCCTTGACACAGAAAATCTCCATGCATCCATGGAAAATAATAACAGCAATCTACATTGTCTTGAAGTAGAGATCCATGAATTGGAGGTGAAGAACCAGAGTCTTCAAGTTGATGCAAATCAAAACCAAGGTCAAGTAGATATAGAAAACAAAGGTCTAGTGCATGAGAATGGACATTTGGAGAGTGACAGGAGTTGTCTGGAGAAGGACAATCGGAGATTGCTGCAGCAAGTGAAGATCCAGGAGGCCTCGTTGGATAGTAGCAGTTTGAAGTTGGCGGTTCTAGAGAAGGAGAACCGTACCCTGATTAAAAAGACTACCTATCTCAGTGAGGCCTCTGTCAAGAACAAAGAACTAGAGATGGAAAACCAGGAGCTGATTCAGCAGGCTGGAGTGGACAAGAGGATGCTGGTGACATTAAGAGAGGTTACCACTGCAATGAATGCTTTGTAGATTATTATGCTTTCTCTGTGTTTTCTTATTTGACTATTTTCTGCTCTAAAGGAGCTTCTGGACCAGAGGCTGAAATTGCAACAGAAAGAATCTGATCTTGAGAAATTGACTTATGAGCTGGAGAGGATAAAGTTAGACCAGGAGACACGAATGGAAGATCACGAGGCTGTAGACCAGGGGTATCCAGACATCCACTTAAATATTCAATCAAGCCCAAGGTAATACTTTTAAATGTCAGATCCTTTTTAGACATGTCTAATGGCCAACTCTGTCTTTTTCTCCCTCACTCTCTCTTCCACGCTCAGTCAGTGTAAGCAGTTGGAGTCAGAGCTGGAGTCTTCTCTAATGAAATCCCTGAAGATTAAAAAAGAGAGAATGGCTGCCCTGGAGGCCCGTCTGCAGGAATCGGCCAAGATAAACCAGCAACTACGACAGGATCTCAAAACTGTGAGTCAATGCCAGCCAGGTCCAAGTTTTACTTGCTAGTCATTTTACTAACATGCTTGAATGGGTAACAATGTTCTGGCAAGGTTCTCTCAAAGTTATGAGCAAACATTCTTCCAATAATGTTAAGAAAACATTTGCTTTTTGTTAACAATGTTTAAATATTTTACAGCAACATCCCCATTATGTTTGCAAAATGGATTGTTCCCTTATTGTTCGCAACTAAGAAGAAAAAAAGTTTTAAAACATTTACAAACTGGACATTTCAGAGACCATTTAGGGAACATTTAGAAATAATGTTTTCATAACTTAATGGGAACATTAGCAATGCGTTCTTTGAACGTGTTCGTTTGTTGTTAGCTGGGAAAGGTCAAAACTGCACTGTAAAAAATATTTTCATGATTTGTAATCACAACATTTTTTTCTTTTGTCAAATCAACTTAAATAATTTATGTAGTTCATATATAATATTTTATATGTACATACATAATATTTTGAGTTTCTGATGATTAAATCAATCTCCTTCATTGTAAACTTAAAATTTTATGGCAACCAGGTTACAGCATTTTTTTAAGTTAAACTCAACAATATTTTTTTACAGTGTAAACTTATGTTTCACTTATTTTAAAACCAATAAAAATAAATATTTTAAAACCATTTAGAATCTGACCAAAATTGTCACTCAAATCAGGCTAAAAACTGAATTTTTTTAAGTTGGTCCAGATAATTTACAAGACTAGGACATGTTTGTGCCAATATGGTCATTGGCTCTTTTCATTTTTATACAAAGCATTACATTGATTGCATTCAACAAATATATTAGCATCGCAGAACGCTAGAGCATTATCGCTAACTGCTAAGTTATGATTCCAAACTAAAAACTGCCGTGTTAAGCTCATTCATTTTTATATGATTGGCCTGTTGCAGGTCAAACAGAACTATGAGGCATTGCTTCAGAGGGAGGAGGAGGAAAAGGCAGGACAATGCTCTCCAACAGAGAGGCCATGGCACAGAGAGAGTCAGGAGGCCACGTGGGCATTGCTGAAGGTCAAAGATCGACTCATTGAAGTTGAGAGAAATGTGAGTCTCATGATGGAGGCAGTGTCCAGGCCCACAGTCAACCTGTTTAAATACTTGAGGGAGGATTTTGGCTTGAAATTATGTTTTATGCCTGCTAAGCATCTTAACTTTACGCCGCATAATTATTTTAGAACCAAATGCACAGCATTGCTGTTGTAAGCAACAAGTTATACTGGGTGAGCTACAAGAACTTGACATATCTTCCCTTGGTTTGTATGTACAGAATGCAACATTACAGGCTGAGAAACAGGCATTGCAAACACAACTGCAGACCTTGCAGGCGCAGTCAGATGGGTTGCAGGCACAAATTATTGCATTGCAACAGCAGACGGCTTCCTTGCAGGAGAACAACACAGCACTGCAGACACACAATGCACAGCTGCAGGTAAGTCACTGTAATGATGCTGGCTTATATGCAGTATAAGTATTATGTTGCTATTATTCAAAGAATGCTGAACAAATGTATTTTCCAAAAAAAAAAAAATATTAAGCAGCTCAATTGTTTTCAGCATAAATAAGAAATGTAATAATAAAAATGATAAGAAATGTTTCTTAAGCACCAAATCATCATATTAGAATTAGGACTGTCAAATCGATTAATCATGATTAATCGCATTCAAAATAAAAGTTTGTGTTTCCATAATATATGTGGGTGCACTGTGTATAATTATTTTGTATATATATATATAAATACACAAATATGCATGTATATTTAAAATAAAAATATTATTTATGTATAAAATATTGATATGTATATATAATATAAAACATTTATAAATCTATATACAATATATACATGAAAATATTTCTTAAATATATACAAGCATGTGTGTGTATTTATATATATATATAAAATAATTATGCACAGTGCACCCACATATATTATGTAAACACAAACTTTTATTTTAGATGCGATTAACCGCGATTACTCATTTGACAGCCCTAATTAGAATGATTTCTAAAGGATCATGTGACACTGAAGACTGGAGGGATGATGCTGAAAATACAGCTTGCATCACGGGAATAAATTGCATTATAAAATAGAATAAAATAGAAAACTTTTTTTTTTAATAGTACTGTTTTTATTGTCTTTTTGATCAAATAAATGCAGCCTTAGTGAGCCTAAAAGACTTCTTTCAAAAACATCAACCAATTCCAACCAGTAGTATGCTATAAAGGTTTAATTGGAGCCCATTTTAGATATAATCAGTCATTGGCCTATCTTTGTCCTCCTCAATCTCTCCTAGGTAGAGAAGTCAACCCTATCTTCCCAGAATTCCTCTCTGATGGCTCATAATGAACGGCTTCAGCGGGAACGGCAGAGTTCTGAGGCTGAGAGGGAAGGTGTGGTACGAGAGAGGGAAGATCTGCGCACCGTTAATGAACTTCTTCTCCGGGACCATGAGAGATTGAGCGTCCTGCACGAGAGACAGGGAGCAGAGTTGGAGGTGCTGTCACACAGGTACTCAACAATGGAGAGCAGTCACCGAACCCTGGAGATAGAGCACAGATCACTGGAGGACAGGTTAGTACACATACAATAAGATGTCTTAACAGTCCCAGGTTATGAGACTCATTCGAAATTCTGTATAAGGATAACTTGAATGTGAAAGTCTTCTAGTATGAACTGCTTCTAGGAACTTTAGACATACAAAAACAGTCCATTATTCTGCTTGATATTATCGCAACCATGTCACCCTGTTGCCAAAGACTGGTTGCCCACTGAAGTAATAGTTTTACCATTTACTGCACTTTGTTATTCTTCTAGTTATTTACCCAGTTAACAGGAAACGTTCTCAGAACTTTGGCTAATGGTCTGGAAAGATTCTCTCTATGTTATGAGCAAACATTCTTCTAGTAACGTTAATATAACATTCAATCAAGGTTATCTGGTATTTTATAACATTCTCAAAAAGTTTGCACAAAAACATTATTTTAGGGCTGTCAAATGATTAATCATGATTAATCACATCCAAAATAAAAGTTTTTGTTTACATAATATATGTGGGTGCACTGTGTATAATTATTTTATATATATATAAATACACACACATGCTTGTATATATTTCAGAAATATTTTCATGTATATACTGTATATAGATTTATAAATATTTTATGTATAAACAATTTTTTTTCTTAAACATACATGTATGTGTGTGTATTTATATATATAAAATATTTATACACAGTGCACCCACATATATTATGTAAACAAAAACTTTTATTTTGGATGTGATTAATCGTGATTAATCATTTGACAGCCCTACATTATTTATACATCATTCATGGAAAGGTTTTTTCTTTTCTGAACGTTTTTGATGGACTTTCACCATTGTTTTTAAGAATTAACAATGTTTAGAGAACATTTAAAAGTAACATTCCCATAACGTTAGTAAAATAATGAAATTAAATGTTCCCTTAATGTTCGCAGCAATAACCAAAAGATTTTTTGTTTGAAAAACCAACCTGACATTTTGAACATTCAAAGAAGATTCAGGAATAACTTTTCCATAACTTAATGGGAACTTTAGCAAAACGTTCTATGAACATTTTTGTTAACTGTGTACCTACACTCACCTAAAGGATTATTAGGAACACCATAATAATACTGTGTTTGACCCCTTTTCACCTTCAGAAATGCCTTATTTCTACATGGCATTGATTCAACAAAGTGCTGAAAGTATTCTTTAGAAATGTTGGCCCATATTGATAGGCTATCATCTTGCAGTTGATGGAGATTTGTGGGATGCACATCCAGGGCACGAAGCTCCCGTTCCACCACATCCCAAAGATGCTCTATTAGGTTGAGATCTGGTGACTGTGGGGGCCATTTCAGTACAGTGAACTCATTGTCATGTTCATGAAACCAATTTGAAAGGATTCGAGCTTTGTGACATGGTGCATTATCCTGCTGGAAGTAGCCATCAGAGGATGGGTACATGGTGGCCATAAAGGGATGAACATGGTCAGAAACAATGCTCAGGTAGGCTGTGGCATTTAAACAATGCCCAATTGGCACTAAGGGGCCTAAAGTGTGACAAGAAAACATCCCCCACACCATTACACCACCACCACCAGCCTGCACAGTGGTAACAAGGCATGATGGATCCATGTTCTCATTCTGTTTACGCCAAATTCTGACTCTACCATCTGAATGTCTCAACAGAAATCGAGACTCATCAGACCAGGCAAAATTTTTCCAGTCTTCAATTGTCCAATTTTGGTGAGCTCTTGCCAATTGTAGCCTCTTTTTCCTATTTGTAGTGGAGATGAATGGTACCTGGTGGGGTCTTCTGCTGTTGTAGCCCATCCGCCTCAAGGTTGTGCGTGTTGTGGCTTCAAAAATGCTTTGCTGCATACCTCGGTTGTAACGAGTGGTTATTTCAGTTAAATTTGCTCTTCTATCAGCTTGAATCAGTCGGCCCGATTCTCCTCTGACCTCTGGCATCAACAAGGCATTTTCGCCCACAGGACTGCCGCATACTGGGTGTTTTTCCCTTTTCACACCATTCTTTGTAAACCCTAGAAATGGTTGTGCATGAAAATCCCAGTAACTGAGCAGATTGTGAAATACTGCAGACCGGCCCGTCTGGCACCAACAACCATGCCATGCTCAAAATTGCTTTTCCACCTTTCTTTCCCATTCTGACATTCAGTTTGGAGTTCAGGAGATTGTCTTGACCAGGACCACACCCCTAAATGCATTGAAGCAACTGCCATGTGATTGATTGATTAGATAATTGCATTAATGAGAAATTGAACAGGTGTTAATAATAATCCTTTAGGTGAGTGTATATCTATAGCTAATGAATCGGAAGCTTCTCCTACTTCTGTGTTGCAAAATAAGGTGGAAACGGTGGAAAATATATTTATATATGTATCTGTGTATGTACATGTTTAAATGCTACTTTAGATGAGCTAGTGCCAGTCTATGACATGTTTACATCTACAGGTATAACACACTACTTCAACAGCACGCTCAGCTTGAAGGGTTAGAGAGAGCTCTCAGAGAAGAACAGCAGAAGATGCAGAATGAAATATCCACGAACAGGAACACAACAGCAGAGTGCCAAAGACTCAGAGACGAGAAAGACTGTAAGTGATGATGAGTGTTTGTTTCCTTGGTGTACACCAAGATCCGAAAACACCTTAAGGGCCCTATCTTGCACCCGGCGCAAATGACTTTGTACACTGACGCATTTATCTGACGTATTTTGCATCGCGCAAAGCGGACTTTTCCCTCCACAGACGCATGACGGTAAACTAGGAAATGAACTTGCGCTCCCTGGGTGGGTTGGCACAAAAAGGAGGCATGTGTCGGCGCAAACATTCCCTAGTGCTATATTACAGTTCCAAAAAACAATTCCACTACTGACCAGAAAAAAACTGGTCTAAAGTCAGTGACGCGTTGCGTGTTGTTCATAATGCTATTTTAAGCGTGGATACTTGGCCACTTTGATTCTCTCATCAACACAGACGCAGCAGTTTTTATTTTTGCAAATCATACATTATAACAAGGAAAAATATGAAGACATGAGGGAAATCATTGTGGTGTCCATGAAGATGTAAATGGATCAGACCTGTTTGGCCAATAGTGGCAAGACACATATGTATATAATGTTTAACCCAGGGTTTCTCAACTCCAGTCCTCGCGACCCACTGCTCTGCATATTGTGCATGTCTCCCTTTATTAAACACACCTGATTCAGATCCTCAGGTCGTTAGGATAGACTCTATGTCTTTCCTAATGAGCTGAGGATCTGAATCAGGTGTGTTAAATAAGGGAGTCATGCACAATATGCAGAGCAGTGGGTCGCCAGGACTGGAGTTGAGAAACCCCTGGTTTAACTGACACTGATTTGGGTAGGTTTCTCCCATCCCCATAGCAACGTAATGTAATTTGTAACCAGGGACATTGTAGCACATGAGAACCAAGGGGTGCGTCTCAATCGGCTCCCTAGTTCTGCTGTAGTTCATAAATACCAGTAGTGTTGTACATCAAGGATGTTGTGATGTTGTTGTAAATAGAGCCATCATTTCCCCCAATGTTTAGAGAGACAGGGTCCTCACCAGTGCCTAAATTCATGTATGCATAGGAAGCTAGGGAGCAGATTGAGACGCACCCGAGGTAACAAAAGAAACAGGAGATAAACACAATGGTGACATGGCTTGAAAGTTTTGGAAAACTCCTCCAGTGCTGGTCGTGTAGAGATGAATAAAGATGTCTTCTATTATTATTTGCACCAACCATTGTGCTTTGCCCTCTGCCCAGGATGAATCAGACCTACCAGAAGCTGTTGGCAGAGAATGAGGAACTTCAGGTCGAACATAAGAGCATGAAGAGCCAGTTGAACTCCGGCAAACTGGAACAGACACAGCTGGAGTCAGAGCTGTCCAAACTCAAAGAGCAGAACCAGCAGCTGGAGATCGCCACTATAAAACTGACCAACCAGTGTGAGGTATATCAGCCATTAGGCATCGCCATTCATACAGAGCAGAATGTTTTTAGACCATTTTACTCCCATCTTTTACATACCTGCAGAACATATTGTCCAGGCTGGTTTATGCTGGTTTGTGCTGGTAGTAACTAGACAAGTCTTGCCATCATCCTAACTTTGTTGCTTCTTAAACAAAGCTAATGGTTAAGTCATTTAAGTCCTTGCTGAATGACCTCCTTTTGTGCATCTGTTCAGTTGCTGACCCAACTGAAGGGGAACTTGGAGGAAGAGAACCGCCACTTGCTGGACCAGATCCAGAGCCTGATGCTGCAGAACCGGACCCTGCTAGATCAGACTATGGAGAACAAGGACCTGTTCCATGTGGAACAGAGGCAATATATGTGAGGAGCATTTATTTGGTAGAAGTCTTTATGTATGCAGCATAGAAATCAGTTGAAGACAGTTTATTTATATTCTGGCAAATCTGCAAAGCAGTGATTTATGCTCAGGATAACCCAGTAAAAAACATTTGAATGGGAAGACAAAACAACTCTCATATCTTTTGTTGTAGACATCAAGGTCTGTGGCATTTTAGCACAAATTAATCTGTCGCTTGGTTGAAGCCAATCAAATTACGTAGATGCCGATATGGGCAGGTTGTTCGCCATTCCCTCATCCTAGAAAACCATAAACAAAACTGTGCAAGGTCAAAAAATACAACCCAGATGACAATAAATATGGGTTTACTTGCAGATAAACATGGTTCCTGCTGACCACTGTAAGTAAATTAACTACTAGAGCATGAACCCATCAAACTTTTAGCAACCAGTATTGAATTGTTGATGGTTCATGGTATGATATTAATACATTTCAGTGTTTTAAGGACATTTTTTTATTATTCTTCTACAATAAATAACAAAATTAAATGTTAAATCTGAGAATTTAAGAAACTTTAAGAGCAGTGATTTTCAACCAGGGAACAATATGACTTAAAATAAGACAAAACTAGCATTAAAATAAGCTGAAACAACTAAAAATCAAGATATTTCTTATTTCAATGTATCCCTCAACAGCTGTTTTTAATTTTTTTATTTAAAAAACGAGGACTCCCATCAGGGTTATTATAGTTAACAAAACTAAAACTGTTAAAATAACGTGGGCATGGAAACTATATAGACATATTCTTTATAAAAAAATAAAAACTAAGTAGTAATATTAAAACTAATACAAAATATGAAGGAAAATTTATAATTGTATCTATAAAATGATAATAGTAATACTAAATTAACACAAATTCACATTCTTGGAAAACGTGATTTCCAGATTTTGGATAGGCATGTACATTAAATTAATACGTTTTTTAAAAGCATTTTTTTTCTAGTTATGCCAAATCAGACAAAACAAGCTTTAAAATAAGCTAAAACAACTAAAAATCAAGATATTTCTTATTTCAATGTGTCCCTCAACAGCTGTTTTTTTATATTTAAAAAAAACTAAGTACTAATATTAAAACTAATACAAAATATAAAGGAAAATTCTAATTGTATCTATAAAATTATAATAGTAATACTAACACAAATTCACTCATTCTTGGAAACCGTGATTTCCAGATTTTGGATAGTCATGTAAATTAAATTAATACATTTTTTTCTAGTTATGCCAAATAAGACAAAACAAGCTTTAAAATAAGCTAAAACTAAACAAACAAAATCAAGAAATCTCTAAAAATCAAGATATTTCTTTATTTTAATGTATCCCTCAACAGCTGTTTTTTATATTTAAAGAACGAGGATCCCCACCAGGGTTATTATAGTTATAATAAAAATAACGTGGGCATGGAAACTATATAGACATATTCTCTATACAATTTTTAAAAAACTAAAAACGAATAAAACTAATATTAAAACTAATACAAAATATGAAGGAAAAATTCTAATTGTATCTATAAAATCACACAAGTAATACTAAAATAACAAAAATTCACACATTCTTGGATAACGTGATTTCCAGATTTCAGATAGTTATGTAAATTATATTAATACATTTTTAAAAGCATTTTTTTTCTAGTTATGCCAAGCCCTGAAACATGTTATTGGGTAGAAAAAAAATAATAATAGATTTTATTTAGAAAAACAAAAAAAGTATTAGTAGAAATCCTTATCCAGTGAATCACAAACAACGTAAAAATTCACAGGGCCATTGAATATTGTTGTGAATGTGTATAATTGGGTGTCAAAGGTGAAAAAGAACATTAGACCACTGTACCGATGTTTATGACATGAAAGCGCTATAATAACCGCCGTTGTGTTGACAGAGACAAACTGAATGAACTCAGAAGGCAGAAGGAAAAGTTGGAGGAGAAAATCATGGATCAGTACAAGTTCTATGACCCATCGCCTCCTCGAAGGTACCGTCCCATTATGTGGTGTGTGTGTGTGTGTGTGTGTGTCAAGACTGTTTTTATTTATCATGTTTTCTGTCCTTTCTCAAATGGTTACTCAATGAAGACGGGGCAACTGGATAACACTGAAGATGAGGAAGTTGATGAAGACTAGGGCTCGTGATCAGGAGCACGTTTGTTCTCCAACTCCCCAGCTCCGCTCCGAGTCATGCGAGGGTCTGGATGACCTGCGCTGCCATGACAACGGCTCCTTCATGGGTTCCCAGGGCTCAGAGGAATCTGCTCCCAACTCTCTAAATGGTGACACCCTCTCCCCCAAGAGGAGCAGCAGTGAGTATCACCTCAGTTACACGAAACTGTCAGAGCCCAATCATTCCAGCCAGGAACATCCAAAAACAAGCCATTTAATCAAGCGCAAACTCTGCGTCCCAACATCCCAAGGTCAGGAGAGTGAGAACAGGATAGCATCGAGCAGTCAAGCGAAGGGTAGTAACTCACCCCATAAATCACTTCTGCTGTTTAGAAAACTCCTCAACTTCTAAAGCCAAAACCCTTGGCGCCACAGAACACTTCGAGAGGAGTTACTCTGATTAAACATTTATGCAGTTATTTGATGTATGGTTCCTGATTCATTTCACGGCTTTGGTCCTCCATTCTTTTCCACACTGTTCAACACACATATCTCGGTAACACTTTAAAATAAGGTCTAATGTATTAACATTAGCTAATGCAAATGCTAATATAAACTAACGCTGATATATATATATATATATATATATATATATATATATATATATATATATATATATATATATATATATATATATATATATATTTATATATATATTAGAGCTGGGCAACGATTATTGAAATATATTTTGTATATATAGAAACACACACATGCATGTATATATTTAAGAAATATTTGCATGTATATACTTTATATATTTACACATAATTAATATTATGTAAAAATATAAATATTTGATATATTAAGAACACATTTTTCTTAAATATATACATGCATATGTGTGTGTATTTATATATACAACATAATTATACACACTACACACACATATATTATGTAAACACAAACTTTTATTTTGGATGTGATTAATCGCGATTAATCGTTGCCCAGCCCTAATATATATATATATATATATATATATTAGGGGTGTAACAATAGATAGATAGATAGATAGATAGATAGATAGATAGATAGATAGATAGATAGATAGATAGATAGATAGATAGATAGATAGATAGATAGATAGATAGATAGATAGATAGATAGATAGATAGATAGATAGATAGATAGATAGATTGACATTTTGTTAAATCTTTAAATCTCTAATCTATATATATATATATATATATATATATATATATATATATATATATATATATATATATATATATTAGGGCTGGGAAAAGATTAATCGCAATTAATCACATCCAAAATAAAAGTTTGTGTTTACATAATATATGTGTGTGTAGTGTGTATAATTATTTTGTATATATAAATACACACATATGCATGTATATATTTAAGAAAAATGTGTTATTAATATATCAAATATTTATGTATAATATAAATTTTGTATAAATATATCTAAAGTATATACATGCAAATATTTCTTAAATGTTTACATGCATGTGTGTGTGTTTATATATATAAAATAATTATACACATTACACACACATATATTATGTAAACACAAACTTTTATTTTGGATGCGATTAATCACGATTAATCTTTTCCCGGCCCTAATATATATATATATATATATGCGACTGTGGCTGTTTTGTGATTTTTCATGTTCTTTCTTACAAAATGATTTCCTTCTTTCTCATGAAAACGGTCACAAACATTTGTATTGTCATGTTTTCCTCCCTCATTTTCTGTCTTCATGTTTTCCATTGTGATGAGCAAGTCTGCGCCCTGAAAAAGTTTCATGTTAAACGTAACAAACCAAAGGATAAAGACAAAGTCAAGTCTCTCTTCCGTCGAGCTCTGTGTAAGACCTCACATCCTGTCTTTCCTGTAATGGCTGTGCCTTTCCTGTCATTGCTTTTTATTTTTTATACATGATGCTTTAATGATCTTTGCATCAACCATAATAGCTTACCTATGAACAAAGCCTTTTACAAGTAAATCAAGGCCTTTTATTCTTCAGAGAACGAGAAAAGGGTAATGCAAGATAAATGCTTTAACTCCTTTAAGACAAAGGCTGCCTCAACATCATCTCATGTCATCTTCATTTTCATGTTTCATCTCAGCAATGAATGACCTGCTGCAGTCAGACGGATGTTTGGATGGGGACTCCGGGCAGCAGGAAGATCAGCTAGAGGAGCGAATAATGCACACCATTGCTATTTTAAAAAACACTCCTCATCATCATCATCATTTCAACCCTACTCTTCCATAGACAATCATACAACAATACATAATCAAGGTTGTAAGTCAAAACTGTACATATGACATAGATATTTGCAATTCATCTGGCTTACTTTTGAGTGATCTAAACAAACTTGACCCTACCCCTAAAAGTATCCCACAAGTGGTGAGATGATTATTTTAGCCTGTAAGTAGCCACATAACCCATTAACAACAGGGTTGGGTAAGTTACTCTAAAACGTATTTAATTACTAGCTACTAATTACATCTTCAACAGTGTAATTGGATTACTTATTACTTTCCAAATCCCATTTGGGTGACAAGCATAAAATACATGCACACAAGAGTAATACACATGGTAACACGATAGTTACACCAACCGCGTAGCATCATCTTGGCAAGCCAGAAAACCATAGGCACATGCTAAAAACCACTTAGAACACCTTAGCGATTGCATTATGAACACATTGGTAACCCGCAACTGCATAGCAACATGCTAAAAAAAAAAACATTTCAAGAGCAATACCATGGCAATCACCAAAATAACCATGGAACATTATTAAAACCAATAACACCTTAGCACCATTTCACTGCTTTGGTGCTTCAATGCTTTGCAAGACAAGTCATTATTCAGTCTGGATAGATGTGTCTAAAGGAGTAGTTCACTTTTGAAAAAACTTTTGCTGGTAATTTACTCGCCCCATGTCATCCAAGATGTCCATGTCTTTCTTTCTTCAGTTGAAAAGAAATTAAGGTTTTTGATGAAAACATTCCAGGATTTTCTCCATATAATGGACTTCAATGGTTCAAGGTCCAAAAGACACTTTCAGTGCAAACTGCAAAGTGTTCAAAGGGCTTAAAACTGATTCCAGACGTTGAATAAGGGTCTTATCAAGCGAAAACGATCACTCATTTGATTAATAAATAACAAAGTTTACGCTTTTATAAGCTCAAATGGTCGCCCTGCTCTGTTCTGTGATGCACTGCTTGTGACTCTCCTGCTTCGAACTCGTTCATCAAAATGAACAAATCTTTTTCCGAGTTATTTGGTTCATTCAAGGAACGAAACGAACGGATTGACTCATAAAGACTCGTTCATTTTGATGAACGAGTTCGAACAGGAGAGTCATGAACGTGCATTGCAGAACTGTAAAGAGCAAGGCGACCATTTGAGCTTATAAAACTTAAAATTTTATTTTTTTTAATGAGCGATCGTTTCGCTTGATAAGACCCTTATTCGTCGTCTGGAATCGTTTAAAGCCCTTTAAACAGTTTGCAGTTTGCACGGAAACTGTCTTTTGGACCTTGAACCGTTTGGTTCTCACTGAAGTCCATTATATGGAGAAAAATGCTGGAATGTTTTCATCAGAAACCTTAATTTCTTTTCGACTGAAGAAAGAAAGACATGGACATCTTGGATGACATGGGGTGAGTAAATTATCAGCAAAAGTTTTTTGAAAAGAGAACTACTCCTTTAAGAGTAACTGGAATCCAGTGCATGATTCTAGAGTATCTGGGACCCTGTTTATACCTGGAATTAAGATGCAGTTTGGTTGATCAGATCACTAGTAGAAGAGGGAGACACATTCCCATTTACACCTAGTGTTTTAATTCATCTCTTTTGTCCACTTTCAACCACTTCTGTCCTGATTTCTTCAAAGGGGAGAGTCTATGGGCAGATAAATGTATGAATTTGTTTCAGATCTTTCAATCAATGGACGAAATAAGCAATTTACAAAAGACGATGGAAAACACACGGCGAACAGCAGCTAGTTTGTGCTCTGACGGCCGCAAGATCAGCCGAACGCTGTGAGTGTGTGTTAGATATCAAGAATGGTTTGAGAACATTGTGCTTGGTATATTTTTCATCTTCAAACCAAACTTGGGTCTCCAGCCAAAGTTTAAATCCTGTGTCTAGAGCGCTTCCCATTCGGTTTACACATTAGGTCAGTAGACGGTCTTCTGTGGCTGTTTGAACACTTGCAACCACATTACTCTGAGTAAGCAATCCAGTCAAATGTGTTTTCGACTCCCTCTAGAAGTGGTCGAAAGTGGGCAAGCTCAAAACATTTTAGACCCTGTCGTCCATTTGTGATCCAGTCGACCAAAACGCGTCTTAATACCTGGTGTAAACAGGGCCTAACAGTGTGTTTACACATGTGTCCCTTCAGGTAAAGATTTCCAAGAAGACACAATTCCACCAAGTCTTGCAAATGGCACAGAAAGCCAAGATCATGGTAAGAATTGATTGGTAGACCAAAAATACATTTATGAGAGTTTTATGATCCCGTTGAGCTACAACTTCCTCAAATTGACATGTTCAGCAGGGCTGAATGGCAAATCGAGTTCGTGCCCGAGCGCGAGCAGTGGCGAGTTTAGCGTGAGCCTGGAGAATCGAGGCCTGGTCCAGTGATAGCAGCACCCTTCCAGATCCATTCCCATCCAATCGCGACGAGTCAGTGACTCGCTTTCACCAGCTCGGCCCGACCACGAGGAGCTCATGCAGGGTCACTGCTCCTCCGGGAGACGGTGCGGAGGTCCAGCAGTGGGAAATCCACTGGAGATCGTTCAGCACAGAAGCTGGACAAAGCAAACTGTATTGGATTGTATAAAACTCAAAGCGTGCAAAGTACAGAGTCTGATCTTAAAACTGCTCTTGAGACGCAAGGGAAGTCCTCTTCCGTATCAGGGTGTTTGAACTGCTTTGCCACTCCAATGCGAAGCCCCAAATCAGGCCAGGCTCTGACCAACCTACCCGCGCCAGCTGTGTCATCTCCACATCAGAGGGAAACAGTCGCCGTGCCAGTGTCCTTAGCACTATATCCGTGGGATCGACGTCAAGTAAGAACGCTGCTGATCCTCCTATCGATTCAACCTGACCACAGTGACGAGGTTTTAAAAGGAAGCCTTGTCTTGGAAGAGGAAGACCTCAAACCAGAGCATCTTTTTGATTCAGAATTCACCATAGATTCAGTCTTTACAAACACAATTTTCAGTGAGTCAACCAGCCCAGCTAACAAAAATATGGTCTAAGAATGTTTTGCCTTGAAAACATCCTTACTGAATGTAAAAAATAAATAAAAAATGTGTGAACGTTGAGGAAACATTCCATTTTATCACTAAAACATTATGGGCAAGTGAGGGCTTTGCAATTCAGAGGCCCGTTTCAAAGAAACAGTCGTGGCTCCCACCCCCAGATTAGCTAAATCATTGTTTGCAATGCGACCTCAACTACTGTATATCTGTTATATTTACAATGTTAACTCATATTTCTCTCATAATAATCTGTTTTAACAGGCATTCTGTCTCTTTAACCAAAATTATTGTTACAATCATGATCGAAAATAAAAACAGCATTAAATCTTCTTCCCTCATTCCCTTAGCGAAAATGAAATGATTTTAAAAACCGCCAGTAGGAGGCGGCAACGTTCAAAACGGCTGATTCATTCAGTTACAAAAAACAAAACAACAACTCTTGCTTCTGTGATTTTGCTTATAAATGTTAAAAACAATAAATTATAGAGATTTTTTCCCCTTTATCTTGGTTTATGTACATTTATAACACCATACTTTGTATTATATTGCCATCAAATTACGAGGAAAACTAGTTAACGCTGCGGTGAGGGTGTTTAACAGCAGCTTTGGGAGTGATTGTAAAAATTGCATCCTTCTCTCTTCTGATCACCGTTATTAATCTCCCTCTATTTTCCCCTTTTTTTGAAAGTTGTGAAAACACTATAGGCCTAATGGTTTTTTTCTTTTTTCATTTGAGCAAATAGAACACAAAAAATATGTGTAGGCTTCATTCACCGCTATAGAAGTTTACCCGGAAATGTGACAATCCTTTTCATTGGACAATCCTTAACTACAACTCATAGTTTGTCTTGGTTTGGTTGACACGTAGCCCTATTTTTTTCCTTCCTTATTTTGTCTCTCTTCTTCATTTTTTAAATGTATTTCGTATTGTTTGCATTTCATGTGTTAAATTATTCTATGTTCACTTTTTTCAAATTACAAATTGCATGAAAGTAAAATAAGAATAAAAAAGAAATACAAGAGTCCATCTGCATGTAGCATCAAATCTGCTGTGGCTCATTTGTTCTGACTACTGTATATTACAGTCATTTTTCCTATCCTGCAGAATGTTTTGTTGTTTATTTTTAGCATCAATGTACCTAGTATTTGTTTAAATATCTCAAGATACCTATCTTGCTTTTTTCTAATTTTATCGCGTTTTCCTTCTAAATTATTGCTCATATTGTGGTGCTTTGTGCTCATTTTTTCTGCATTTGTTTGCAGAAGTGATTTAAAACATGTACAAATATTGTATGATTTTTGATTAAATAAAAAAAAAACTTTACTGTAAGACAAAATGGGTTTAGGGGTGTTTGGTGGTTCAGAAATCCTCATTTAAATGTCAATATTGGAGACATTTTGATTGTATTTGAAGAACAAATAGAAATCCACCGAGCAGAAACAAACAAACATTAATCTCGCAAGATTGTGATTGGTTTGTCCGGAGCAGTTCTGAGAAAAGTAACCAGTACTATTCGAGATTCAAGAATAATTTTGGACATGGTTGAAGGTTTTGCATTGCCAAATCATTGATAACATTAAATTAGATAGCTACATATTTACACAACTTGTCAAATAATTAAAAATCAGAATTAGAATGAGATTGATAGCTATGCTAATGCAAGATAATTGGTGAAGCGTCCAGTACAAAGAAAAGGTTTAGAAAAAAAATATATAAAACGCATATAAATAGGCTAAGGCTATGTAGGGCCTAGCCTTCACGTAACACGCAACACGGTAACACGCAAAACTTGAAAAATATACCGTGTTGGGATTTACACATGTTTTATTATATGTTTATGAGCATTTTGTGCATGTTTACAGAAAATTTACGCTTATTCTAGTTCTATATGATTGTTTTTGGCATGGTTTTTGGAGCTCCATGGACTCTGTGGAATTTGTCGCCACCGCGTGTTTGTGTTTGTGAACTGCAGTCTGCGCAAGACATTGTGGGATACACTGTCATGGCGGCGCCCATGCAGCAGAAATGACTTCTGACTTAAGATATTATTTGCTTAAAATTATTATCTTCTCATCTCTGCTTTTATGTCTGTATACTGAATGAATTCACCGGTAAGTGTATTTTCTTAAGTCTTAAGTAACGTTAAGTTTCTCACATCCAGGAAAATAATCTGGTAATCTGCCTTGAGCTACTGTTATAATGTCAGCATTCACGTTATAACGTTAGATATATGAAAGATACAACATGTTTTTATGATGAAGATGGTGATTTTCAACATATTTGCCAAATACCATGGTAATACAATGTGGTGTTCGAGTATTATGTAAATACAATGACAAACAAATAGTAATCATTCAGTACCATTGCATTTATCAAACTTTCATGGTTTTATAGCATCTATCAACCATGGTATCAAAGTGAGTAATCATCTTTAGTATTAGATCAATTTGTTTTATAACATTTGTATGTTATTTAACTAATTCTGCTATTCATGATGCCTCTCATCATTTTAAAAGTGTTTTTTCTTCTAAGATATAGTGCGATTTGTAATTGTAGTCATTGCACTGACCTTGTCCTGGATCAATGCTATATTTTTATATTCAATTTGTTCGAATATGAACTGCAAAGCTTTTTTTTTAATTATAATTAGAAAATCTTCAATGAAGCGGATATCAGGCTTGATTGGCAGGACTGCGTGGTCCTGTTGGCATCATGGGAGTCCACGTCTTCCCCCTGCCTGGGTCCCTGGACCCCCGTCGTCCACCTGTCTTCAGGTCCGACACCTGGCTGCAAAACAGGTCAGCCTCAAAATGTTGAACCCTTCACTAATGCTTATCATAAGGGTCACAGCAGATCACACGATTAATTCAAGATTACAGGTTACAGCACAAACCAGATTGTTTGGATGTCTTGTGTGCATGTAGTGAGCAAAACATGTCACGTTTGTTTTACTGTAGAATAAGGGCCAATTCAAAGGTCAGAAGTTCAAATCGAAACCAGTGACGCTAGAGAAACAACAGAAGCAGGAGGTGGAGATCAAACAGAGGATGACTGTGGCTGAACTCGCTGAAGGCCATGAATAAAGACATTGGTGAGTGTTGATCTAAATCAGATGAGCTTATGATGGAGTCTCTTCAAGCTACACACACTCACCTAAAGGATTATTAGAAACACCTGTTCAATTTCTCATTAATGCAATTATCTAATAAACCAATCACATGGCAGTTGCTTCAATGCATTTAGGGTGTGATCCTGGTCAAGACAATCTCCTGAACTCCAAACTGAATGTCAGAATGGGAAAGAAAGGTGATTTAAGCAATTTTGATCGGTCTGAGTATTTCACAATCTGCTCAGTTACTGGGATTTTCACCCACAACCATTTCTAGGTTTACAAAGAATGGTGTGAAAAGGGAAAAACATCCAGTATGCGGCAGTCCTGTGGGCAAAAATGCCTTGTTGATGCCAGAGGTCAGAGGAGAATGGGCCGACTGATTCAAGCTGATAGAAGAGCAAATTTAACTGAAATAACCACTCGTTACAACCGAGGTATGCAGCAAAAACAACACACACAACCTTGAGGTGGATGGGCTACAACAGCAGAAGACTCCACCGGGTACCACTCATCTCCACTACAAATAGGAAAAAGAGGCTACAATTTGCAAGAGCTCACCAACATTGGACAGTTGAAGACTGGAATAATGTTGCCTGGACGGTTGAGTCTCGATTTCTGTTGAGACATTCAGATGGTAGAGTCAGAATTTGGCGTAAACAGAATGAGAACATGGATCCATCATGCCTTGTTACCACTGTGCAGGCTGGTGGTGGTTGTGTAATGGTGTGGGGGATGTTTTATTGGCACACTTTAGGCCCCTTAGTGCCAATTGGGCATCGTTTAAGGCCCTGTTTACACAAGAACGCTCACGGGTGACAATGTATAAATATTTTATCAGATGTGCCTTTTGTTTACACGGCGACTGCATTTTTGGGGCTTAAAAACGCAAAAAAAGTGAAACCACCCTCCAGAGTGGAAATCTTAAAAACGCTCCACTGCCGTGTTCCTGTGTAAAGGGTAAAAACGCAAAAGTCTGTTTGACAGTAAAGGTTGTACGCAGGCGTGCGGACTTGGTGTTGTTGTGTGGTAGTGCTCCACATTGCCACCTAGCCGCCTGGAGTGCATACTACATCAAATTTCACAGTTTTGCGTCCCCATATGCACAAGGATTTCCCACCCAAAACGCTCGTCGCAGAATAAAAAGTGATAACACAACGCCACTTTTGCGTTTTCTCTTCAGAATCGTTTCCGTGTAAACATAGCCCAAATGCTACGGCCTGCCTGAGCATTGTTTTCTGACCATGTTCATCCCTTTATGGCCACCATGTACCCAGCCTCTGATGGCTACTTCCAGCAGGATAATGCATCATGTCATAAAGCTCAAATCATTTCAAATTGGTTTCTTGAACATGTCAATGAGTTCACTGTACTAAAATGGCCCCCACAGTCACCAGATCTCAACCTAATAGAGCATCTTTGGGATGTGGTGGAACGGGAGCTTCGTGCCCTGGATGTGCATCCCACAAATCTCCATCAACTGCAAGATGATAGCCTATCAATATGGGCCAACATTTCTAAAGAATGCTTTCAGCACCTTGTTGAATCAATGCCACATAGAAATAAGACAGTTCTGAAGGCGAAAGGGGTCAAACACAGTATTAGTATGTGTTCCTAATAATCCTTTAGGTAAGTCTATACATCATGATAACATGTTTTAAAACACTGTCACTGTGTTTATTTGGTGAAAAATACACAAACAACAATGATCTTGTGAAATATTATTAAAAATTTTAAAAACTACTTTTTTATATACTCTGTAGGTCAAAAGTTTGGAATAATCACAGAGACCGCATTCATTTAAAAATACAGTGTGATATTGTGAAATATTATTACCATTTAAAATAACTGTTTTCTATTTGAATATATTTTATAATGTAATTTATTCCCGTTAGGGCTAAGCTGAATTCTCAGCATCATTACTCCAGTCTTCAGTGTCACGCAATTCTTCAGAAATCATTCTAATATGATGATTTGCTGCTCAAGAAACATTTCTTTATTATTATAAATGTTGAAAACAGTTGTGCTGCTTAATGCTTTTGTAGAAAGAGTGATGCATTTTTTCCAGATGTATGATGAAAGTTCAAAAGAACAGCATTTGAAAAAATAAATAAATCTTTTGTAACATTGTAAAAGTCTTAACTGAGACTTTTGATCAATTTAGTGCAATTGAATTTTTCTGAATGTCCCCAAATGGTGATCATCACAGAGGTTATATACTGTATGTACTGTTCCCCCTGTTTAGATCACGTCTATGAAGCCCTGCTCAACACAGAAGTCGATCTGGACGAGTTGGAGCCCGACACACTTCTGGAGGAGAAATGGATAAAAGAGGCAGTAAAGAG
Organism: Hybognathus amarus; assembly: GCA_030378365.1. Classification (NCBI taxonomy): domain Eukaryota; kingdom Metazoa; phylum Chordata; class Actinopteri; order Cypriniformes; family Leuciscidae; genus Hybognathus; species Hybognathus amarus. The sequence continues at coordinate 65,356 of JAQIUQ010002966.1, read as the reverse complement.
ATCGGGAATGAAGCACAAATGGGCCAAACTGGTTGAAACCAAAGTCAGAGAAAACAAAGATGTCCAGAAATCGATGAGGATGATTTTAATAATACAGCTGTCTGACTTTTGTATACAGTTTAATTTTCAGAAATTTCTAAAAACCTGTTTGAATTGTCAGGCCTCCCCAGATCCCGCTCATTTAGTCCCTCGAGCTCCAGTGGTGACCATCATGGGTCATGTAGACCATGGAAAGACCACCCTTCTGGACAGCCTGAGGAAGAGTCAGATCGCTGCTCAGGAGGCGGGAGGAATCACACAACACATCGGAGCCTTCCGGGGTACTGAACTCAACATATCACTGCCATTTATGATTTTCTGATTATTATCAGAGACCCAGTGTTGCACAATTGCAATGTCTGTATAAAGCAATTAAATAATACCTTGTTTTCACTAGATATAAGTAAAAATAGGTTTTGACAACAGTCACGACAGTTTTGGTGGGGGAAGAGTGGAACATTAACCGCCAGAGCTTGCTAAAGTCACACAAAAAACAAATGATCTATTTACAAAGTAAGTATTTGACTTAGTATTTAGTGATGGGAAATGGCTTAAAGGGATTGGTCACACACAAGTTCTGTCATTAATTACTCGTTCCAAACCTGTCAGACTTAAAGAGATATTTCACTTTGAAATTAATTTTTGGTATGTTTTAGCTTACATCAAGGGCATCCAAGATGTAGGTGTCTTTGTTTCTGCAGTGGTTTCAGTTTTGACATTTTTAGGTCAAACCGTTCTTGTCTGTCAGTTATATAATGGAGGTCTATGGTCACCACCTCAAAGAGCATGCACAGAGAAGTCCAAATTAAACATGATTTATTGACTTGTAAATGTAAGTACACATTGATGGCCTAAGACACGAAACGAGCGGTTTGTGTGAGAATACGAACAGTATTTATATCGTTTTTACATCTTGTAACCACAGCCACGTCCGAGTAATCTGAGGGCACGAGTGCATTGTGGATGTGGTAACGAGGTACAACAATATAAATACTGTTCGTTTTCTCACACAAACCGCTCATTCGTGTCTTAGGCCATCAATGTGTGCTTATATTTATGAGTCATTAAATCATGTTTAATTTGGACTTCTCTGTGCATGCTTTTGAAGGTGGTGACCATAGACCTCCATTGTATGACTGATAGACAAGAATGGTTTGACCTAAAAATATCAAAAATCTTTTTGATGAAATATGCAAGCTTTATTGACACTTTGACTCTTCAAAAAGTCCATAAAGAGATCATATAAATTTCAAGCAAATGCATATGAATTTTGGTTTTGTCCAAATTTTCTGAAGAGACTTGATTGCTTTTTATGATAAACAGATTGAATTTAGGCTAAAAAATAAGATTGGTAAATTTTGGATTCATTGGGACTTTTAAGGATGTAAAAAATAATGAATCATGTATATTAATGCTTGGGTGTCTGAGGGTTAAACTTAAAGACGAAATACAGATTTCTTTTGAGAACAAGCAATTCTTTCCCAAGATTTAAGTATGTAGTTTCTTTCAGACAAATGCCATGTTTGGCATCCTCTGTACTACCAAGTAAAGGACCTGTAATAAAATGAGTCTGTGTCCTGTTCAGTTCAGCTGCCCTCTGGTGAAAAGATCACTTTTCTGGACACACCTGGTCACGCAGCGTTTTCTGCGATGCGGGCGCGTGGAGCCATGGTCACTGATATCGTCATCCTGGTGGTGGCAGCCGATGATGGGGTGATGAAACAGACAATTGAGTCCATACAGCATGCAAAAAAAGCCAAAGGTAGTCACAGTGCAATTTTTTTTTATTAATTTATTTATATTCATTCATTTATTTATTTTGGACTAGCTATACATTATTTTATATATATATAATACATTTTGAGATGAAGATTCAATGCGTTTTTATCTGCAGTGCCGATCGTTGTCGCTGTGAATAAATGTGATAAACCTCAGGCTGACCCCCACCGTGTGAAAGAGGAGCTTGCAGGTCATGATGTAGTCTGTGAGGAGTTTGGTGGGGAAATACAGGCCATCCATGTGTCTGCATTAAAGGTACAGTGGCCCCGCCTTATGTTTGAACTTTTCTTATGCCTCGCTTAAAGTCCCCATGAATTCAAAATGACTTTTTTAGGGCTTTTAGTATGAACATGTTATCGGTAAGCTAGTGGGCTCCCAAACAATGACAAAATACTCATTTATATAGATATACGCATTCAAAACTTACAGTCTCTCACTTCCGCCTATATGGATCAATGATGACATCACTCTGCGCTTCAGCTTCTCATCAGATTTTCTGTCCAATCAAATGCTCTCTAGAATCCGAAGCTCCACCCCCTACATTATAAATTGTTTCAGCGGTCATGTACTATTTTCTACATAACACATAGTGCACTAAATAGGGGATAGGGAATGATTCAGACTGTACATATGTTTTCCATTGGGTAGAAATATGTCTGGTTTTACGTTAGTGTTGCGTAAAACACCACGCACACAGTCTGCTCCGATCCAGAGACACGACAGCACAGAGCGGATCATATGCGCTGAGTCGACGAAGACCAGAAAACCTATTGGAGCCATTCTCCTCAGAATGATGTACTTTAAAGCAGTATGGAAGAGATTAGAGGAGAAACGCTTCACCGAGCTCAGCGGCTCTGAACGAGCTGTGATATAAACTAAATGCTATTGACGTTTTTTTAAAAGGGGAGGGGCTTTTTGATATGTCCCGCCCTCTCTTCCTGTTTCAGAAATTACATCAGCACATTGAATAATGTTGGCGTGTTTCAAGGCGCTTCAGTGGCCCTTTAAAAATATTTAATGTCACTGGATAAAATGTCATATAATAGCAAAATATCAAACCTAGCTGTATGCTGTACAAGCTTTTCTCTGAAATCATTTCACATTTTTGAGTTATTTTTACTCTGAAGGTTAAAGGAGTAGTTCACTTTAAAAAAAAAAAAAAACTTTTGCTGATAATTTACTCACCCCCATGTCATCCAAGATGTCCATGTCTTTCTTTCTTCAGTTGAAAAGAAATTATGGTTTTTGATTAAAACATTCCAGGATTTTCTCCATATAATGGACTTCAATGGGAACCAAACGGTTCAAGGTCCAAAAGACAGTTTCTGTGCAGCTTCAAAGGGCTTTAAACGATTCCAGACGATGAATAAGGGTCTTATCGAGCGAAACGATCGCTCATTTAAAAAAAAAAATAACAAAGTTTAAGTTTTATAAGCTCAAATGCCCGCCTTGCTCTGTTCTGTGATGTGCGTCTGTGACTCTCCTGTTCAAACTCTTTTATCAAAATGAACAAATGTTTTTCGAGTCATTTGGTTCATTCAACGAACGAAATGAACGAATTGACTCGGGAAAAAGATTCATTCATTTTGACACACGTGACAACCAGGAAGTGTCCAAACATTTGTCTTAATTTTGAACAGTATGAGTTTTTTTTTTATCATGTAAACCCCAAGAAACTTCTTCTTGTAAAACAACTTGCATGAAAATTGGGTTGTATTATATACATATATATATTTTTATTTTATTTTTTTTTTTTTTTTAAATAAACGCCACTTTTGATAAATTTTAGCGTCTAATGCAGTAACATTTATACTTTTTTTTTGCCATGGCTTAATATTTTTGGGAGTTCGGGGTTTGTCAGGGTTTATTTTGCTCTCTCCAATCTATATATAGTTGTGTGACGGTAGTACCTCGGTAGTACCTCATCACATGATATTGGTATCATTATATGTGAACATGGCAGCATTTAGAGTGTAATTTCTCTGCAGGGGGACAATTTATTACAGCTGGCCGAAGCCACGGTGGCACTGGCAGAGGTCCTGGAGTTGAAGGGTGACCCCACAGGCCTGGTAGAAGGGACGGTCATCGAGAGCCGCACAGACAGAGGCAGAGGGTGAGTGTAAACGAGACCTGTCCTTACAGTGTCCGAGATTAATAAGAACACTTATATCACTGCCATCGAGGCATCAGTCACATCAGCTGTTGTGTTTCACAGGCCTGTCACCACGGCCATCATCCAGCGTGGCACTCTGAGGAAGGGCTGTACGCTGGTGGCAGGAAAGTGCTGGGCTAAAGTGCGCTTCATGTTTGATGAGCACAATCAGGATGTGTGTGAGGCCGGGCCCAGCATCCCTGTGGAGATCGTGGGTTGGAAAGATCTTCCCTCTGCTGGTGAGGAGATCCTGGAGGTGGAATCAGAGGTATCCTTAAGCTTGTGTTTTTATAGAGCCATATTCTACACTTTTCTAGCATTTTTTTTATCATACTGCGAGACACTTCAGGTGAATAGGGTAATTTTTTAACTAGCAGATATCACCGTGAAACTTCCAGTTGATTACCTACATTAAGATGAGAAAAAAATATATATTACAAGTTTTCTGTAATTTTATGGTTAAATATGCAAATGAGGCATTATCTAATTAAATATGCACTAATTTGCTTGTATTTAAAAAAAAAAACGAAATCTGAGTATTGGATAAAGCCAGGTTCAAAATTCTTTTTTCATTGTGTTTACATATTAGATGAGAAAAAAAATTACTGAGGGATTTATGGATATCTACTTTTATTATCCTGTAAATCAGAATATACTGCCTATTGCTTTAAAAAAAAAGATTTTTGCCATGTTTTTTTTAATAAAATGTTATATAAATCAGGCTAGGAATAATATATTTACAAATCCCTCTGTAAATGTCTTCATAATATAACTAGGTACAAGATTGGACATTTTGGTGTATATAGGTGCTACTGAATTTAGCATTTCACAATATTACAGTTTTACTGTATTTTTAATCACATGGTGACCTTGAGAGTCTCCTTTCAAAAACATTTTAAAAATCTTTATGATTGCAAACTTTTGATTGGTATTATAAATGATATATGTTATGACTGGCTAACCTCCACACTGGCGTAGTTCACATAGTTCGTTCTCTTAGCAAAGGGCCCGTGAGGTGGTGGAGTGGCGCTGCTACATGGAAGAGCAAGACAAGCTGAAAGAAGACCAGCAGGTCATCGAAGCCAAGCAGAAGGAGCATGACGACAGCTACAAGAGAGAGCGGGAGAGCATGGCCCATCTCTCCTGGAAACAGAGGAGGGCGGCCATGTACCGGGCCAACAAACACAAACTCATCCACCGGGCCAGTGAGAAAACTGACATAGAGGAGCTCACGCTGCCTGTGATCATCAAAGGTGAGATGATGATCCTTCATTTCACCAGGGCTGTTGACAATAAGAGCAAGTGAATATATATATATATACACACTTCTGGTCAAAAGTTTAAGATCTGTACGATTTTTTATGTTTTTAAAAGAAGTCTCTCTGCTTATCGAGGCTGCAATTTTTTGATAAAAAATACACAAAAAAGACAGTAATATTGTGAAATATTATGACAATTTAAAATGACTTTTTTATGTTAATATATATTAAAATGTAATTTATTCCTCTGAAAAAAAGCTGAATTTTCAGCATCATTACTCCAGTCTTCAGTGTCACATGATCCTTCACAAATCACTCTAATATGATGATTTTATGCTCCAAAAACATGTATGATTATTATCCATGTTGAAAACAGTTTTTTACATTTTTATTTCAGGATTCTTTGATGAATAGAAAGTTCAAAAGAACAGCTTTTATCTGAAATGGAAAGCTTTTGTTACATTAAACACTACCCTTTAAAAAGTTTGGGGCCAGTAAGAATTTGTATTTTATTTTTGGGGGAAATAAATAAGAAATCAATACTTCTATTCATCAAGGATGAGTTACATTGATCAAAAGTCAAAAGACATTTATAATGTTAGAAAAGATTCTAATTAAATAAATGCTGTTCTTTTGAACTTTCTATTCATCAAAGAATGCTGAAATAAAAATGTAAAGAACTGTTTTCAACATGGATAATAATCATACATGTTTTTGGAGCATAAAATCATCATATTAGAGTGATTTGTGAAGGATCATGTGACACTGAAGACTGGAGTAATGATGCTGAAAATTCAGCTTTTTTTCAGAGGAATAAATTACATTTTAATATATATTAACATAAAAAAAGTCATTTTAAATTGTCATAATATTTCACAATATTACTGTGTTTTGTGTATTTTTTATCAAATAATTCCAGCCTTGGTGAGCAGAAGAGACTTCTTTTAAAAACATAAAAAAAAAACTTACCGATCTTAAACTTTTGACTGGTAGTGTATATATATATATATATATATATATATATATATATATATATATATATACCATGTACACATTATATTTTTGATGAAAATCTTTAGGCAATATATAAACAGTGCACAATAAAGGTTATATATATATATATATATATATATATATATATATATATATATATATATATATATATATATAACCTTTATTGTGCACTGTTTATATATTGCCTAAAAGATTTTCATCAAAAATATAATGTTGAAATGCAACAAAGTTTAATAGGTGAGAAACAGTAATGAAAGCAGCGACAAATCTTCCATAATGTGACATACATCTGAGTGAAACTGATTATTGAGAAAGAAAAAATGTTGGGCGGGATCCTATTGTTTGGATACAGGCAGATCTGAATGTAAACTTGAGGTTGATTGTAAGAAAGTAGAAAGAAATATGACATTGTGATTAAATATTATGCCAACACTTTATTTTGATTAGACATTTATTCTACTAACTATAAGTAACTTCACAACTACATGTCAACTTATTCTACTAACCCTAACCAAACAGTCTACTAATACTCTAATGAGAGCTTACATGTAGTTGCAGAGTTACTTATAGTTATTAGAATGTCTAATGTGGACCACTGCAATAAAGTGTTACCTTTAATCTCACTGTGACTCACCAATAATATTATATCATGATGGACATTGAGAATATTGTGACCGGCTGTACTCGTCTGATTATTTAGGGGATGTTGACGGCTCAGTGGAGGCTATTTTGAACATCCTGGAAAGTTATGATGCTGATGACCAGTGTCAGTTGGATGTGGTACATTTTGGTGTGGGTGACATCACAGAAAAAGACATCACCATGGCAGAGACATTCTCAGGTAAGCAAGTTGGCGGTGTGCATTAACTCGTTAATTTTGACAGTCTTATTCAATTTTTTTATATGTACACTCACCTAAAGGATTATTAGGAACACCTGTTCAATTTAACATTGATGCAATTATCTAATCAACCAATCACATGGCAGCTGCTTCAATGCATTTAGGGATGAGGTCCAGGTCAAGACAATCTCCTGAACTCCAAACTGAATGTCAGAATGGGAAAGAAAGGTGATTTAAGCAATAATGAGCATGGCATGGTTGTTGGTGCCAGACGGGCCGGTCTGAGTATTTCACAATCTGCTCAGTTCCTGGGATTTTCACGCACAACCATTTCTAGGGTTTACAAAGAATGGTGTGAAAAGAGAAAAACACCCAGTATGCTGCAGTCCTGTGGGCGAAAATGCCTTGTTGATGCTAGAGGTCAGAGGAGAATGGGCTGACTGATTCAAGCTGATAGAAGAGACACTTTGACTGAAATAACCACTTGTTACAACCGAGGTTTGCAGCAAAGCATTTGTGAAGCCACAACACGCACAACCTTGAGGCGGATGGGCTACAACAGCAGAAGACCCCACCGGGTACCACTCATCTCCACTACAAATAGGAAAAAGAGGCTACAATTTGCAAGAGCTCACCAACATTGGACTGTTGAAGATTGGAAAAATGTTGCCTGGTCTGATGAGTCTCGATTTCTGTTGAGACATTCAGATGGTAGAGTCAGAATTTGGCGTAAACAGAATGAGAACATGGATCCATCATGCCTTGTTACCACTGTGCAGGCTGGTGGTGGTGGTGGTGTAATGATGTGGGGGATGTTTCTTGGCACACTTTAGGCCCCTTAGTGCCAATTGGGCATCGTTCAAATGCCACAGCCTGAGCATTGTTTCTGACCATGTCCATCCCTTTATGGCCACCATGTACCCATCCTCTGATGGCTACTTCCAGCACCATTACATGTCACAAAGCTCGAATCATTTCAAGGGTTTCTTGAACATGTCAATGAGTTCACTGTACTAAAATGACCCCCACAGTCACCAGATCTCAACACAATAGAGCATCTTTGGGATGTGGTGGAACGGAAGCTTCGTGCCCTGGATGTGCATCCCACAAATCTCCATCAACTGCAAGATGCTATCCTATCAATATGGGCCACATGGGCCAAGAATGCTTTCAGCACTTTGTTTAATCAATGCCACATAGATTTAAGGCAGTTCTGAAGGTGAAAGGGGGTTAAACACAGTATTAGTATGGTGTTCCTAATAATCCTTTAGTTGAGAGTACTGCATATATATTGCCACTCAAAATGTCCATAAATATATCAATATGAATATGAGCAGCAAATCTAGTGGGATCTTCAAGTATTAACTTTGGTACTGGTGGGCGTTGAAGTCTAAAAGGTTTAACCACTCATTTACAGCCCATGAATTGACTGCTACTGTTGTCATTGTTTGTTTGACTTGTTAAAGTGTCCGAACTTGGTCATTTTCTTGTATTCTCTCTTTTTCTCCATCATTGATCAGGCATCATATATGGGTTCAATGTTAATGCAAATAAATCGATTCAGCAGATGGCTGCTAAGAGGGACATTCCCTTACGATTACACAGAGTCATCTACAAACTCATAGACGAACTCAAAGACGACTTGAGCAGCAAACTGTCCCCAACCACTGAAGAAAATATCGTTGGTGAGTTTAACTTTAATATCACACGTTGATTTTAACATTGAACTTTCTATTTACATCATGTGTTGATAATCATTTACCTCATTTGATGTACCGGGCCTTTTAAATTGCTTGTCAGTCTCTCATTATGATGTTATTATCACCAAATACTGGATTTAATCTTTTTGTCAACCTGTTTTCTATCAATTGAGACTCAATTCTCAAGCTAATTCTCATCAAAAAACAGAAGCACATAAGCTCAGATCAGTGAGGCCTAAGATCAATCGTTTCCAAGAAGAAATACAAAACGTGTCTTTGTTAAATCATTATAAGCCATGAATCAAGCCAACCAGCCACAAGATGAATCATCACATTACAAACTTTGATTTGAAGCAAAAAAGTATTTGAAAATTGGACTAAAATACAAAGGTACAGGACTGTGTGCCTAATGGCTTTAGTGAGGGAAAGAACTAGCCTAGGAAAGAAGAACTACAATCCCATGAAGTGTTATGAAGAGCATAATCAAATTAAAAAATATTTAAGTGTTTTAAGAGCGTAAAGAAACTGACTCCATTGCGTCATTTGCTGGGCTTCATGGGAGTGGGTGGAGCTAAAAGGCTCTTTTGTCACGTTTTACTTGTCTCAACTCTTTGATTGGTGGAAATTTCGGTACAGCATCATGGTTAATGTAGTTTTTCACCAGGAATTACACTGTTAAACGATAATTTAAAAAATAAATTGAAATAATGTGGGCCAAATGTTTCCACGGAAGCAAATACCATGGATTAAAAACCTCTAAGCTCACAGAAGTAAAATCAGTTTCCCAATGGAGAAATTTAATTGAGTTTTTACTTCAGGCACCCTACTGTTGCACTCTTACACCCTCTGTCTGTAAGTCAGTCAAGTCAGTAAGTTTTAGTCCAATGAGATAACATTACCTAGCATTTTCAGGAAAAAGAAAATCTTATCTCAGGTCAAAATGTCCGCAACACAGCCAGACGGTTAAGGGTTTATTCTTTAACTCATGAAATGACTAAGCCAACATTTGTGGGCGGACTTTACCAGTCATTTTTCCCTGATGCCCAGCCTCAGATATAATATATATATATATATTATATATAATATATTATTATACAGGTTATTTGTCTTTCTTGCCCTTGAATGTTTCCTTTCCCCCTCTTGCTTCAGGTGAAGCCTCAGTTCTGGCCACGTTTGATGTGACGGTCGGGAAAAAGAAGATCCCAGTGGCTGGCTGTAGAGTTCAGAAGGGCCTTCTGGACAAAAAGATGAAATTTAGACTTATTCGAGGAAGGGAGATTCTCTGGGAAGGTAAACCAATGCATCAGTACTGATAAATGCCATGGTTATGCAGCTTGGGTTTTTGACATGTTAAATGTTTGCTGTTTGAATTGATTTCTCCATTCATTTGTTTTCTTCCTTCAGGATCACTGACTACAATGAAACATCTGAAGGATGATGTTCAGACAGTGAAGACAGGCATGGAATGTGGCCTTTCTTTAGATAATGAGGAGCTTCAATACAAACCCGGGGATGAAATAGTTTGTTTCAGCGAATCTGAGGTGAGACAGAAAATATCTTGGGATCCAGGATTTTAAGAGACTGCAATTGGCGCATCAGTATACATGCGTATACAAAAGCTGTACCGGTAACTATATTTGCTGTAGCAATCCTACACCATCACCAACAGATAATAAAAAAACAGTAAAATTTGATTTGATTGACTTGATTTTGACTCTCCATATAAGGACTGAACTCTGAGGAGTGTACATAATAATTGTTTTATAATGTAAATAAAAAATAAGGAAGTCATGTTTTCAAAATTTGTTCTTTGAAAGGTATGATTTTCATTTTGGCTTCTCATAATAAACTAAACATTTCAACCTTTATCCCACAATAGAGCTTTTATAATGCATTAAACAGTACTTTAACCCACTTAAAATGGATCAAATCAAGACGGAAATATATATGCATATAATACTGGTAAAAAGTAAAGGAATAATTACTATTTCTTTAAAGAAGTCTCTTATGCTTACCAAAGATGTTTATCAAAAATGCAGTAAAACAGTAACATTGTGAAAAATTATAGTCTGTACAGGATTAAATATATTTTTTAAGGCTGGGCAACGATTAATCGCGTCCAAAATAAAGTTTGTGTTTACATAATATAGTGTGTTGTATTACTATTTTGTATATATAAATACACACTCATGCATGTATATATTTAAGAAATATTTGCATGTATATACTTTATATATGTTAATACAGAATTAATATTATAGATAAACAAAAATATTTGATATATTAACACATTTTTCTTAAATATATACATGCATGTGTGTGTATTTATATATACAAAATAATTACACACTACATATATTATTTAAACACAAACTTTTATTTTGGATGTGATTAATCGCGAATTGTTTCCCAGCCCTAATATTTTTACATTTATTTCTATGATGCAAAACTTTTCAGTATCCTTACTCCAGTCTTCCGCACAAGATCAGATTTTAATTAAATTATTTTAAATATTTAAGTACACTATACGTGCATAAATGTCAATACATAAGACTCCTAAATGTAAAGTGGGACCTCTAAATTATAGTTAAAGTAGTTTGCATGTCCTGTTAAAGAATTAAAGTTCTATTTATTAATGTCAGTGTAATAAGTATAAAAAAGTGATTTATCAGGAGACGAGAGATTCATTTTTAAATGTGGCAGCCCACAACTTTATTTACAAAGTACAAACTCCAGAACCGAATCTCCTGTGTAGCACAGGGCATTTTCGTCAGGACTGTACTTCACTTGTCCTCTGGTTTGTTGAAGCAGTAAGTAAGGCAGCACTTCCCGCAGTAATGACGGTCAAAGTGGCTGGCCATGAACACCCCGGCTCCACACTCATCCGCGGGACACTCACGGCGCAGACGGTGGATCTTGCCGTTCTCATCAACCTGAGGGTCGAGACAGACAACTTAGTTCGTGTTGACAACTCCCGAAGCAGGACACAATACATGCCTATAGGTGACCTACCTTGTAATATTTAAGCACAGCAAGCTTGACCTTCTTTCTCTTGTGCTTGTTCTTCTTGGGAGTGGTGTCAGGACTTCTCTTCCTCTTCTTAGCACCACCACGCAGTCTCAGCACGAGATGCAGAGTGGACTCCTGGATGAACGAGCGCAAGTATGATGAAGATTAAGAAGCTATAAATCTGAATGATTGTTCAGCTTGGATCTTTATTCACTGACCTTCTGAATGTTGTAGTCAGACAGGGTGCGTCCATCCTCCAGCTGTTTACCAGCGAAGATCAATCTCTGCTGATCAGGAGGGATTCCTGCATTCAAGACATTTAGCGGTCAGTTTTTCGTCTTCACTTACTTTTAGTTTGTAGTTCACAGAATCAAACACACAACTTACCTTCCTTGTCTTGAATCTTTGCCTTGACATTTTCAATGGTATCAGAGGGCTCAACCTATAAAACATTGAGGCCAATAGAGATTACATAACAGTAAACTGCACTAATGCCTGCTGCGATTTCAGATATCCTATATATTACAAATCACACTGTAGAACATGTAGACTGTATGATGACGCCTATTAAATCGTAGGCAACGGCACAAGTTTGTATAAAAGAAAACTTCATAAACGCGTGCTAGTGGTGAACAAACCGAGCAAGATGAATTGCTCTTTGGCAATTGAGGTTTCTATGTGTGTGGAGGAAAAAAAGGAGGTAGTAAGACAATAAACGTGGTCGTGGCATGCCAATTTTGCAAATGGATCTTGTTCAATCAATTCAAATGCAAAAAAAAAAACAAATCACAAACCGACTTTGATTTTTTTAGGGTTTTTTTTTCTTTTCTTGAAAGTTAACATCTTTAAATTTAAACTGATATCTATTTTACCTGAAAAGACTAATGCATACACTGCATCTGACACCTATTATACATTGGTAATATTAGTTGATATGGTAATATTAGTTAAATCACTAACAAACAATAACAGTGGACAATATATTCTTAGGACATGATAATATTTTCTTAGCTTTATGTTCGTTCACAGTACATTAACGTTATCAGATACAACTTTTAACCTTCATGTATTAGTAAATGGTCAAACAAACATTAAAATAAATGCTGAGTATTGTTCAACCTTCTAAAGCGTTACACTTACATTAGTGTTAGCTACAAATTAAACATAGCTATAAAACGCGAGGTAATTTCAGTTAAAAAAATTGCATAGCTGAATTTAAAATTATTTCTGATATTATTATTTCCTTAAAACATCAAGTTGTAGACATATTTTTCCATTTGTTTCCAGTCGCCTCTAATGTGCCACATGACATAGCATTAGCATTAATGAGGGCTTCCGTAAAACAATTAAAAAAGGCTTTTGCTTACGTTTCGACATTACATATATTATACTGTTGTATTTAAATATTACTAAAATGTAAAATAATTTGGCCTCACGTAGTCAAACGCTAAATTAAATCAAATAATAAAGTGTCGAGCGGTCTCGTGCGGCTCATCTGCGCCTCACCTCGAGGGTGATGGTTTTCCCCGTGAGCGTTTTCACGAAAATCTGCATCTTGATGTGCAATCCACCTGTGTATAAAACATATGAATGTTTCTAGATGAAGTTAAAGCATAAATATAAACGAATATCATATATATTTCGTTATTATTCGTTCGTGCCAGTAACTCACCACCAGCTCTTAGATGGCGGAAACCGAAAAGGGTCCTACAAACGGTACAATGTGCTCTTCAGTGCTGTGAGGCTGCCCGACGAACTGCCTGAAGGAAAATCAGGTTTAAAAAAGTGAGACGGCGACAATATAGACATTTAACACGTTTGACTGTGCTACATTTTAATATTGTATAGACCCCGTTAATTTACCTAGTGTTAGATATAAATATGAACAATAGCATAGTGAGTTTTCATTTTCACATCAAGTTTAACGTTCTAGATCAGTTTTGCCTCATAGATTAATTAAAAAACTCGTTTTTTTAATGAATTGCGTTTTTATTAATATTATTATTATAAACGAGAACTGTGCTGTGCTGTTTTAGAATTCATATTTTGTGAATGCGTGAGTGTATTTGGGATACATGTATGTACACCACCAGAGGCGCTATAACAAATGTTGGCACTGCATGAGAGCATTTCTGGTAAGTGTTTCTTACTATGGTTTCTTACCAGAAATGAAAATTAACTCAGTTTGGTTTAGTCAGTCATGTGAGCAATAGATGCATTCGGTGGGTTCAGAGGACATGCATGAAGTGTCCAACAAAGTCCTCCTTAAGTCAGGTCTGTCAAGCATGCCACATTTTCTACCTCTTTGTTGTATTACATAATACATACTTTCCAGCCCTTGTTAGAGCAAATGGCCAATTTACCCATTTAACTTGCTCAGTGCTTAGTCAGTTATTATGTGAATATTGTGTAATCTTGGGTTTGTAACCACAGGCAACATCCTTTGCATAACATGGCTCTTGCTTCATCTCTCATTGCCAAAAATCTATTTTTCTCTGCAGAAGTAGAATAAGGAAATTAAGCTCTATGTTTAAGTGCATCCAGATCTGGACGAGTGTGACATGTCTTTGAACAGCATGTTCTCATATGAAAGTCAACACACCTTTTAAAAGAATGTACCACATAAATACTCATTTTACACACAAACATGCAATGGTCTTTAGGTGTGAGACAACTGACCCAGCAGGCATGATTACTGTTGACACTTTTAGGTGCTGCATGATGTTATAGAGTTGCACCATTAAGAAAGAAACTAAACCATGTGCCACAACACGAAGTGTTCCAAGAACATGTCCGTCTTCATCTGTGATAATTGCCTTGGGGAGGGAGGGAGCAAGTAGATACAGAACAGCTGCAGAGCCAGATCTTAACTGCAGACGTGACATGAGAGAGCAGAGGCCATGCACTCATGAGATCAGGTATCTCTGCTTATGGGAATATTCAAAAGATAATGCTAGGTTACAATGCTGGGATGCATTGCATACTTTCAGTGTAGATAAAATGTACACATTGCACTCAAATGGCATTTTATGGGGTGAAAATGTAACTTAAACACTCATTTGAGTATTTAATGACTTTATTTCAATAGATAAAAGAGTTAAAAAGTCATTTAGTCTTGATTGATACATGTAGCATGACTAATTTAACGTATCTGACGTTTATTCAACCTCATGTTGTTTTGATGCATGCGCTGTCATTTTTTTACGCATAATTTTTAGAAAAACCTTCAGGGCCGTCAAGACAAACCTTTCAACGACACCAACTAAAAACAAATTATGCATTTTGGACGTTTATTTTACATGCTAACATGTTTTGTTGGCCTGAAAACTGGTATCAAAGTGCAAGTTTTTGAAAATGATTCCTTTATTGATTGTGTAAACTACAAAAATATGAATTTGTGAAAAAGTTTACGTCATGAGCATGTGTATCATGTGTTCAGTACAGGTGTGTAGTGTTTTTTTTAACAAAGTTTCTTTACAAATGCCATCTACTGGCCTGACATACAAAATACCGCGGTTTAGTCGTTTTTGTGGATCAGTGTGAACCATAGACGATAAAAAGAAACCATAAAAAGAAAAAAAGTGAAATTGTTTTGATAATATTGACAGCTGTACGTGATACTTTTCAAAAATTCAAAAGAAACCCTGTTCCGGTTTTCGTACATCATTGCCATGTACACTCACCTAAAGGATTATTAACACCTGTTCAATTTCCCATTAATGCAATTATCTAATCAACCAATCACATGGCAGTTGCTTCAATGCATTTAGGGGTGTGGTCCTGGTCAAGACAATCTCCTGAACTCCAAACTGAATGTCAGAATGGGAAAGAAAGGTGGATTTAAGCAATTTTGAGCGTGGCATGGTTGTTGGTGTCAGACGGGCCGGTCTGAGTATTTCACAATCTGCTCAGTTACTGGGATTTTCACGCACAGCCATTTCTAGGGTTTACAAAGAATGGTGTGAAAGGGAAAAACATCCAGTATGTGGCAGTCCTGTGGGCGAAAATGCCTTGTTGATGCTAGAGGTCAGAGGAGAATGGGCCGACTGATTCAAGCCGATAGAAGAGCAACTTTGACTGAAATAACCACTCGTTACAACCGAGGTATGCAGCAAAGCATTTGTGAAGCCACAACACGCACAGCCTTGAGGCGGATGGGCTACAACAGCAGAAGACCCCACCGGGTACCACTCATCTCCACTACTAAATAGGAAAAAGAGGCTACAATTTGCAAGAGCTCACCAACATTGGACAGTTGAAGACTGGAAAAATGTTGCCTGGCCTGGTTGAGTTCTCGATTTCTGTTGAGACATTCAGATGGTAGAGTCAGAATTTGGCGCAAACAGAATGAGAACATGGATCCATCATGCCTTGTTACCACTGTGCAGGCTGGTGGTGGTGGTGTAATGGTGTGGGGAATGTTTTCTTGGCACACTTTAGGCCCCTTAGTGCCAATTGGGCATCGTTTAAATGCCATGGCCTTCCTGAGCATTGTTTCTGACCATGTCCATCCCTTTATGGCCACCATGTACCCATCCTCTGATGGCTACTTCCAGCAGGATAATGCACCATGTCACAAAGCTCGAATCATTTCAAATTGGTTTCATGAACATGACAATGAGTTCACTGTACTAAAATGGCCCCCACAGTCACCAGATCTCAACCCAATAGAGCATCTTTGGGATGTGGTGGAACGAGAGCTTCGCGCCCTGGATGTGCATCCCACAAATCTCCATCAACTGCAAGATGCTAGCCTATCAGTATGGGCCAACATTTCTGAAGAATGCTTTCAGCACCTTGTTGAATCAATGCCATGTAGAATTAAGGCAGTTCTGAAGGCGAAAGGGTCAAACACAGTATTAGTATGGTGTTCCTAATAATCCTTTAGGTGAGTGTATACATTCATGCACCTCTTGAGAAACATCTGCTATACAGCTCTTAAATCTAATCAATTATCTTTATTGTCCTCTCTGCATTTGAATACTTCCAATATAGCACATATAGTCTGCTTTTATGGCACTTCATCATTGTTATAGGCTATAAGAGCAGCATGAACATATGCTGCATGAACATATACTGAACATATAATGTTTTAAGAATTTTAATTATTTTGAATATTTTCAGTTTATTTTTAGTGGATCAGTGTGAATAGAAAGGAGGACATTGATTTCAGCTTTGTTTCAGTTACCAAAATGATTGTAATAGTTTTAGTTAACAAAAACAACACTGCATGAGAGGAATTAATAACAGAATATTTATTCTGTGTGAACATTCATTTTCATCACATTTTATTTTCTCCTTTTAAAACTCTGTTTACTTTTCAGTGGGGAAGTTTATCTCTCTCTTTCTGTGACATGATGCATGATGATTTAGAGCTGTCTCCAGAAACATTCCAGCAATTATAATGAGTCTGTTTTCTGCCAACAAAGTTACTGGAGAGACCGCCTAAGCCATGACAAATGTTATGATTGGGTTTATGTTAATTAGGTTGAAATAGCTGAAGAAGTTCAGATCAGCAGAGTGATAAGAGATTGTTTCCATGGCCAAGTAAAGCCACACCCCTGAGAGTTTAATGCTGTGAAGATCACAGTTAATTGACCTGCAAAAAATACCAGCCAGATTCTTCTTCCAAATTTGGAATGGCAAACCCACAAAACACCCTGAACAGGAGAAGATCATTTTACTCCCAAAGAATTCCTTTGAGTGTTTTGTCTCCTCCTTATCTCTGAAATAACTTATGTTTCAGGAAGCATGACATATAATAGTTTTACATCATAAAATAATGCTTTATTGGAAATTTGTGTAATTAATATTTTCATTGGTTAAACACCAATGTATAGGCTGCAAAGTTGTAAATTAAAACAGCATGTCATTGAGTGCTTGATTGCTTCATTAGAACATATAATACAAATTACAAACTGTAGATGATCAAATATCATGTTGATGATTCAGAATGTTTAACTAAGGAAGTTCTGGGAGACTCCCTTTCCCCGCTATATGAGTAAGATGAGAGCTTTGTGTTCTGGAAAATAACAAGTACTGACTAATCATTATAATGGATTTCAAGATAACTGTACTGAATCAGCTACATGAGTGAGATGATTAAATATTTTCAAACGGTTTTAATCCAAGATCCAAATATATGTTCCTGCTTCCTTTCTTAGACGTTAATATGGATTATGGCTTGTCTTTTGGCACAATCCAAAGAACTCAGCCATACTGTAGATGGTGTATATCAAATCGATATAATCGATCAATAGTGGAGAAGGGCCAGTAACAGTCAGCCCAGCATGACTCAGTGCAGCACAAAGAGCCCTCAGAACTGGTTTGGCTCTTTGCTTCCCCAATGACAATGGAGACTGCAGTATCTGGACAAACTATCCCTCAAATCTGCCTTTGTCTCCTTTTCACACTGACGACTGACAATGACATCTGCCCAGCAGACATGCACTGACTCACCAGAATCAACGATCAACTTATTGTGCTAAAACAACTGATGATCAATGTATAGCTCATAAATTGTGCTACTTTTGACCATAATTATAGTAGTACACTGTAAAAAAAATATTTTCATGATTTGTAGTGACTACAGTTTTTCTTTTGTCAAATCAACTTAAATAATTTATGTGGTTCAGATAACATAATATTTTGAGTTTCCTTTATTTTTTCCATTTTAATGAACTTACAATTTTAAGGTAGCCAGGTTACTTCATTTTTAAGTTAAACCAACAATATGTTTTTTACAGTAGTACTTTATTGGAATCCCTTTTACTTAGGGTTAGGGATTTGAAGTGCACACATTTTTGCGAGTGATTGGACATGCAGTTTCCACGAAAGGAGGGACCTGAGGCTTATGAGATACACTGATAAAAATGATTTTGTGGTGAAGTAAATACATAAAAACAATGTAATTTACATGAAAAAAGTTTAAAAAAACTTTTTTAAGTCAAGAATTAAAAAAAGTAAATTCTATAGTAGAACTCAATTCAATCGTGTAGAAATGAAAGCGTAAATATATTATAAAATTAAGTAAAATTACTCAACTTTTCTGATACTGGTGTTCCCATCATGCACTGGGCCATGAATAATTAAGGAGGTTGATTTTTCACTGTTTTCCAGCTGTATTTACACTATTTTATCACTACTTTTGTTGTTAGGATTAGTAATTTGCCATTTTGTGACATTTGGAGTTCATTTTCTGCTTAAAATGACACATTCAAACACAAAACGATCTATCAAATGTTACCGTCATTGTGTATTGTCTACCAAGTATTGAGGTCTGCGTTCACACATGTTTTATTAAAAGTGAAGACATGGTGAGACACATTGCAAGTATTGATTACTTAAACAGTGTGCCTAATTCAATGTTATATTGTTCTCAGTGAAATGTTGTACTAAAAAAAATCAATTAAATAGAATAGATATTACTTAATATTTCATTAATTAAATAAAAATTGCTTAATTTGTTATGTCACTTTCACTTAACTTCATTAAGTATAGTTTACTTAATTATATGTGTGAAATTTACTCAAAAAATATCAGTGCAAAAGACTTGCCTTGAAAAAATTATGTAAATTTTACTTATTGTTTTTTTTACAGTGTATGATAGAGACATGAACATTTTGCAAGTGATTCTTGTCATTTTAGAAGCAGGTCACAGTGTCTGGATCCACCTGCATTAGATTGTTGATCGATCTTTTGACTGTGACAAAGATAACATTTACGTTCCATATCATGTTAGTCAAGTACACAATGTTCAGACTTCTCAGAGTTTATTGAACCTTGAGAGAACAAATATGTGTGTGAGTGTGTAATCTCAGGTCATTTATATTTCAAAAAGTTTAGAAACATTACTATTTTAATGTTTTTTTTTGACAGATGTCTCTTATGCTCATCAAGCCTGCGTTATTTTGATCAAAAATACTCAAAAAACAGTACAAAAACAATATTTGTGAAATATTTTTTACATTTAAAATAATGGTTTTCTATTTGAATATATAGAGGCCTACTTTAAAATATAAATAATTTCTGTGATGCAATGCCGAATTTTCAGCATCATTACTCCAGTCTTCAGTTTCACATGATCCTTCAGAAATCACTCTAAATATGCTGATTTGTTATCAATATTATCACAGTTGTGTTGCTTAATATACATTTATATATATGTATAACCCGTGATATCATTTTTTCAGGATTTTTGGATGAATAAAAAGTAAAAAAAATAATATAAAATAAAGAACAGCATTTAAAATAGAAATCTTTTGTAACAATATACACGTTCAAACATTTGGGGACAGTAACCTAATACTTTTAGGATGGATGAGTTAAATTGTTATAAGGTTCTTTTAAACTTTTTATTAACAAATGAATCCTGAAAACAGTATCAGAGGTTCCAAAAGAATATTAAACAGCACAACCGTTTCCAACATTGATACTAACAATCAAATCATCAGATTAGAATTGTTTCTGAAGGATGTGACACTGAAGACTGGAGTAATGGCTAATGAAAATTCAACTTTGCATCACAGGAATAAACTATATATTTTAAAGTATATTAAAATAGAAAACCAGTTTTCCTGTATGACATTTGATCAACTAAATGCAGGCTTAATGAGCATTAGAGTCTTCTTTCAAGAGCATTAAAAAAAGTAATGTTTCTTTTTGTAAGCTGTTTGAAGTGCAAGTGCATCACTCGGCCATTTTCCACACACTTTGTTCAGGAAGAGAAAGTATGGGCGCGGCTATATCCCGCCCACTTTCACTGCTCACCCAATCAAATACCAGACACGCGCATACACTTCCCCTAATTAAGAGCGTAGTGTAGCAAGTAGGGAGGTGTTTGGGCGTCCCCGAACCGCCCCTTTTCACCGTTCAGCCAATAAAAGAGTTAACCGAATTTACATGTACTTCCCCTAACTAAGCGTCTCTAGTCTAGTCAAACATTTGCGCCGTTTCTGCGGTTTAGGCCCGCTTTGAACCTGACGTACTCTCGTTGGTGTGCTGAAGAAGTTTTGAAAAGTCATTTTCTCAAATCAAAAGGACTCGTTTTGAATACGTTACTTTTATTTAGCGGTGTAAAATTATTGTTAACAATGGATGATCAAATAAGCTCCACGACACCTTCATATAGCTTGCAGCATGAAGAAGGAGAGCACCGAGCTGACAAACACGTGAACTCTCTGCTGGATGAAGCGACTGATTTCTCGCTCAGAGAGGCGACGGCGGATGTTCCTGAGGTGGATGATATTTTAGACCTGGCAGGAGGAGCGAAAGATGCGCTCGAGAGGCACAGGTCCACACTGCCACGTAACGAAGAGCCACTGCTGGACTTTTCAGATCCAGAACCAGAACCACAATCCACCTCTAAAACCAGAACCAGAAGCTGTCAAGCCAGCACTGATCGGTGCGTTTGGAGATGCAACAACAAAACCGACGAAATCAGAAGAAAAAGAAGAGAAAACAACAGTCACACCATCTAAATCTTCGTGTTCCTGTAAGTACACTATGCTTTTGAAACTTGATTTTCATATTGTTATCACCACCTCTACCGAATATAACATGTTATCAATATAAACTTTTAATTCAAGTTATCCACCCGACATGTAACACCAGTATTGACATGACGTCAGATCCGTTTAAATAATTTACATTACATGTATTAATCAAGACTTAAGTGACTTGACCTATTTTGTCTATTGCACTAACAGTTTGGTGTTTTAATCAAATGTAAATCTCCTATTTATATTGATTTGGGATAGTTTTTGAACTGATGCTTATGGGCATGAACGGATTACAATTTGTATAACGGATCTGTTATAAAAATATACCTTATCCAATGCGATCCTTATTAAAAATAAGCGTTTACCCACTTTACTACGTGCGTGCAGGAACTGAGTTATGATACGATGATCATGTGAAAAATTGTCAAATGTTTCAACGTCATCTTGATTGTCTCTATACTGCCATCGTGTGGATTATTTGTGGAAGCAATTCAAATACAATGTGTTCAAAGTTTATTTATGAGCCATTCAATCGAATGGGTGACATTTGCTTGTTGTAACTCTTCAAAATTAAACTTTAATTCTTTTTTCGACATTGAAACTATTATATTTGACTATTAAAAATGTGCATTTGCTTGGTCAATCTCAGGCAACTTTATTTTTTTACAAGGTTTCTAAGCAGAAGATGGACTCATGTTTTCTCAGTCCTGTTACCGAAACTCATGTGCCATTTAAAAAGCATGTTTAAGCAAGTTCTATGTACAAATCCGATTTAAATGGTGTTTTTAACCTAGGATTAAATTCTTAATGTCCTTACAGCCTCTATTGTACTTGTAAACAACAGACTGAGGACAAGTTAGTTCGATGACCGAGTTTTCTCAGAAAGCGCAATGACCCATAGCCACAACAACCGGCCACAACGAGTTTCATAAATCATCCATTATACATCGCTGCTTTAATAAAAGCCTGTCATAAACGTTACAATCTAAAGGGCAGACTGTGTGTTCGAATAACAATCTGTTACCCAAAGCAGAAAAAGTGTCTATTTTGATACAAATTAGTGTCATGACTAAACCAAGTAAAAACTAAATCATTTGGGCCCAAACTAGATTATTGCACATGCACACCAGCTTCATAATGTTATTACATCTAGGTTATTATTCATGAAAAACTGCCTTTTCCAGTTTTGTATTAAATGTATTATTATTTTTTCTCTCAAGTTGGAACCAGATAAATATTGTGTTTGTGCTAATAAATAACTTTGTGCCATCTCAAATTTTAAATGTTGGGACAAATTGTCTTCCACGTCATGAAACTAAAAGGTTTATTATTAATATTTAGAATTGGGTCTTTTTTGTATTTTCTGTTATCTTAATGTAATATTTATCCATTTATTATTTGCCTTTGTTACTTTTTTTTAACCCTACAAAGTATTTTGTTAAATATATGCACTGTTAAATATTCATTATGTTTTATAACCTGTTCTTAGATATTTAATACAAGTTTGAATAATCCATCAGGAAAACTAGTATTCATGAAAACAACCATTTTAAACATTTTTAAAAAAAGAAAGTGGATTAATAAAACATAATTGTCATTAAAAACAGTTAAATGTTATTATTGTAATAAACTCTCTTGCAATTTTAATGTTTTTATTCAAATCTGTTGTCAATATCTCAAAATAATAATAATAAAAATTTCTCAAATTAACAGTTGTACCAGATATTAACAAATGAATCGATCCCATCATGAAATATGTGTCAATGCCCAGCCTACTCCTAAATCTAAATGTTTCTACTAAAAGCCGAGGCACCGGGAAAAGGTCAAAAATGACATCTGAAATGCCAACTGCATATCATAAAAAAAGTGGATGTCATTTTTGTGATTCTAGTACATACGTGAAGCCAAATGATGGACATTTAGTGTGATCCAGCTGATGCTGTGCTGAAACCTCATGTTACTAGTACACCGCGTTCAACACGTTTGAATGTGGTCAGCTGACCTCAGCAGTGCTGGCCTTTGCAGAACGTGATCTGCTAGGAGAGCCGTAGCGTCTCTCTCTAACCTTCAGTCCTGTCCTGCCCCAGCCAGAGGCTCGTACCTCCTTCCTCACCCCCGACCACCTCTTCTGCAGACTCTTGACTGGAATGTATGACTGATGTACGCCAATTCAGATAACACGACTTCTATGACAACCTCTGGGATGGAGATAAAGAACTGGAAAGAACAGGGTATATGCTTGTTTTGCCCTAAAAATCAACTAAAATTATGATTTTTCTGCTTGCCTTGTCCATGTTATTGGGTAAAGCTTTGAGAGAGTTTTGCTTTGTTTTGTGGTCTTGCTCGCAATGGTTCTTGTGGGAGAGAATGTTCTAGTTGCCCTGAGTAAAAGGTCTGGGATGTCTTGATTACAAAGCATATTGCAACGGCAAGCATTTAACCCTCTGCCAGAGAATGCTGTTGGCAAACTGCCTGTTTGTTGCACAAAATGTTGAACTGACTGCATATTCTGAATTCAGTGCTTTTCAAATAGTCGAAAAAGATGCAATGCGCCATTTTCCACAGCATGAGGAGTCAATTAATTCATTTTGTTTATAATTTCTGTGTGATTGGCATCATTTGTCATTGCGTTCTAGCTGTTTTCAGATGTTCAGGAGGGCCTGGATTGCTATTTAAATTGTTTATGCAAGTTGGCACTGATTGTGATAATGAAATCAAGCTGGGAACATGTAATGATGACTGACATCTGATGTAAACTTCTGTGAACCCTTGTGAATGTTGGCTTATGGGTTTGTTTCCTTGATGGATAGATTGTGTCTGACATCTGGGCCTGTGAAATATGGTGACAGGATAAGATTTGCTCAGAGATTTGTCATTCTGTTGTGTCGTTGTACATTTGGTTTCAGAAACGCTTTATAGTTTTTTTTTTCCGAGTAAAAATGACAAACAAAACTGGTTATATTGATCACTGGTTCTCGACCATTTATTCTTCTACACTGTAAAAATGAAAATGGGTTATCGAATCAATAGAATTGTGGCAACAGATTACAAGCAATATTATTAATTACACAAATTAGAATCGAGTAATAATTGATAAAATTATTCCTTAAAAGTTAACCATTTAAAATGAGTAAAGTTTACATAAAAAAATTAAACAAAAATATCTCACTAACAGACGTCAAAGATTAATTAAGAACTCTTTATTTTACATTGCCAATATTGAAGACACCTGATGTTAACAAGCAGAATCACGGAAGGAGAAATCGTCATTTTAAAACAACACTGATCACCATAATGGTGACTTAAATTTATTTTTTTTTTGGTTGTTGTACGTTTTACTCATTTTAAATGGTTAACTTTTAAGGAATTAATGTGATTAATTATTACTCAATTCTAATTTGTTACATTTAATTAATAATATTGCTTGTAATCTGTTGCCATATTAATTTTTACAGTGTAGATATTTCTGACATTTAATGAACATGTAATGCACTACTGTTCAAAAGTTTTGGGTCGGAAAGATATATAAACTTTTAGCTAGAGCACATTAATGATCAAAGGTGACAGTAAAGACATTTATGATGTTACAAAAGATTTCTATTTTAAATAAATCCTGTCTTATCATTCAAGAAAAATAGATTTGATTTCTGCAATTTTCACAACTGTTTAACATTGATAATGTTTCTTGAGCAGCAAATCTGCATACAAGAATGATTTCTGAAAAAAAAAATCATGCGAAACTGAAGATCAGTGTAATAATGCTGAAAATTCACCACAGGAATAAATTACTTTTTAAAATGGTTTCAAAAGAAGTGTTCATTTATTTCATTTATTTCAGAATATTACAGTTTTACTATATTTGATAAAATAAATGCAGCCAAAAGTTGTTTACAAATTTTACCAACCCCAGACTTTTAAAATGTAGTGTATATGGAATTTATCTACATGCTCTCTAGCAAGTGTTGGACAATTAAAATGATTAGTATAAAGTAAATATGATTTTTATTTATTTATTAGTGAACTTTTGAGGTCAACTTTGTCGCACATTTTTGTTTCTGATTCTCTGATAAAGTCACATAATAATATTTATTTGGGCCAGCACTGCGAATGACTCGCGGACTTTTATTTACTGGATTACTGAGGGACCCACTGAGGGACTTTTGTTTTAAAAATCATCCCATTCAACCGGAAGTCTCACTTGTCATTGAAGTCGCGTGCTTCTCGTGTGTTCTTGGTTCTTGGCCCAGGCTGTCTGATCGCAGATGAGCGAGATGGATTCCAAACAAGGTTAGTTAGTGGGTTAGACCTTTAAACGGCCTGTAATTTCGTCCCCCTTCCACGTGCCACTGTTTGATTTATGTGTAGTTATATTGCAAAGTGTGTTTAGAAGCATTGTCGATATTCAGAATGAAATCATGAGGATAAAATGCAGGTTTTATTCCGGGGGGTTTAGATAAGGCCGCTCGACATGTCGTATTTTGACGGGTTAATTATAATAATAATAATGCACATTAATATTTATGAGCATATATGCATACATTGTTGAGCTTCGAAAATGTGGCACATAAATACTTTGCGAAATGTTCAGTTTCGATAAGCTTATGCAACGGTCTGTTGGCAAGAGTACAAGAGGAAGGGCAGCATGTTCTGCTGAACGAACCAAAGTGCTTCTCAGTTATTGATTAAATACACTGGCTTTTTGTGTGGATGGTGTTTGTCTTTTAGAGAAGATAGCGCGTGCATGCAGACTTGTCATGAACTCTGATCAGATATGTTGGCACGTAGTAGAATAACGTTAAGTTTAATTATTGAAGGGTCATTGACTGACTGTGAGGTTTCTGTCCTATTTTTATCCTCTAGTCTAGCACGAACAGACTAGGTTTGCTGTAAAGTCCGAATTGAACATGATCACACCATGAAACATGCCATACTGTCCTTGATGAATGCCTGCCTTATTTTGATGTTCAGTGTGGTCACAAGTCATTTGTTTATTAAAATCTTCTGTGAATCCATAGCACTTTTAACCATTGAATTATCATTTTTTCCTGTTCTTCAACTTCTTAACCAGAAAAAAAATCTTGAAGACTGGCCATGTTTACATGTACAATTTCTAATTAAGGCTTCATTTCAAAATAAAGGTATAGCCTAATGTTAATTTATATTTGGTCAATTTGATATTAACATTGTCTGATTTGACAACCAACTGAAGTAATTGGCCTTTTAAAAAAAATATTACACGTCAAAAGTATTTAAAGTAATCATTAATGCGTATCGTTGTTGTCAATGTTTTATTATTAAAAACCCTTATCAGATTTTAATTGATCTGTAACACTTTACAAAAAGTTTCAGTTTGTTCATGTTTAACTACATTACCATTCATAAACATGAACCAATAATGAAAAAAAAAAAAAAAAAAAAAAAACCTTGATCTTTGTTAGTTAATTTCAGCATAATCAAAAGTGATTGCACTTTTCAATAAGATTTCATTAGATAACTGCATGGACTAAAAATACTTGTACAGCATTTATTAATGCATCTTAATGTATTCGTAAATGTTGAAAATAACACTTATTAAAATCAAAAGTTGTATTAACATTAGCAATGCACTGTGAACTAACATGAATAGTTGTATTTTATCAACTAATGTTAACAAAGATTAGTAAACACTATAACGCATATTGCTCATTGTTCGATAATGTTAGTTAAACATTAATCAATGGTAACAAATTAGAGCTTATTGTAATGTAACCTGAGCTAACATGAACTAACAATGAACGGTTGTATTTTAATTTACTAACATTATAGGTCAGTAAACATTATAATGTATGGCTCATTGTTGAATGCTTTCACTAATGTATACCAAAGAGACCTTAATGTAAACCCATTTGTTTTTGTTCCACATAGTAATTTAACTCCTTAATTCTCCTTCACGTGCTTTCGCAATAATCAAAAACATGAGAATTTCTTGCTTGGTTAACTTTTTTTATTGTTAATTGCTTTTAAAAGTGTTCATTCCTTTTTGTATTAAAGAGATGGTTCAACCAAAAATGAAAATGATCTACTCACCCTCATGTCGTTCCAAACCAATAAGACTTTCATTCATCTTCAGAACAGAAATGAAGTCAAAGATTTTTGTCCCTCCATTGACGGCTACGCAACTACCACTTCAACACCATAAAACATTCATAAAGGGATTGTAAAACTCATCCATGTCCAAATTTTCTGAAGAAACAAGATCGCTTTATACGCTATATATTTTGTTCACATGACTCTTCAAAGTGGTAGTTGCGTAGCGGTCATTGGAGGGACAAAAATTTCTCCGATTTCATAAAAAAGTTCTTCATTTGTGTTCGAAGGTGAATGAAAGTCTTGCAGGTTTGAAACGACATGAGGGTGAGTAATTAAATTGTAATTTTTGTGTGATCTATCCCTTTAATCGCACAAGTTTGGTCCTCTGTCTGTGTGGAGGGTTGACGTAACTCTTGTTTCTGCCGGCAGTGGTGGACCTGCTGTACTGGCGAGATCTGCAGAGGACGGGGTGGTGTTTGGAGCCAGTCTGCTCCTGCTGCTGTCCCTCAGCGTGTGCAGTATTATCAGCGTTCTCTCCTACGTGGCCCTCGCCCTGCTGTCTGTCACCATCTCCTTCAGGATATACAAAGGCATTTTACAGGCTATTCAGAAGTCCGAGGATGGACACCCCTTCAAGTGAGGAACGCACACAGTTGTTGCATGCATGTCGTGACGGCGTCATTTTTCCACTCCATGGTTTGTTCACTTTGCGTTGCCTGAGTGTAAAACGTTTAGGATAATCCTGCTTTGATCAGTTTGTGTTCCAGTTTATGTAAGGAGGTAGATCTGTGGAGCTTAGCTTCTAGGCTTACAGGAGGTGTTGCATGTTGTTGGCTTTGACTCTCTGCCAAACTTAAGCTCTCTGTTTTGAAATGGATGTGGAACGGCGAAATGTAGTTAAAGTTGTTTTGGAAGTGAAATGCTTGCTATGTTTGATTTTATATACTTAATATTGACCATGCTGCTTGTCTCGAACTTCAAAACAAACCATGTTATAGGTGCGTTTTAGTTAATGATCTGTAAGACTGGTGCTTTTATAAGTGCTTTCGCATTGTATTAGCATCTCTGATCAATTTTGTGAAACTACGGTCTTGACTCCCGATGCCGACGCTGCTAGCGGAGTTGGCGAGTATAGTGGCCGTTTGCAGAGCCTGCATAAGTCACGAAAAAAAAAAAAGTTTCAATTAGTGCTATTTGGGCATTCACGCATTTGATGCTTGAAAATCATTCTGAACTTTGGTATCAATTCGCGTCGCATTAACCAATCAGGAGCCTAGCTGCTTGCTGTCGTCACGTGGTGAAGTATCTGGATGCTTCAATAAATTTTGTAATATGACGAAATGCCAGGTGTGGTTCTGTTCATTGATGCCAGTAAATGTTTTGACATTTGGGTATAAAGTGTTTTAATTCTACTATATATGGTGTAAAACGTCTGAGTGCTGCCCTCTTCGAGTTGAACGCTGGCTACTGCAGTTGAGTTTTCTTACGTTTTTCCCCGCGTGACTTATGCAGGCTCTGCTAACGGCCACTATACTCGCCAACTCCGCTAGCAGCGTCGGCATCGGGAGTCAAAACCGTGGTTTCACAAAATTGATAAGAGATGCTAATACAATGCGAAATCATAAATCAGATGTACAGTAACATTACGATGTCCCACAATCTAATTAAATAGTACATCGTGTTTCATTGGTTGTTTGAGATGTAATATATATGTTGTTAGTACGGAGAATTTTCACGTGAATAAATGCATAGATTTAAGTATAGTC
Source organism: Hybognathus amarus (assembly GCA_030378365.1). Classification (NCBI taxonomy): domain Eukaryota; kingdom Metazoa; phylum Chordata; class Actinopteri; order Cypriniformes; family Leuciscidae; genus Hybognathus; species Hybognathus amarus. The sequence goes on along the minus strand of JAQIUQ010002966.1, from coordinate 36,228 downwards.
CAGTGGCAAAACTTTTGCCAAGCGTTTCAGAAGTTCTGGGTTCTAATCCACACCGACGCGAATAGCGTGTCAGGCACGAGCGATTTCAATGCCAAGACGTGTTGTGCGTGTCAAATTCCAGCGGCGCGAATGTGGCGTAGAGCATGGCGCGGTAGAAGCGAATACGTCAAGTTTGCACAAATTAAGCATCTGGCACGTTAAGTGTGTTGGGCTATGTTTACACGGAAACGATTCTGAAGAGATAACGCAAAAGTGGCGTTGCGTCATCACTTTTTATTCTGCGTTTAGACGAGCGTTTTGTGTGGGAAATTCGCGTGCAAATGGTGACGCAAAAGTGTGTGAAATTCAATATAGTATGCACTTCAGGCGGCTACGAGTGCATACTATAACAACACCAAGTCCACGCGCCTGCATACAACCTTCACTGTCAAGCACCTTTACCCTTTACACGGAAACGCGACGGTGGAGTGTTTTTAAGATTTCCACTCTGGAGGGTGGTTTCACTTTTTTGCGTTTTAAGCCTCAGAAAGCGCCGCCGTGTAAACGAAAGGCACATCCGATAAAAATATTTTTACGTTTTCACCCGCGAGCGTTCTCGTGTAAACAGGGCCTTACGCGCAAATTATTTAGTTAGTGCTATTTGTGCATTCACGCATTTGACGCGTGAAAATCATTCTGAACTTTGGTGTCAATTTGCGTCGCGTTAACCAATCAGGAGCCTAGCTGCTTGCTGCCGTCACGTGGTGAAGTATCTGGATGCTTCAATAAATTTTGTAATATGACTAAATTTGTGGTGTGGTTCTAATGCACAACAAAAGCAAATATTTTATCACATAAAACTTGATTTCAATATATGATACATTCATTTTGTATTGAATGCTATTTATTGCATCTATTATATGAAATATTATTATAATGTAACAAACAGCGTACTATAGTGCATAAGTTCGTGTCTGTACAGTGTTGTGTGAGAAAAAAAACACAGGACAGGTTAATCATTTTTGATGCCTGGCTCCATTTATCATCAAAACAAAAATAAATGACTGTTTAGTAGGGTTGGGTATCGTTTGAATCGGTTATGCCAACACTTCCGGTAGACGCTTCTTCGTTGGTGTTGTTCAGCGGTTTCTTCTTCCGGTCGGCGGACTGTGAATATCGAAACTAGGAATTGAAATTTTACCTTTGGAACGATTCTGGGAAAAACGAAAGTTAGTCCCGGTTCCAAGTCGATATCTTGATTCTCGATACCCAACCCTACTGTTTAGGTGGATGAGGGCGAGGGTGATCCGAGTACGGGATGACAGGTCATCAAACTGGACACGGGACTGATGGAAGTTCACTCATTTCATTACACCTGGATAAATCAGTGTTTTGAACGACTCTTGAATACATGTTTAGAAAACAAATACGTTTGTCTCTTGTCGCCACCTACTGGTGTAATGATGTAACTGATCTTTACGTGTAGTGTCGTTTCAAAAGGTGATTTACTCTATTTTCCGCATATTAGCATTATCACTGTAGAAAACGCACATTGTTGATATCCAAACTATAAACTTGTAAATCCCAGTACTTCTGTGATTTAATATGAATTATTGCAATGCAGATTTGAATGTTCCTCCGTGAAAATACTTTTCAAAGGCTTAATAGACAGTTGAATTTTTTGCATTTTTTGGATCAAGATAGCAAATATTTTAACTATTAATTGTAAGACTAGTTAAATGTCATGGTCTTCCTATCTTGATGGCGAACAAAAAATGGCATTAATCATAAATGTCATGATAATTTGTTTTATCTTGATATTTCAATGTCTTGCTTGCTTACTAGGTTCACTAACGGAGCTTTAGTCTCACGGTAAACCTTTTGTCTCCTGTACAGGATGTACCTGGATAAGGATATCGCGATCCCTGCGGAGATCGTTCATAAGTACAGTGACACAGTTCTGGTGCACATCAACACTGTTGTTAAAGAGCTGCGACGACTCTTCCTGGTGGAGGATCTGGTGGACTCGCTCAAGGTTTGTTCAAGACGACCGGAGGAAATGAAATCCTGATCGTTCTCTCTCAGCTTATGCAGTTTTATTTGATTTGGCGCTTCATAACTGCTCTCAGGGTGAAAACTGGGAAATAGATCTTGTTGTCTTGATGTTGTTCATGAGGTGGGTGAACAATAACGCCCTTGTAAACTGCACAGTTAATGCTTAATTCACCAGGGGAAAAAATCTTTATCAAATTAAGCTAGAATTTGGACTTTAGTGTCAAAACAGAAAAAGGTAAAACAGTTCTGCTTGTGTATCTTTTAATTGAATCCTCATTTATATTCTAAGTCCGGCCAATATTTTGAAATAATTAAGTTTATTTGTCCATTTCAAAACATGCTTATTTTAAATGCACACTTCAAGACTTTTTATTAGGGATGTAAACGATTAAACGGTGATCGATTAATTGTCGATAATGCATTTAATCGATAAAACTTTTTATAAAACTAAATCAAATTTTGCAGGATTATGCGTGTGCGTGCTGCTCAACCGCGAAACATGTAAGCAAGCGCACTGGTGTGTTTGGGATTATTTTACACCATCATGACTAAGTTTGTGTGTGCATTCGCTGCCTTTTTGTTTTGTGCAAATGTAAGTTGTAATAGTTTGTGTACGGCTAACTATATCTGATTTATCTCATTGGATGCATTTGGTTAAGAATTCACGAAACGACAAGAAAAACAACAATGCATGATTAATGACTACTATTGGGACTGTCATATTACACAAGATTAGGGCTGTCAACTTTAGTCGTTTAGTCGACTAATCAGTTGAATGCCGTCTTGGTCGACTGAAATTCTTATTGGTCGACCAGTCGCATTTTTTTTTTTTTTTTTTGCCAATAGAAATACATTTTCAATGATTTACTTCCTGATATTTATTCCTTTATAAAGCAGTTATTTATTACTGTATTCTAAATATAATTAGCCTATGTTTTATCCCCAACTTTAAATGCTTTTAGGCTATTTCTTGTAACTGCGCCACAGTTTAGCGCACACACATAACACACTCGGGAACCGCACCTACTGGCTGCGCTGCTGCTCGCGCTCAGTAAGGGATGTACTGGTAGGTGGTTTTGCTGTATTCATTCAGTTCACGCTACTTTAGTCGACAGAATGTCCAAGAAATCTAAATCTTTTGTCTGGCTACATGTTTGTGGAGGTAGGCGACGGTGGCGACCGCGTTGCTCCATTATGAGCGCGCACATCGCGTGCCTATTTGAAATCAAACTTGAGCGCGCAAAAGACGTGAGCAGCTCTTTTAACGGCTTTATCATACTGACTCAATAGATTGTTTTCTTAATAGGTTTTTATCTGTACACTTGACTCATTTGAAAGTAGCCTAAATAATGTAACAAAACAAAATTAAACTTATGCTATCTTACAACACAGCCTAGATTTCAGATAGTTTTTTAGGCTATTTTGTCTGTTGTTTTAAGACGCCTAACAGATCGGCTGGACAAAAGTTAACCCATAGCTTTGTAAGTAAAGAAGAATACAGCCTGTATAAACGAGAGCTTTTGTTAGGATTTTGCATTATGTGGCAGCTATAGCAGTTATATTATTTTGTAGCGTGTGGTGTGATCAGGTGCGCGATTGTGACCGTCAGTATAGACCAAGGACAGAGCTCCTCACTTGCAGTTAAACAAATCACTTAATTTTCAAAGAATTGTATTATTATTATAGTTTTATTTATTTTCGATGTTTTTTCGTTGTTGTTTTATAAATGCTCTATGACAATTGTTTAAAAAATGTTCAATCAAAACATCCGTTTTTTTTTTTTTTTTTAGTCGACTAATCGTCGCGCAGGACAAGACCTTGGTCGACTAAGGATTTCTTTGGTTGATTACAGCCCTACACAAGATTATAAAGAGAACAGTATTGTAATAAAACATGGTGAATTATTTGGGTTTAGATGCCATGTCGCCTTGTTCCAGGACGAGCGCGTCCATACCATGAGTCATTCTGAATGGCACGTAACTTAAGTTCACTTGTGCATTCACGTCATTTTGAGCCGAGATAATTTTGTAATATGTTTATTTTGTATAAATCTGATTAATATCAAATAGGATGCGTTTCTTTGAGTTAAATAAATGCTAACAAAGTGTCGACGGTTATTCATTCAGCGCGCCACTCAAGCAGAATGGTTAATGTGGGACTGTCATATTACATAACATGAGAACACTATTTTATTAAATGGTTGTAAATTCATTGGGTTTAGTTGCCGTTTTCATGCCCACAACAGTCGCACATTCTGACAAGCAAGCATCTGTTGGTGATGCATTGTATTTGTCGGTATCTTTATATATTAAATTTAATTTATCACTCTCATGTAAACATTTTACAATCCTATTAACCATTTATTTAGATTAAAAATCAGTCTTATTAATTTGGGAAACCCCTTTTTGAGCAGCATTTGCAGACCCTGTAATGCTGTTTGCTATTAATGCTAACGATTAATTGATCGTTAATTTAAACGACGATCGATAATGGGAGTTTGTGAAAATTGACATCCCTAATATTTATACTTTTCCGCTAAGACATAAGTGACCGTAAATACATTTGGTACAAAGTTTTCTATTTGTAAGAAATGCTTCATTCAAAGAATAAAATAGTGAAGCTGAAAGTTGACATTTTAAAATGTATGCAAATTTCTAATTACTTTTATAATTGTATTCTTGATTTCCCCCTCATACATTGAATAAGAGACATGGCCTCATTTGTTTTTGGTCGAGGGGGTTGGTGGTCGGGTTTGGGGTGTTTGTCTCGGGTTTTGCAGGAGAGGGTCATGAACGGCTCCACAAAGCAGTCTTTGTTGATCAGGCTGAGGGGATTTGGACTGGGCTCTGATGGGATAGAAATGGTGCTAAAAGATCTCTCTCGCTCAACTCTTTTTATTGGGGGTGGGGGTTAAAGAATCAGCTGTGATGTAGCATTGAGGAATGCCAGTCTTTAGTCATGTGATGCTATTTTAGAAGGCTGTCACATGACCAGGTTATCTGCAGGGCTGAATGATCTTGAATGAATAGCTGAACTACACTTTCCAGCTCACTCTGCGTTGTTGCTCTGATGCCCGCGTTGCCATGTTGAGGGCATTCTAGTTCTCATGAGTGGGCCATTGAAAAAGAACTGTATGCGCTAATGGATTTTGTGTGTTTGGTTTTATTGTGGCATATGGAGTCTAGCGATGCACCAAAATGTCTTAAACCACAAATTGATTATAATATGTAGAGTAAAGATACTATTAAATTAAAAAATAAATGACGCAGGGAAATAAATTCTAGGCTGTAACTGAAATTGAGGATGCCGAGTTTGAGTTTTTTTTAATACTTATTTTAATATTATATTTTTACATTAATTTCATGAATTAACTAAACTGACATTTCATTTTCAGAAAATCAAACTGAAGTTTATTTTCACAAATCATTTATTGCACAATTTTTTTTTAATTTACTTATTTAAATAAAGAATTATGTTTGTACTCAAATTATAGCCATCATTTAATATATAGCCACGTTTTAATAAATTGGTCTTCAATTTCTTGGTAAAATATAAACATTTAAAAAATGAAGAATATAATATGTAATACAGTGCATATATTTAGCAAAATACTGCTCTTGTGAGAAGTTGTTTTTTGATGTCTCTGTGGTTGAAACACTGATTGAGAGATAAGTTGTTAGGCCGTGTGTCCACCGAAGCGGTTTTCCACACGCCTGGCGTATGTTTTAAATGGGAGCGCTGCGTTTTTTTAAACGCCATGAGCGTAACGAGGCGCTGAGCTTTTTTTTTTTTTTTTTTTTTTTTTTAAATGCTGAAGCGCCCAGCGTTTTTGTTGGTCGCGAGAGTTGAAAAATGTTCAACTTTGGATAAAACACAGTGCTCAACACCGTCACTTTTTACCCACCCGTTCAATCACAGTGGAGGATGGGTGGGACTAAACCACACTGACCAACTGTCACAACATTCTTTCAGTACATCAACCAACAGAGCTAACCGAACAAAATGGATAAATTTTTTAGTATGAAACTAATTATCTGTGAAATCAGTTACAAGTAAACTGTGCTGCGGATATTCTGCATCATAGCAACGAAACGTCTCAACGGAAAAAAAAAGGCTCTCAAGCGCCCAAAGCACTGCGTCTTCAGCAGATCGACTAGCGTTTTCAGGTGGCTAAAAACGCTTTGATGGACACACGGCCTTAGGGACGTGAATTTCTGCCAAAAATGCCTTTCGAAAATCGAGGAGTAAAAGTCGATTATCGTAAAAAAAACAAACAAAAAAAAAACACACACTAACAATGACAGAAAGGTAGGCCAATTTCTTCTTTAGAGATTTGTCATCAAACAAACTTTTTATTAATTGAACAAGTAACATGTTTTCGTCTACAATGGTAGCTTATTTAACATAGCCTATAAATTTGTCATCATACTTGTAGTGCTATCGTCGCGTAACAATCTGTTTGGTGAATTAAAGCGCTTCAGATTCAGTGCGTGCAGGAAACTAAACAGATCATTCAAACTGATTTGCGAACCGATTTAGACAGGTCTGCCAATTTGTTTGAAGTGTCAAAAGAGTGATTCATTTGTAATTTGAGCATCGCTCATGCCCATGTAAAGATACAGTGCGCTTTGAATAAACTACGCATTTAACATGTATTGCATTAAAATAAAGTAACGAGAGGAACGTCGCCCAACGTAACAAAGTAAATGTAGCCTACTTTGTTACTGTGTGCCGTCAATTATATCACATTGGAATTGCGCGGAAATAACGATATTCGAAAACGCATTTTTATGATTGAATTTCGAAGCAATTCGAAGATCGCGACTCATCCCTATTAATTGTAATTGCATTGGGTTGTTTATGTACATGAGTGATATTGGGTGTTCAATGTTTCACAGAACCAGGATATGCAGTTTTTGTAATTTCCGCTATAGTAACAGGACAGTTCTGAGTGCCGTTGCTTGTATACTCTTGAACAAACGGCAAGAACAAAAAATGAACATGCTGTATCTGCATCTTGACTATTTTTCGTGAAGCATTATTTTGCTTCACGTCAGTTATAATCAAGTGACATCCACTCTTGTATTCAGTGTTTGTGCATTTTGGGTGCGGAGCAATGAAGGGAGGGGTGTTTTTGATTAGTTTGATTTCAAATATCGACAGTGTTTCTCAGAAATCACTCACTTCACCTTAAAACGTCACAGTTTTTAAGGGCCAAAATCGTTTAACTCGAAACAAATTTGCTTTACTGAAAATTGCTTTTTCGGTGCATCCCTAAACAAATTGAAAATATTATGTTACTTTTACTGTCAAACCATTTATACATTATAGACGCACAACGTTAATTTTCAGAACTAGGTTTATAATAGAACTTAAATCCTGGGTTAAGCACGTCGTCAAATAATCTTGCGTCAAAATGTCTGACATTTAAGGAGTTGCCCTGTTCTAAGCAAAGTTTATGGCGTAATGGAAAAACACCACGAACATTAATGTTAAATCAGCACCTCATGGCTTTTCTTGGCGCTGCATTGGCTCGCGTCTCAAACGCAGTGGAGCCCAGTGGATGGAAGCGTCCGTGTATGGAGATTTACCACCCTGTGAAGGGTGTGCTGGTTATGGGCTATGGGTCGAGTTACAGCCATACCCCACTGCCCTTTCAGAGCTCTGGAGGTCTTCTACAGCATTCAGTCTCTCTGTGGTCAGACGGCTATATTGAGTGACGTGTCCAGTTACGAGCAACCGTTTGTGTGCCGGTGGCTTTTGAACATGTTCTGCCATTTGTTGGGTCTGCTTGCAAAAAAAAAAAAAAGTGTCGGCATGCCTTTAATTCTGTTTTAGTTCAAGTGAAATGCGTTTATGATGTTAACTTATAAAAATGGTTAGGTATGCATTTTTCATAATCATTTTATGCTCTTTTTTGACCCTTAAAGTGAAAAGTTGACCCAAACATAATTGTCATTTTGCAAGTCTGTTCACAAATGCTGTTTAAAAATACAGTAAAAATGGTAATGGTGAAATATTAAAGACAAAAAAATCTATTTAAGACTATTTAGACTAAAAAATATTATTTAGAAAATTTTAGAAGCCAAATATTTTAAAATTATATTTATTCCTGTAATGCAAAGTTGAATTTTCAGCACCATTACACCAGTCTTAAGTGTCACATGATTCATCACATGATTTGCTGCTTAAGAAACATTTCTTTTCAATTTTGGAAAGTGTGTGTGGAAATCATGCTTTTTGTATTTGGTGAATAGAAAGCATTAAATAACTTTTCTTTTTTTACATTTTTGAAACCGTGGAAAAGTGCCACTTTTGATCCATGCATTAGTTTTGAACAAGTATTATTAATGTTTAAAAGTTGAGTACTATGCAAATGCTCTCCTTAACATGTAAAATTAGTAATCTCATTGTGTTGGTGTTCCTAATGCCAAAGACACTATTTTGAGCTACTAGTTTATATATTTTTGGCTCTAGGAAGAGGTTTGAATTGATAAGAGTTTGAATGTACTTTGTAGACATTCTGAAACATTATTTAAAAAGATAAGGGAAGCTTGCTTTTTTCTTGTAAGCATAAGTGTCAAATGCATTTGTCACATGTGACTAAACTGTTTCCTCTGGTTGTATATTGACATGTGGTTTTCTCTTCTCAGTTTGCAGTTCTCATGTGGATCCTGACCTATGTTGGTGCCTTGTTCAATGGTCTCACCCTTCTTATTTTGGGTATGTCTATTTTGGGAATGTAGTCTTATTTTTAAATTGATGCATTGTCGTTTTTTTTCCTGTCAGTTGTCATCAGTGAGAATATGGCATTGATCAAAATGTGTTCTTTCTATAGGTCTCATAGGGGCTTTCAGTTGGCCAGTGGTTTATGAAAAGCATCAGGTACGTCTGTTTTGCTTGTGTTTGCAATGATAACTTCTGGCTGAGTCAGCTGTCGTGGTATAAGTGTTTATTGGAGTCGTCAGTGTCAAAGGTATGATAAATTTAATGTTCACCTGAATGCATTAATTATTCCTTATTCCTAATGCAGGCACAAATTGACCATTACTACGGACTGGTGAACAAGCAAATCAAAGATGTTATGGAAAAGTAAGTCTGTTTACATGGTGAAATATGTAACTGGTGATTTCCTCAATGAACCAGACAAAATAGTGCTTTATGATAATTTGTTTTTTATGAATACAATTGTAGACTAAATAGTTATTGTGGTATCATTCAAGTTGTTTTTTTTGCCTTATATTTATATGTATGTGTGTATAAATTTAGAGATTTTAATGTTAAAAATAAAAGTTTCCATGCAAACTAGCAGGTTTTTTTTTTTTTTTTTTTAAAAGGTTCTAGCTACACTTTAATAGGCCTGACCATAAAAATCTGTAAATGTTCAGAAGGGAACAAATGGCTTTGGCATTGCTCATTTCATTTTTATTTCATTCTAAGAACTGACACCTGTGGCTTTTTAATGTAATCTATATATTGGTACTACTTAAAAGTAAACCCCTCAAATTCAGCAGATCCACGCATTGTAATTTTTGTTCCATTTAAGACCATTCAAAAAATGTTTTATAATATTTTAGAAACTATATATGTATCTAACAAACATTTGTGCAATGCATACATATCCATACACATGTATATTTATATGTATGTATTTTTAAGTAAATATTAATCAAACTTTTCTTAGGTGTGATTTGACAGCTCTAATATAAATAAATAGAGGCACACACGCATGTCTCTGTGTATATAATATAGTTCCTCATGTGCGGTAGTAATATTCTTTTGTTTGTGCCATTAACAGGGTCCAGGCCAAGATTCCCGGAGCGAAGCCAAAGACGGAGTGAAGAAAGTTTGATTGTTAATTCGGATGCACGAGAAGTGATGTTGGAACAAAAGACGGACAGAAATCGTGTTTGGTTTGAAAAAGGCCTTAGACGATGCAATGTAAACTTTATCCCCCCTCCCACAGTGTTTGAAATGTTAGCGTAACTGAGAATGAATCCTTTTTAAACCTCCTATGAGTTTCTCTCACAAGCAGAGTCGTCACTGTCTTTCAGAGTAGAGCTAGTTGTCCATGTTTAAACGCAGCTACGTAACACCATTACAGAATGTAGTCCGAGAAACTCCATGTCAGCGAAGGCAGGAATCGATGAGGTTTTTTCATTTACTATTAAGTCAGTGAAGCGTTCACCTTGTTTGAAGGCCATTTTGATTCATTTCAGTATGAATTGTTTTGGTTATGAAGTTCCTTCACAAGTCTTTGATTTTAGCTATTTTCTTTTTTTCCTATTTTGTTTGTACTTGGCGTGATAGAACACAGTGTTGTTGTGGTGTAACTGTGTTAAAGTTGATGCAATTAAATCGTGTTTAGAGGTGAAGAGGCTTCTAGTCTTCTGTAGCAGAGTTTAAGAGCAGTTTTATTTCACACTTATCTACAAAGGGATCTGTTACGGCGTTTTGCACCCAACTATTCATTGTTTTTAGCCGTTAAGTGAAAAAAAGGTGAACTAGAACGTATGCTGTCGGCCTATCACCCTCCTGTCATGTCAAATCAACATGTTTGCAGAATTTGCCGTCTCCATCGTGGATCGAATACCTGAAGCGGCTCACGCTCTTGAAAACTTGCAAACATCAAGCTCTGTTTCTTCATGCAGGTCATTTGTAAAAGATTTCAGTTTTGATGAAAATATGCTGAGGACTGTCTGTGGAATGCATTGTGAAAAATAAACCAATAAAGTATCAAAGCTTGTAGATGAACTATTTGCTTTTGTGCTCAATTCAAAAGGTTTGTTTGGGAGATTTACAATGCAGTTTGTCACGTGGACTTTTACGCCATCCAGTGGTGTTGTAAGGAAATGTGGTCTTTTTTCTTCTGTTTTTTTTTTTTCTGAAATTAAAGCTAGGGTATAGGATTTCAAAGATTGTTAATTATTAATATCCTCGTTTATATGCTGGTTATGGTTATATAGTACAATCTTAACAATATGAATAGAAAAAAGAATGAAAAAAATCCATTGACTCTATTGGCTGTACAGCCGCAGAGAAGTTGACCAATGAAAGCTTTGAGGCCGCAAAGCTACATTGGTCAACCGCTCTCATCCAATCACCAGCTACACTTGAAACTCCGCCTGGCGCTCGCATCTCCAACCCGACCGCACCAGACCCCGCCCCCCTCCTTACGCGAGCAAGTGCAGCTGACAGACAGGTATGGTAGCTAGCTAAGTAGCGTCATATTAGCACTGGATAAAGCATTGGATAAAAATATAAACGACAGCAGCAAGCGGCCCCTGCTTGCCCCTACTGTAAAGTTCGGACGAAAGAGAAAGTATGTGGAGGAAAGAGCGGAGATTAAAAAAAAATAAATAAAAAAACGTGACGCTGGAGTCGGACGGGTTCAACATTGACCGTTGGAGGAAGCTTCAGGGATATCTGGCACTGAAAACCGACTGACACGGGCACGGCTGACTTTGTTGAGCAGGTAAACATTTATTTATACTTTTATGCTGTGACGTGTGTTACATAGCTTTTTTCAGTTTGACTACTTGCTCATGCTGCCGGTCGGCATTGGCAATGTTAGCCGATTAGCATATCGCCAACCACGGGTCAAAGTAATTAACGTTAAATTTCTAAAAGTGCTTGAGTATATATCAGTATGCCTAGCGGGTTTCTGTTCTTCCGTTGTTGACATGAACTCAAACGTGACTTTGAGTCACCAGAGTCCAAATAAGAACAAAATAATTTTTATACCCTCATAATAAAATGCAATAGTCGGTTTCTGCAAGTAAAAAAAGTAAATGTAACGTGTTGGTTAACGTGTTTGGAGTATTTTTCAGTAAGGTTTCGGTTTAAGTGGTTTAATACCCAAATTTGTGGGGTTTTATGATACTTAAAAAAAATATAACGCTTCTAAAAATAAAAATTGTGGTTAAATTGGTAGTCAAGAATGTAGTATGTGTTTTTATGCTGCCATTCATAAATTTGGGCTAGTTTAAAAAAAAAAAAAGTTTTTGAAAATAAGTCATGTTTACAAAGGCTACACTATCAAAATATCGAAAACTAAATTTTAAAGTTCTTTTTAAAATATAAAAATTTTAATGTAATTTGTTCCCGTGATAAAGCTAAATGTCCAGTCTTCAGTGTTGCATGATCCTTCAGAAATTATGCTGATTTGCTGCTCAAGAAATAGTGATTATCAATTGGAAAAACATAAAAAAAGTTGTACTGCATTATGTTTGTGTGAAAAACTACATTTTTTAGTGTTATTATGTGTTGCGCTGTGGATCTCATAAAAAAAAAAAAATAAACATGGGATTTAGTTTAATACCTGACAAAATTTCAGCCTAGTGGGAACAGCGAGATATAACCACTGTGACAACCAGTCTGAGCACTGATAAACAGCAAAACCTTTTGTGTCTGTAAATAATCCCCATTTTCTAACTGTAAAAACTCAGTCATTCATGCTCACTTAAACTGCTTTAACTCACTCTGATCAGTTTTCCTCTGGCCCTCGCGCCTCCATCACTGTGAGTGTACTGGAGACTAGAGAAAGAGTGATAAAGTGTTGTCGGTGTTGTGCAGCGATTCATTTGAATGAAGATTAGGTCATTCTGTTGTGCTGGAAAGATCATTAGGGACAGGTGCGCGTGCAGCCAAACAGATTACCAGACTGCCTTTCTGAAATGAACTTTCTATTGATTGCCGTTTTTTTAGGGAGGAGGAGAGGTAAGCCTTGTTTTTCTTTCGTCTCAGCTGAGCACAGATGCTTCCGTGCTGGCAAGATAATTTGCTGCATGGAGGGCCGCTTTCCTCTCACCGGCACACGCCTCGTGCCTGCTCTTCATTCCATTCGCATTACGATTGCTATTTACTCAGGGATAAATTAGAAAGTTACATCAAATGAAAAATACCAGGGGGGCTAAAGGAGAACATTCATATGGCACTAATAAAAATGCGACAATCTTGTATTCTGGATTTTCTGGTGTTTTTTTTTATGACTTGAGGCAAGAACTAATGGAAATAAAGCAATGTGCTGTCAAAGTTGTTTTTTGACAGGAGAATTGTCAAAATGATGGTGAATAATTCTTCCATAGTGCTTTTCTAAATACACAACCTTACCGACCCCTTGTATGTGGCCCTGTCAGAGCTGGTTAGTGTCTCAACAAATATGATCAAACGAATACAGACAGCAGCCAACTCACCCCGCATTCCCCCCAAAAACATTCAAACACGCTCTCTCCGTGTGTGAATATTTCACAGTAGAGTCACGCCACTAACCGATAATTCTTCTAATAACAGTGTTTGCATAAATGTGTCCAAAACTAGTAATGTGAAGCCGTAAAATTGAATGAATTTGTGTCACAGGCTTCAGAAACCACTAGGGCCCGCAGATTTTAACACTTCTTTTGGTTTTGGCTCACACTTGTAAAAAGGTTTCTTCACGTAACAAGCCTAGAACAGAAACATCACATTAGGCTACTGCTCTCTGGATGTGTGGGCTTCAGACGAGCGCGGAGAGAGAGTAGATTAACACCGTGCATTTGGAGTGGAAATTGGGTTCTTTTAATTTCCCAGCGACAATGCTGACAGATAATTGAAAATGACGTTAAGGTAATAGACTCACACACACTTTGTGTCATGTTGAACCTCAGCTCTAAGGAAAAAGGTATGTGACATGAAAGTTTTTGTATTTTTTTTATTTAATTTTTTTTAGAAATAGCATAGCCTGCTAGCATACTAACTATTTCATAGGCCTAGGCTTTAGATTGCACACGTATCTGCAAGATGTCTGTTAAAGATCACTTCATCTGGAAAGCATAGCTGTTTACTAACATACGATAGACATCTTTAAGATGCCAGTTTAACATACATTCTAAATCATTACATCTTAAAGACATCTTCTAAACGTCTATTTGACATCTGACAGGAAACGTCCTATAGACGTACTGCAGATGAGCAAACACTCTAAAAAATACGTAAACATGTAAACACACACATCAAATAGAGCGTATCTGTGATGTACGTGTGCTACCAGGGACAGTGTTTTACTGTAGCTACAGACATTTTCTGTGTATGGAGTATCGAGGTGACTAAAGGCCCGTACACACCGGGACGAATGTCAGCGCACGTTATTCGTCAACGTTTTCAACACATTTTTGTGTTCACACCCAAGCGATTTCGCTGACGATGAGCCGAGTGAACACGCAAATTCATTCCCTGACATTAGATGGCGCCCATTTGCTCTGCAATACCACTCCATATCAGTTTTCTTTTATCAAGATTTTTGTAGCATCGCTGTCACGTTTGTCATACAGTTCTTTATGTTCAACGAGAACAGCAGCTCTACATTAATCTTGCCTCGCATGTTCCTCGTCTTATTTCTTCCTGGCTGTGTAGTCGGCGACGCGTATTATGCTTCTTCACCGTTGCTATGTGTGCTCGGCGAGACCGTTTTGTGTTTCAGCGCCCCCAAGTTGTGTTTTACTGTCTCTTCAGAAGCTCCAAACACGTGAGCAAAGGCGGCAATTTCATTGGTTCGGATAGTTTTGGCAGCGTCACGTGAAAAAAAAAAAACGAACCCGAGCCGTTTAGAAAAAAAAATGACACTTTTACGCGTAGTGTTTTTGCGAGTCGGTGTAAACACTCACATTGGTGCCCTTTGTTTAGTCACGAGGCATTTTTCTGTCTTTATATTCAGGGCTATAATCTCACTTCCTGCTAACCTTTCACAGATGCTGTCTGGATGTGTGCAGATTTTCATATGTGAATATTACCCCTTCACCTCTGCCACGAGGTGTTAACTATTCTGCAATTCCAAACACCTGCACTGACAGACATCAAACCTTACCAATCCTTTTCTGTTCACCAATACATGAGCTAAGTATGCATTGGAATATATAAAAGTTATATTGTAACATATAACTTTCAGTAACATTTATTTATTTATTTTTATTAAAGGTTGTATCAGCGATTATGGGTGATGTCACTTCTGTTTGTGTTTGAAGCGAGATCCCAAACAAACCAAGTTAGCTCTCCCCTTCCTCCCGTTTCGTGCATCATGAAAAACTCACAGACTAAATCCCTACCATCTGATACTCGCTAGAGCTATCCAAGTTTAGTCAAGCTTCACTCATATTTTTTAATGCTACACTGTGTAACTCTTAGTTTATTCTCAGCTAAAAACACTTATAGTTCTTTCAAAAATATATGTGCGCATTAATGTATATTTACTTTGTTCAAGTAATAAAGTATTCTCGTGAGTGTATAATATGCCATTGAAAATATATATGGGTAAGGGGTTCTAATGTCAGTCGCAATGTTGCCCTCCATCTTGAAAGTACATTAGCCAAAATTTGCGTTTTACGTTTCGAGTTAACACTCATGGACGAGGTTAGAACTGGAAGCCATGTTAATCTTGAACTACATTGGCCACCGTAGGAGTTAAAACGAAATTGGAATTGAGAGGAACAGAAACTAATATTCACTGGATGGTCAAATACCTTTTCACCACTAGATGGGGGTAAAAATCACACAGTGTAGCTTTAAAGAATTATATTTTCACACACAGTTCACATCCAAAAACTCAGCACTAGAAACAATTCACCTGTCCAGAAGAAACGGCGTCCGATTTAAAAATGTTTAATTCTTTGAGTTCTCTCCACCGCACCGTTCAAAAGCCTTTCCAATTATTATTAGTTTATTTGACGAAAAAGGACAGTATTCGCCCTTATCCTCCTGCTCTTCTTGGGGATTGCCTCCATGTTAAATGTATCTGATCCCGTGATAGCATAGGGTTGATAGACACTCACTTATTCTTCAGCTCCGACTTCGCGTGCAGGCACCATGCACGAGCGCAAAAACAAACAAACAAACAAACAAACAAACAAACAAACAAACAAACAAACAAACAAACACCCGCCCCTGTCTGTGATTCGTTAGAACACTATTTAATTTAATTTTGAGTGGTGGTCGTACCCATTTGATTTTGTATGCAGATCTCAGAGCCTAGGCTGCCTACAGAGACGCCTGCCTATGGGGCGTGCAGCTAGCGGATCGTAGGGAAGATTACATGAATGTGATCATTTTGGTTTGGGCCTGAAATCGCTGATACAACCTTTAAAGACATTTTATCAGCTAGTCAGGGGGAGCTAGAGCCATCAGAGCCTGCTGAACACCTACTCTTTGCGCCAAATGTATAATCTGTTAATTTGAAGCATTTCACAGCATCTAACTATAATGCTATTTTTAACACGGAACTTTTCAGCTCCACCTTTTCTTCTCTTCCCTTTTCATCCATGGACAATTGTTTGTAATTATCTGCTCAGAGAAGTTCAATGGATCAATCTCTCTCTCTGTAAATTAAGCCTGGAACACACCAAGCCAACAGTTTTTCTCAGTGTGTTCCGCAATGTTGGCTGAAATTGGTCCACGTCGGCTTTTTTTGGCCGAATTGGACATGTCGTGAAAGTGGGAACTCTGATTGGTGGATCAGCTTAGTGATGAGTCAGTACACTGCACGATTATATTAGCAAAACAGCGAAAAAAAAGTCAAAACAGCACAGATAAGATTGTTCTAATGTTATCTTCCGGTTAGCAGGATTGATATTCAAGCAGTAAGCACGCACTACTTTGTTTACGGTTTGTGTATATAGATATAGTCCACGTAGAATTAAGACGTTGTTACATTTTTTACATTTTCATACGAGGTAGCTACGGTGTGAGTTTGTCGCAGAAGTAGCCTATAAATTGGGCTTAACTTGCCTTAACTTACTCATCCTTAAAATCAGAAGATAAATGAATTATGCAACTGTCCAGCAGGTGGCACCGTTGGCCGTCTGATGTTGGCTTGGTTCCTCAGGATTGGACCTCAGGTGAAAACACTTCACCACACCGGGCTAAAGAGAGCCTGTCTGCTTCATCGCTCTGGTCCACCCTGTCATTTCAGATCTGTGCAGTGGTGAGAGGACAGACAAAAGAAAAAGAGAAATACTGTCTGGTACGCTGATGGATTAGAGTATCATTTGTAGTCATTTTACTCTTATTCGAACAGATAATGGAAAGAGGAATGACTTATTTGAGCTCCCTTACAAAAAGTAATCATTGTTTCCACTAAAACATTATTGCAACAGTGACATGTTTTTATTCAAAATCAACTATCAAAATCCAGAATTTTAAACTACCATGGTACCTGTGATGTCACAGACATTTTACTTGCTTTATTTTATCACATTTCACCAGCCTATCTGATGTTTGTTCGCTTCTCACTAAATAGTCAATCCCCACAGTGTCCAAGTCATTTTCTAATTTATTAAAAATAGACATGATGTTTTTTCCCCTTCCATTCAGTCTTTTTTTTTACATTTTTTTAGCCTCTCCTTTCTTGGGAAATTAAAATGTGGATCAAAGGTTGACTCTGTAATCCAGGGGAGACTTGTTGGAAGTGTCACTTGGAAGGAGTTAATTAGGAGACCACCTCTGGGGTACAGTTACTAATACCACCCTGCAATGTATTAACATGCAGGAAATTCATCCGTACTCTCTTCCTGTCAGATTCCCAACAACAGAGAAGTCTTTTACTGTCTCTGTGCATCACAGGGGTTAAATTTATTCTTAAATAGCATATTGAGAAATTGCCTAGTGGAAGGTTTGTTTGATAAAAAGGATATTGAGAAAGGTAGATGGTCATGTCAAAAAATTCTATAGTCTTTTTTTAATGGTATTAAGACGCAGTTTGGTCAGTTGGATCACATGTAGATGAGGGAGACCAGCCTGTTCTCACGTGAAATTTAGTGTGATCGAGTTGGGGAGACACATACCCGTTTACACCTGGTGTTTCACTTTGTCCACATTCAAACACTTCTGTCCTGATTTCTTCGAGGGGAGGGTCTGTGGGTGGGTAAATGTATGGGGTTTTTCCGATCTTTTGAACTAATGCATGAAATAAGATCATGCAATTTACATATGAACACACCGAAGACGACGAAAAAAAACAGAGTAGCAGCTTTCGTTTTTGTTCGGACAAACGCAAGACAAGCCGACGCTGTGATGTGTGTTAGAAAGCAGCAATGGTGAGAGAACATTGTGCTTGGTACATTTTTCATCTTCAAACCAAACTTGGTTCTTTAGCTGACAAAGTTTAAATCCCGTCTGATTGGTGCGCTTCTCATAATGTAGAGTAGGTGGTCTTTTCTGGCTGTTCGAATGCATCGAACACATGAATGTCTACAATATCGCATTCATTTTTGACTATCTGGAAGTGATCAAAAGTGGTAAAGCTCAAAGCGTTTTAGACCCAGTTTACATCTGCATTTAAAGGGTTAGTTCACCAAAAATGAAGTCATTAATTACTCACCCTCACGCTGTACCAACCCCGTAAGACCTTCGTTCATCTTCGGAACAAAAATGAAGATATTTTTGATTAAATTTGAGAGGTGGATCACTGCTACATAGGCTGCCTAAGGGATTGAAACTTGACGGCTCAGAATGTCAATGAATAAAATGTTTAAATATTTCATCTGACAACTGTGGCTCAATGTATAAGTTTATCAAGCGACGAAAATACTTTTTGCGTGAATAAACAAACAAATAAAAAAAAGACTTTATTCGAACTACTCCATTTCTTCCTTGTAGGCCTGAGATGAGAGTTCAAGAGATTTCCACCACCAACCCGATCACACTAAATGCGTCTTTATACCACGCATGTGTATTGTCGTGTAATATATACGCTAAAGTGAGTTTTTACGTGCATATGATACGCATTGGTTGGTTAGGTTAGGTTTAGGTGTGGGGTTGGGTGAATGTGTATTATACGTTTTGGTAAAATTAGTGGTGTGGGGTGCGTGTGTATTATACGCAAATGAACTGCATTATCAATTGCACGCGAAAACTGCGTCTCCATATGCACGTAAAAACTCATTTTCAAGAGTATAAATTACACGACAAAACACGATGCGTGTTATAAGAGACGCATTTATGATGAGAACAGGCTGCTCACGACACATGCACGAGAATTGCAATCTTCTTCAACTACTTCAGTTCAGTTCTCGCGTATGCATCGAAGGAAATCTATGAAAACGATCACTTTAACATCAGCCACTTGTGATTCGAATTCGAACCAAAACACTGAATAGAGAACAGATTGATGAGAACAGAGATAGAGCGAAGTGGGTAAAAAGCATGAATGGAGACTGACTTGAACGTTATGGAGTTTAAACTCAATTATCCTGTTAAAATACAACGAAAGAGATTATTGATTTGTTCAAAATTGGCACTATTTACTTTCTTAATGCACATGCCTGGTTTTATTGTGAATGATTCATCGACGATTCATCAGCAACAATTTGCTCTACCTCTGAAACGACTTTCCTTTTTGGCTGTCACAGAGCCTTCGCATTCTCATCCCAACCACTTTTTCTCATTCAAGAAGGATTATTGAAATTGGTTGTGAACATTTATTGGGTTTCATGTTGATCTGAGGTCAGCTTACAGACCTCGGTTCTCCGCTCTCAGGAGAGACATTTCTGATGGTGGTAGGAGACTTGGTGGAAAAATGGTTTTGGCAGTATCAAATTATTAAAAAACTAAAAGCAGATGGTACTTCACGATGGTACATTTTTTTTTTAAGAAAATGAGGGATGACTGAGTCAGAGCAAATTTTCATTTGCCTTTCAACTGGTTGAACCTGGATAATTCCTTTAAAGGGATACTTCTCTTCTCTTCTTTTTGAGACAGATATGTATAAGGTAAAACTATACTGTCCATCTGTAACATTCTGTGTAAAGGCCCGTACACACCGAACGAATATCAGCGCGCATTATTCGTCAGCGTTTTTGACAACGTTTTTCTGTGTTCACACCCAAACGATTTTCGCTGACGATGAGCCGAGTGAACATGCAAATTCATTTCCTGACATTAGATGGCGGCCCATTTGCTCTGCAATACAACTCCATATCAGTTTTCTTCAGCCCGTTCTCATCCTTCATAACGGTCATGTTCGTGTGACACTGAAGCTTCGATGTGATCTGGCGAAAGGAACAATTTGTATGAAGCCCCGTATCGGGGTGTGTATTGGTTTTCAATTTTATTTGGCAGACTTCCAGCTTTTTTCAGTACAGAAGGCTTGAAGGTCCTTGTTGGCTCAGTCTGATTAAATAGTTTATGAGAGTGTATTCTTTGAAGTTTGTAAAATACATTACATTTAAATAACCAAAACTACTATTATTTTCTTTTGTTGTTGTTGTGTATTTGTTTTTGTAAGATCGTTACACTTTCGGTGGCTTTTTTTAGGTAATTTGGTGTTTGGTGAAGGGTTTGTATCTACAGCAATGGCAACAGCCAAAAAAAAAAGGAACACTTCCCTGACTGGGATTATATATTTTCTTCTTGTACACATAACATTGAGTTCTGGAGTGTGTTGTAGTTGCTTCATCTGACAGTGCTTTTAACACAGGCTTTTGCTTTATTTTATATAAGCACCAGATGGCGACTCTCTCGGAAGAGACTCTCTTCGAAGCTTTGAATCTTTCCGGGACAGTCAGGGGAAGCCTGATTCATGAAGCCGTCCCATCCCTCTAAAACGGCACTATACTACGCACATGGCACCCTTTGCGTTTAATAGACCTAAACAAGAGCATCATGTGAATGCCTTACATGTGTAATATGAGACTACCTTACCCTCCCCACCTAAACCTACCAATCACAGCCAGTATTCTATTATTAACGATAATGGGTGCCATGTGTGTCAGTATAGCGCCGTTTAGTCATATAGCGTTCTATATGATGCTAAAGGATGAGAATGCGATTGTTTTCTTTTATCAAGATGTTTGTAGTCCCTGTCACGTTTGTCATATCGTTCTTATGTTCTAGCACCAACGAGAACAGCAGCTCTACATTCATCTTGCCTTGCATCTTCCTCGTCTTATTTCTTCCTGGCTGTGTAAACGTCGCTACTTGGCGTATATCTTCTTCGCCGTTGCATATGTGTGCTCGGCAAGACCTTTTTGTGTTTGAGCGCCCCCAAGTTGTGTTTACGGTAACTTCAGAAGCTCCAAACACGTGAGCAAAAGCGCCAATCTCATTGGTCGGATAGTTTTTGATGCAGCGCATCAAACTGAAAAAACGAACCCAAGACGTTTTTTCTTTAAAATGACGCTTTCACATGCGTTTTACGCATTGGTGTGCACACTCACATTGGCGCCCTTTGTTTCAGTAACGAGGCGTTAAACGTCAGCGAATAACGCATGCGAAATTCGTCCCAGTGTGAACAGGCCTTAAGGTTGTTTATAGGTCACAGATGCAGTTAAGTCCTCTCAGGGCTGTCCATTAATGTTAGAACTGCCTGCCTGTGTGCATGAATGTGTGTGTGTCTGTCGGGACATTTTTGTTGATCCCATATATGAGGTCTGAATGCATTCCGATCACAGCCTCTGAGTGCATCTCGTGTACAACACATTTCTCATCTGCTCCGACGTGTCTGCTGTCCTCTACTGCAGTCCAGGGAGTGACCGGCTCTCTCTGGTATATAAGCAGCCCTCGTCTGCGTGACCTTTCTGAGTCCGTCCAGTGTGGAGCAGGGAGAACCGAGCGGATAAATGGAGAGAGACAGAGTCAAGCCAACACTACACTGACACCGCTAAGAGGACAGGACAGAGGGGACATTGGCACAACAATGGAAAGAGGAAGAGAAAGAGACTGAGTGCACCAAGAACAAGAAAGAGGCAAAGGGAGGGTCTCTCCCTCCCTCGCTGTGTCTCAGTCCATCTGAAATACGATACTAATTACATTTATTGCCTCCACAAGCTCCATCTGAAATTACAGAGCAGGGAAAGGGGAGGGGGTGACAGAGGAAGATCATGGAAGAAGAGAGCGAAGGAGGAAGAAAGGTCAACGGGACCAGGGTCTAAAGATAGAAGGCAAGGCTTCCATTTAAAAAGGCATAAAACAAAATCCATACTTCTAAAACCCTGAAATTAAAACGCAGCGACTCCTGTCAAAACAAGGTCAATGCACGTCTTTCGAGAAATAGACTAACTCATTCAAGGTCGTGCCTTTCTTTCTTTCTTTTCTCTCCTAAATGCTTTTGAACATTTGTTCCTCTCGTCTGGTTCAGTCAAGAGGTGATTCGTTTGCTTTTCCCAGAAGGAGAAGAAAAGGATTGAATGAATCATGAAACAAGTAAGACATAAAGTCCAAAAAGTTTAAGCTTTTGTTTGGTCGAGACTTTTATAACCGGATAAAGGCTGGAATGAAACTCAGGATGAATGTAGTAATCTATGAGTCTTCTGGCCTTGTTCAAACCCTTTGTCTCATTTAGTCTAGTTTCAATCCTTTCTCTTCCTTATGTATGTGCTCTTTGCTTTCCCATATAGCATCTCTTTTTCTTCATCTTCTCGACTTGTCTCATCCTTTTGTCTCCTCTCTTATTTTCTCCTCTTCATCTCTCGTCATCCCTTCTCTTCAACATTTTCCATTCCCTTCCTCCGTCTCATCTCATCTCATACCATCTTTTTACTTTCTCTTCCTCTGTCTTTTCATCTTGACTTGTCCCATCCTTCTTATTTCATCTTGTTTCTTTTGACACCTTCTCAACTTTTCTTTCACTTTGTCTTTTCTGATCTTTCCTTTTGTATCATCCCTTCCATCATCTCTTCATCTCATCTCAATCTATCCTCTGTCTTCTTGTTCTTGTCCTATGTCTGAACCTTCCCTTCTTCATCTGGTTTTGTCTATGCTCTTCTGTTCCTCATCTCTTTTGATCCTCCTTTCATAGCATCCCTTCCATCATGTCTTTCACATCATTTCTCCTTTTCCTTTCTCTTGTTCATCTTCTCATCCATTCTTTTTGCATCTCTGCATCTCTTCCTTTGTGTCTTCTCATCTTGTCCCATCCCTTTTCTTTCAATCCTTTCCCTTCCTCCTCTCAATTTGCCTTTGCTCTTTCTAAACTCTTCTTTTCCACGTTCTCGTCTCTTCTAATCTTCCATTCATAGTGTCCTATGTATCCTTTCATTTTCTGCATCTTCTCATTTCGTCTCTTCCTCGCATCTTCCCTTCGACATTTTCCCTCCCTTCCTTTTCTCATCTTGTCTCTCTCCTCGTCTCTTTAAAACTCTTATCTCCCTTTTAAATGTATAACTCGCCTGGAAATTATTCCTTCATTTTATGGTCTTTGAAACATGGCTTCACAGAAGATTAACCGAGCTTGATTTACACAGATACAGCGAGCGTGATTATTCATATGACTTTATTTGGTGTGAGGCCTAACCTTTTGGGATCGCCTGTTGAAGGTCGCTTTTGATCAAATTACCGTGGACCCTCACTGAGAGAGAGAGTGTGTGTGTGCTTGTGTTAAATAAAAAACACTGTCCCTCATGTGGCCAGAATACCAAGCAGCGTGAGTGTTACGTTAAGATGCATCCTGCATCTCTCCAACCTCCCCTAATGACCCGGCTTCTCTCTCCTCCTCTCCTGTTGCACCAGAAGGATGATTAACTGAGTGTGTGCATGCACCCTCTTAGAGCAAAGTCATGAGAAGCCCGGTTTGATTGAAGGATTTTTGTATAAAATGTGCAAGATGAGGCCTTGAGCCACGGTACCTTGCCCTAAATGTCCCATATGAGCAAAAAAAATAAATAAAAAAAACTTTGCAGAACTTCAAAGAAGAGATCTTGTATCTTTGGTTCATGTACTACCATAAAGGAGGCCTGAGGCCTTTCTTGTTGAGTTCCTGTTTGCTTTTATGTGAAGTGATGCATTTATTTAGCCTTGTGGCATTTCAGCGCTACCTATTCTGTCAAGAGAGAAAGGACCCATTAACATAACATCTGTCTAAGACTTTGTGTTTTTAAGAGACTCTTATGCTCTGAAACTCATTCAGGCTCTGCTTTTAAAAGAGTAGTCAGCGTATGTTTACTGCATATGGTAGAGTATGTACTGTTTGTACTAATGTACACATAGTATGTCAAACAGAATATGCTGCTATAAACATGTTAAATTGTTGTTATTTATTACATTTATTTGTTTTGTCAGGTTATCTCTTTGCGCTGAGCATCTTTTACAGTTGTGTGTTATAAAGTCAGAATTGGGAGATGTAAACTTGCAATTGTGAGAAAAAAAGTTAGAATTATGAGATAAAAAGTCACACTTGTGTCTTTTTTTCTCAGAATTGCGACCTTATATCACGCAATACTTTATATCTCGCGATTCTGACTTTATATCTTGCAATTCTGACTATATCTCGCAATTGTGACTTTATATCTCGCAATTGTGACTTTATAACAGGCAATTGTGACTTTATATCTCACAATTTTGACTTTATATCACGCAATACTTTATATCTCGCAATTCTGACTTTATTTTCTCACAATTCTGACTTTATATCTCGCAATTCTTTATATCTCGCAATTCCTGACTTTATATCTTCGCAATTCTGACTTCATATCTCGCAATTCTGACTTTATATCACGCAATATCTTTATATCTCGCAATTCTGACTTTATCTCGCAATTGTGACTTTATAACAGGCAATTGCGACTTTATATCTCACAATTGGACTTTATATCTACGCAATTCTGACTTTATATCACGCAATTCTGACTTTATATCTCGCAATTTCTGACTTTCATATCTCGCAATTTTGACTTTATATCTCGCAATTCTGACTTTATATCACGCAATACTTTATATCTTCGCAATTCTGACTTATATCTCGCAATTGTGACTTTCTAACAGGCAATTGCGACTTTTATGTCACAATTGCACTTATTTCTCACAATTCTGACTTTATATCTCGCAATTGCAACTTTATTTCTACAATTTCTGACTTTATATCACTTAATACTTTATATCTCGCAATTCTGACTTCATATCTCGCAATTCTGACTTTATATCTCGCAATTCTGACTTTATATCTCGCAATTCTGACTTTATATCTAGTCAATTCTGACTTTATAACAGGCAATTGCGACTTAATATCTCGCATTTGCAACTTTGTTTCTCACAATTCTGACTTTATGTCTCGCAATTCGTGAGATAAAACCTCTATTATTTTATTCCTTTTTTATTCAGTGGCGAAACAATATGATGTGTAAAAAAGGATGCGTATATGTGTAAAAAATATATTTTAAAAAGTTTTTGCGTTTTTCTCGCAAACCTTTTGCTCCCCTAGGAATTTTGTATTTGATAGTATATGAGGTGGGAGCAAAACCTATATTTTTATGCTTTTGTGATCGAATGACTGCCTAATTCATTCAAGCCAAATTCCAAAACACTTCATCTTATGCAAACATGGTCACATTTAGAATAAAACGAGCCCGTTTTCATCCTTTGGCGTCATATGGCATCACCTATATGATGCCAAAGGATGAGAATGTATTGAATAAAACATGTAATGCAGGGAAGGCTGAATTATGAGAAACAGAAATGATTTTGTTTATCTGGGTTTTTAGGCTATGCAAACTGTCAGTTCAGTTCCCAATGAGACGTTTGCTGTTTTATCACAGTCACACTCCCATAGGCTAAAGCTAACAACTTCAGACCCGAAGACTCAGAGGTGAACTAATCATTTCTGTTTCTGTTTTCAGCACAAAGATGAACAAATAGCTCTCTGAGATATGTTAGAGATTTGTTCAAAATGACCCATATCTATAGTGCACATTTGCATTGTGGGAAAAGTGTGTAGTGCTCACATTTTGCGCAGTTACGCACTGTTCACAGTATACATAATGGAATTTTTTCACAAAAATGAGTGTTCTAGATTTTCGAAGTATTGGTTCAAATTTGTGTAGTGTGCTTTAGTATCCGCTCCTGCATGTTTGCCCACTCTAGAAACAGCTTATCTTTGTTTGAAGGCTCCCCTTTTTGGCCATGACAGGTGTGTGTGTGTGTGTGTGTTTGAACATCCTGACTCATTCTTTCATAGGTACGGCTCATTACCGTCTGCGTGTGCAGAGCTTGATGTATTAGCTGAAGAAGTGTGCAATGAGTTATGAGCTCTAACTCGTCTCCTCCTCTTGGCTGTCTTTATTCACCCATCATTACTTTAACAACTGCAGAGAGTGTGTGTCTGTATTTGTGGGCATATAAGTGTTCGTCTCAAGCCACACCTGACAGGTGGGCCATCCAGTCCCCTTGGGTGTGTGTCGCTCCTGTCACAGAGCCTGCATGCTTTTTCTTATCGTCTATGACCTTCAGAAGGTCACAGCTGCATGCTCAAACCCTCCCCATGCCCTTGACCATGGTGATCTGTCCTGTTCAGTCTTTAGATAAATCAATACAAATGAACTTAACGCAGAGCATTCATAAACATAAGCTTGAGGACAAAACCAGACCCTCATCTTTAATGTCTCTCTCTCTCTCTCTCTGTCGCTCTCTCTCTCTGTGTAGCAGTGACCTCTGGGATCTTGTCCTCTGGGGTTTGATTAAATCCACAGCAATTTTATATCTAATATTTTGGTATGGATGTGAAATAGTCAACCCTGTTAACATTTAAAGATAACTGATCATTGAGTAAGAGATATTTGTAGAAATATCAGCATTAAATTCTCTTTCTAAAAACACTTTTTAGTTTCAGCCATGTCAAATTAAACTGTAATATATTTCCCTTATTTCTTTTAATAGTTATAATGTAAAGGCATAATGATGTCATAATGCTATTTAGCAGAGCCCGTTTAGCTCCTGTCAAAACATGACAGCGGTGGAAGTGGTCAGAGGCTGCGTCGAGAGATTAGCTCCTCAAGTGGAACGGAGAGCAATAAAACATATGTTCGCGTGAGAAATTCAAACTTAGCAGGGCATCTTTCGTATACGTGCACTGGTTGGCTACATTTTTTATCAGTCATATCATTTCGATTCTTTCATTGGCTTTCGTTGTAAAGACAGAATGATAGGATGTGCATATCATTACGTCAAAAAAACTCACTGAAGTGTTTGTATATTTTGAACTAGATATCGCTTATCTTTGTATTTGTGTGTGCGTGCGCGGTCTTAGTTTGTTTATTACACTCTAAGCAACACACCCATATAACGTTCTGCTATCGGGTCTGTTTTCTATGTACTATTTTATTGCATAACCAGAGCAGTATGATACGTCACCCGGAAGAAGCGCGATGTAAACAAAGAATAACCATGGATATAACAACGTTATTGTTTCTTTGGACATAAAATGCTCTATGGGATGTTATTCAGTGGACAATCAGCTTTCCATTCAATCTGGAATTTTTAGCAGTGGATGCGTGTCTGGCTGTTATTACAAAATAATGGTGAGTACTCCGGTTTTGTTTACGTGTGTTGTTATGTGTACTGCTTACCTAAATGCAATAAATACATTTGTTATAAGCTTTCCATCGACAAACACTGCCCTGACATCGATGCCCGATGCTTAAACCTTTAACATTATATATAGTTTGCCAAGATTAGTGATCTTCTTTCATGTTAAATCCATTCGTAAACATTAAACTAGTGAGGGGGGAGGGCTTCAGAGCGCCGGCGGTGGCGTGAAGGTTAAGGGGTTAAAGAGATTTTTATAAATATTTTTGTTTTTGCAAGTTATCTTTTGTATTATTATTATATAAAATCTTAAATATTTTGCTGTAAAATAAACTCTATACTAATATTTATGGATTCAATCTCTTCATTTTGGCTGAAAACCACACATCATTTTTTTAAATTCATGTCTGCGCTATTCTCAGACTTGCTCGATCGCATTGTGTAGCGCGCCTGCCGCGCTATCCTCTGAGATGCCTGCTCGCGGTGTGTTTTTAATGCATGTCCGCGCTATTCTCCGACATTAACTTGCTATTTAACCAGAGCGAAATGAGACGGAGTGTTGACCACGGTGAGGTGTTCTGTATACAACGTGTGCTTCAGAGAAAGTTGGAAAGTCCACGGCTTAAAGACTCATCTCAACACTTCAAGTAAATTTGGTACTGTGCATTGATTTACAGATGTTTCATAATCTGGACATTTCTGACATCTGCATATTTTCGACAACACTTATGAGAAGAGCAGCTGAGAGCTGACGGTAGGACAGCAGGAGGCGGCTGCCTGTGTCGTAGTTAGGAGATGAAGCACATGCACGCTCTGTCTTGTGCAATGTGCAACCATCCTCAGCTTTGGCCTGGCTAGAACATCCAGGCTGATCGTGCCATGGTCACATCCACCATCTGCAGAAATTAAAGGCAGCAGAGGAGGAGATAATCCACTGAACGAGTTTGCCAATGTAACTGAATTGGGTCCCAGACTGTGGGAAGAAGGAGGCGGAATCGAACATTTGGAGTTTAATGGTAGGAAAATGAACAAATACAAAACGAACAGTATAAGCCAGCAGCCCCTGTATTGACGAACTGTAAACGTTACACACAACAGAAACAAAACAACATAAATCAGGCCTGTTTCTTCTCGATCTGCTGTCGTCGCTCCTTATTTTATGTCAGTTACTACTAGTTCAGTGTGCAATAATAATGAACCTAACTTCTCATCCTTTCTTTGCATTCTGTTGTCTTGCATTCTGCTGTTTAATGCAACAGTATTCATGTATGTTTTGCAAATGTCGGCTCCATTGCTTCTTATTATTTCTGGCCTTTGCTAATTCTTCTCAGTTTCTTTTCTCTTTCTCAGCATCTCTCTTTCAATCATCCTTTCTTCTTCTCCAGCTGCTGAAACCACCTGTCTCATTATAACTGTGACACCCTGTCTTTTATTTTTCGCTTATATTAATTTACATCCAATCCCTTGGGCACACATGCAGCCAGTCTCTCTTCTCTCATGTGATTGCATGTTGAATGTGTGCTATCGTCATTTCGGTCTGGGATGTAATAGGCTGTGTTAAACACTCATAATGCGGTCTCACTTACGAGGCGCTGGAGCGGCTCTGAAAGGGTCACTGCTTTGATTTCTCACCTCTCAGGACCATACACAACATATAGAGACTGTGCCAAACACACATTCTGTCTGGAATTCACCGAAGTGTACATTATACACTGTAGGCTGCAGAGGGCCTTGGGTGTTGCTTTAGCAACCTGTCAGTGCTGATTTATTGAGATGGGAACGCACAGCTGGAAGTCACAATTGCTTGGGTGAAAACAGAAATTAGATCAGGAGTCCGTACAAACCTCTTCAAGACAGCCGTCGGATATATCACTGTGCATGTTTTCTTTACTTGTTCACCTGTTTTGAGCAAGTCCTAAAGTGCATTCAGAGCATGTGATTGTTATAACTGGCACATGGTCTAGAAAAGTAAGACCTCAAAATATGTTTATAACCCATATGTGTGTGTGTGGTCCTGAAATCCTAACATTATAGGGACAATATGTCCCCACACTACCAATCAGCTTATAAATCATACTAAGTGATCATTAAAACTGTAGAATAGACAGTTTTTACAGTATAAATTCAGATATGTCTACTGAAAAGATCACATAAAACATGAAAAATGTGTGTGTCTGACCAATGGTAGATGGAGGAAGCTTATTCAAAAAGTTTTTTTGTTGCAATTGGTGATAAATTACACACTTAAGTATTATGATTTCTGCTTTTAAGATTTGTCTCCAGAAATGAACAAAATTCTCTTAATACCAATTTTTTCCAAGACCAAATTATCTGAGCTTAGACTATTCGATTAAATTCACAGTGGTGTATTCTTACTGTATGTAAACAACTATGTCAGTTTTATTTCTTATAATGAATTTTAAGGGAAACATTTGAGATAAAGTTGAGCATGAAAACTTGCCTAGACATGCTCTTGCTATCTTCCGTCAGCAATGTACCGCTCATAAACACAAGGTGGCACTGTTGCTCTTTAAAACTTCTGCTGCCTGAACTCACACCACTGGACCATGAAGTCTCCTGGTATTATCACTAGTTGGGTGTTATCTACTCTGGATCCCTCCTATTGTACTACTTTAAGATAAAGGTGGCGTGTGTTCGGACAGCTATCATTCTCTTGCATCTCTGAGATACGCTCAGGGTTTGACAGTGTGAAGGCTGTCTAGCGCGAGGAGAGAGAGAGTGAGAGGAAAACAGAGGAAGAGGAAATATTAACAGATGGCCCCATAGCCGAGCTGTAATTGACCGGTGGCAACAAACCACCATTGCTCTTCTTTTCTCAGCAGGTAACCTCTTGTTCACACTCCAGCCATGTTCCTATGCGCTGATACGTTGATGTGGTGTAGTGCCGAGAATGCGTCAGTCTCGCGACTCTTCTCCAATAGCACTTCACTTCATGACAGACATATAGATTGAAATATTGTGATTATATCTATGGACAGCTTGTCAGTTACAAAGAAACATTTGCCTTCGTATCAGGTATCTTTGTTGTGCTTCCTTTTTGTGTTTTGTTAGATGAGAGGTTGTCAAACTCTGGTTTCATCATAGTTTTTAAAGCAGTAGAGGCACAAATCCATGTAATGAAAGATATTAAGAACATGTTAGATTAACTATTCACTCATGTGGTAGCCTATGTATCTGTACCAGTATCTTCCATTTAACTTGGCATGGAATGGTATTTTCTTCCATATTGTGACGTACTGTATCTGAGTAGGCCTACATCTCAATCAAGAAAAAAAAATTGCCATTAGCCATGTTTCCATCCACTTGTCAATCGAATTATCTGAAGTTCGGTTAAAAAACGTATGCGGATAAAGCTGGTAAACGTGTGTTTCCATCGAACGGCTTTAAAGCGAATAAAAATCTGTACGTAATGACGTCACATGCTGTTTTGCGATCAAATTGGTATATCGAATTGATTTGAGACATTTTAAGGTGTTTCCGTTCATTTTCGCACTGAATCAAACAACATTCAAGCAAACTTTTGCGAACAAAGTTTTGTTAGACAAAACGTATCGCGCCATCTACCAACAAATGATCAATATCACAGGTTGAAGCCTAATAATGCTTATGTGCCAGCTGATAGCGACATATGAATGGGATAATGTATGCGAGGCGGTTGTTGAAGGGGTTGTATTCGCTATAACAACCGCCTCGCTATATATTATCCTGTTTATTACATATAAATCAACCAAATAAATAAATAATTTGACACAAAATATTGACTTAAAAACGAGTTTATTGATTTAAAAACGAGTATTGCTTCTGCTAAAGAAAATAGTCTGTTCCGTCTCTGAACTGCGTCCATAGCAACGGTGTGTAGCAGCGCCGCAGTCTGTTAACAAGAAATAACAGACCACATTCTACATTAGAATTCAACCAAGCCACGTAAAAACTAGCAAAACTAACCTAAGAAAACAAAGACACAATAAACATTGCTATGATGATGCCGATGCACGTAAATGCCCGACGACAGCGGAGGTGACTTTGGTGTGGGAACGACAGTGCTCCATCAGTTCTGGGAGATCGTGATTTACGGAAACCCTTTGCATCTTTTTACTTTGTCCACTTACATCTGTCTTTGTTGACATCCGCCATGTGTGCGCAAACAGACTGGCCGGAAATGAACTCGATTTCTGGTGTGTTGCAACCATAAAAGGGCCTAAAACTTAATCGCAATTCATTATTTATTCGTCAAATACCGTTTCCATCAGCTTTTATCGCATTAGCCGTATATCGATCAAGAGAAAATCTCGATGAGACCGAACGTATTTCATTTGAGTCGATTTTCATGAAATTTCATCAAATTTTACTGTTTCCTTAAGGCATTTTTCATTCAATATCACTTAATTCGGATAAAAACGTGTCGAATGGAAACATGGATATTGTTTTGATTTTTTTCTATGTAATATGATTTCAGTTGTTTATTGAGGTTTGCTATTGGTGAATTCTCATGTGATTGACAGGTTGTCCTGCGCTCGTGCCAGAAAACATTAGAAAACAAGTCATTAGAGATTTCATTGCAAGAGGGAGACACTATTTTTTATTAAAGATTACGAGGTACATGAATTAAAAACTATATGATAAATAATACAATTATAATATATACCGTCATATAATATATAATTATAATCATAAAACACAACCACATAATTATAGACAACCCCAAACAATGAACAGAGGGACTTATGAAATAATCAACGGAACAAGAAACAGGTGCATAACTCAAATCAGAAACTATGGCAACTAAGGCCCTGTTTACACAAGAACGCTCGCAGGTGAAAACGTAAAATATTTTATCGGATGTGCCTTTCGTTTACACGGCGACAGCGTTTTGGGGCTTAAAAATGCAAAAAAGTGAAACCACCCTCCAGAGTGGAAATCTTAAAAACACTCCCCAGAGACGTTCCAGTGTAAAGGGTAAAAAATGTAAGTCTGAACACAAAAGACAGTGAAGGTTGTACGCAGGCACGCGGATTTGGTGTTGTTGTGTGGTAGTGCTCCACATTGCCACCTAGCCACCTAGAGTGCATACTACATTGAATTTCACGCACTTTTGCGCCACCATATGCACACGGATTTCCCACCCCAAACGCTCGTCTAAACGCAGAATAAAAAGTGATAACACAACGCCACTTTTGCGTTTTTCTCTTCGGAATCATTTCCATGTAAACATAGCCTAACAATGAAATGAGAACCTAGGCAAAGTGGAACAGGGAAAAGACTGAAAACAAAACCAAGACTATTACACCATCAAGCTCAACCATTCGTACCTGTAAAAATTCAATCAAATGTATTTATTATTTTTAAAATTGAAACTCAATAATTACAAACTAAAATTACAAAATCACAGGGTTTCAAACTACATTGAGACATTTCCCACATTTTGGCACAGGCTTAAAAAATGCACGTTTTGAACGTTTTTCAAGACAACATTTCCTGAAGGTAAAGCATTAAACTGGTCATGTGTTAAAAAATAGTAAAAATTCAGGTCCTGTATCCTATCCATTGGAAGTGTCCATAATTCATAAAGGCAAAGCAGGGGCAGTATATGACACACACGCACACATTCGGTGCCAACCAGAGCGAAATCCATCAACACTAGACTATGCCCTTCTCTTAACATTGCTTCTGGCCAAGAAAAAAGGTCAGGTAAAATATTTGTTTGTAGATTAGGACGTAAATCAATAACCTTTAGCACTCCGAGCTTGACTGCTGTAATGGAAACTGACAGCATGGGAATTAAAATTTGATAATGACAACCTGATATTTCCTCCATTGGTGGAGGAGCCCCCATGCCAGATGTGTGTGTGTGTGTGTGTGTGTGTGTGCCTTTTCCCCTCAGCTTCCCCCAGGTGTTTCTTGCTTTCTGTAAATCTCATCACATACTCAAAAAAGATTCTCAAAAAGCCTCTAGGCCGTAGAGAGGTGTAAAGCTCAAACCACAACAGCAAATAAAAGTAAAGATTCATCTGTTTCATAAAGCCCTTTACATGGCTCTCTATGAAGATGTGCTAAAGACACAGACAGAGCAAGATGCATGGATCAATGGTTTGAAGTGCACAGTTTAGGATCTGGATCTTTACCTTTTTGATCTTAACCCTTTTGACTTCAAGGCATCCCGACAGTGTTGGGAAAGTTCACTTTCTACATGAACTAGTTCAAAGTTCAGATCATGAACTAGTTCAGTTCATAGTTCATACTTAAAAAACGAGCTATTTCATTTATAGTTCTTTTTTTCCATATGTTGCAAGCTTTTTTATTATTATTATTATTATTGCCACAGCCCGTATACAACCACAGACAACAATTATTTTATCGACGAGCAGTTTGCACAGAAATGTACGATTTTTCCCATCCTCACCAATCTCATCATAAAATCCGCTTAAATGATCATACGACGCCTCCTCACTCGCTGCTTTGTCGATGATGGCCACGGTGTGACACTGGCATGTTTCGCATATTCTTCTGTTTTTAAGGCAAGATTCAGCTTATTTCAAATACAATTTCTTGAAAAATATTTTTTTTTTCTAATTCCATAATGTGATGCTTTTCCTGAGTGATTATATTCAAGCTGACCAAAAGTGGTGTAAATTACATATTTATGAAATATCACAAAGATATACTTTTTTCAAACAGGTTTCATGCAACCTTTTTTTGACCATTTGTGTGATTTGATTTGAGTGTTCAGGAAAGATCTTGATCTCTAGATTTTGAGATTTATGACAGCATCCTTCTCACTCCTATCTCGAGCTGAGATGTGATCCCATTATGCTTCCTGACATCACCATGGATGGAATCATTGCATTCCCAAGTCTCCATGGTTACCATGTGCTAACTATGGCCATCATCAAATCGCCAAAGTGAGATGTCCATCCACACATTTCCACCTCAATGGAGCACACAGTGCTCTCTCTCTCTCTCTCTCTCTCTCTCTCTCTCTCTCTCTCTCTCTCTCTTTATTCCTCTCTGTCTTTCCCCACAGGCTTCACATGAGGCACATTCTGAAAAATTAAACTACTCCCACACCTTTCTCTGTCCGTCCTCTGTTGATGCCCATCCACCCCCACTTGCTTTTATACATTTATTTTCTCTTCTCTCTGGGGTGCATCTAGATTCCCCCTTGGGCCACATGATCCACCAAAGGCTGGTGAGGGCAATAAAGTATCTGAAGATACTTCTCTAGCGACTGTTAGAATGGGCCCATCAGACAGGGGAAGGATTTATGGGCCTTTCAGGCCTATGAGAGAGGGGAAGCCTGGGA
Organism: Hybognathus amarus; assembly: GCA_030378365.1. Taxonomy (NCBI): domain Eukaryota; kingdom Metazoa; phylum Chordata; class Actinopteri; order Cypriniformes; family Leuciscidae; genus Hybognathus; species Hybognathus amarus. Next base: position 1,616 of record JAQIUQ010002966.1, on the reverse strand, counting down.
CTCTGGTAATTACCCACCCCCGACCGCGGCTGCCAGCCTGGGGCACAGAGATTGAGAGCTATAGCTGGAGTGCAGTAGTCAGGAGAAACATCTGTAGGGGGTAGAATAGAGTTAGGTAGGTGTGTGCATATGTCCATTGTGAACAAAATGCACATTGCATACAATACAGAGCAATAGTCTTAGTGATCATACCGTATATTACTCAATTCGCTGATATTTACTTATCGTGTTCTTTTTCACCATTATTTAGTTTTTTTTTTTTTTTTTTTACAATTTTCACCTTCTCTTTTATCCACAAGGGGGTTGGACATCTGACAAGAAGCATAACACCATTACAACACAGGCTGAACAAAACATAGGTAGCTTAAAGCTGTGGTTCTCAACCAGGGTTAGGGTTAGGAGACCTCAGCAAACCTCCAAGGGGGCTTTATGATAGGATTTGAAATGAGCCCAAACTCTCACCTTTTAAGAACCACAATACCCTCTTTCAAACTAAAGTAGTTTACGTTTTAAAGTGAAGTGTAAAAGTGTTAACAAAATAAAATCTAATAACTTTATGGACATTTTTTAATAACAAATATATATTTGTTCTGCTAGGTTGTAATTTTTCTAGTTAGGTCAAGTTGTAAAATAACACTAAGATGGGTTTGAACTTTTACACTCTCCTCAAAATAAAGTACATTTAGTTAATTAATCATTGTTTAACAATAAATAATTCCATCTCCATCCCCTGATCCCTAACCCCACCCCTAATCAACCCATCTCCACCCCTGATCTTTAACCCCACCCACTAATCAACCCATCTCCACCCCCTGATCCCTAACCCCAGCCCTAATCAACCCATCTCTGCCCCCTGATCCCTAACCCCACCCCTAATCCTACCCATCTTCGCTCCCTGATCCCTAACCCCAGCCCTAATCAACCCATCTCTGCCCCCTGATCCCTAACCCCACCCCTAATCCTACCCATCTTCGCTCCCTGATCCCTAACCCCAGCCCTAATCAACCCATCTCCACCCCCTGATCCCTAACCCCACCCCTAATCAACCCATCTCCACCCCTGATCCCTAACCCCACCCCTAATCAACCCATCTCCACCCCCTGATCCTTAACCCCAGCCCTAATCAACCCATCTCTGCCCCCTGATCCCTAACCCCACCTAATCAACCCATCTTCGCCTCCCTGATCCCTAACCCCAGCCCTAATCAACCCATCTCTGCCCCCTGATGCCCTAACCCCACCCTAATCCTACCCATCTTCGCTCCCTGATCCCTAACCCCAGCCCTAATCAACCCATCTCCACCCCCTGATCCCTAACCCCACCCCTAATCAACCCATCTCCACCCCCCTGATCCCTAACCCCACCCCTAATCAACCCATCTCCACCCCCTGATCCTTAACCCCACCCCTAATCAACCCATCTCCACCCCCTGATCCCTAACCCCACCCCTAATCAACCCATCTCCACCCCCTGATCCTTAACCCCACCTCTAATCAACCCATCTCTGCCCCCTGATCCCTAACCCCACCCCTAATCAACCCATCTCCACCCCTGATCCTTAACCCACCCTTAATCAACCCATCTCCACCCTGATCCCTAACCCAGCAATACGTAAC